>NHNY01000022.1:0-391217 GCA_002786065.1 Microcyclospora pomicola | reverse complement strand
CGGCGCAGGCGTCTCCGGCGTCGTGTCCGCCCGCTTGCGCTTGCCGGCCGCGCCAGGGCCAGGGCGCAGAGCGGCGACGGCGGCGCGATGGACCGCGGCGCCGTACTGGTAGTCCTGCGCGAGCGAGTCCCCGCTCATGGCAATGAGGGACTGCTGCACCAGCGCCCGCACGACCTCGTCGTCAGTGGCCGCGGGACCCTGCCCAGACAGCAGCAACAGGGCCTTGACGGTCTCGGTGTCCATGGCCGTGTCGTTCGCGGGGCGCATGGTGGTGTCGCCGTCGGCGTCGACTTGCGCGGCGGGCTCTCGGGCGGCATCCGGCGTTTCGTTCTTGACGGTCGACTTGTTCTTGCGGGCTTTTCTGATGCGACGGGGAGCGGTGGCGGCGGCGGCGGCACTGGCTGGTGGTTCTGGCGTGGTTCCAGCAGCGATGGCGGCAGCAGCGGCGGCGTCCTCGTGGGCGATCCATTGCGCGTAGTTGGTGCTGGGATCGCTGGAGACTTCACCGGGCCTAACATCTTGGAGCAGAAACTCGATTGGCAGTGGCTTCTTGAGAGATTTCTCGTTGATGATCCTTTCCATGAAATCGACAATCTCCATGCATCGCGAGATCGGTGCGTCGGTGCGGTCTTGCTCGCGCTCGAATTCTTCAGCGACATCAAATGGACAAGCGTCGACGGAGGAGATGATCTGCTCGTTAGTCTTCTTGTTCTGCTTGACGTCCTTATCGCCATCCATCTTGCGGACCGCAGCCTCATGATCGCCTCCGTTGCTGTCCAGGGTCTTCTTATATACGGCCAGACGATCCCCCATGGCCTGCTTCAACTGGATAGAGAACCTTGCATCTGGGCGCCAGAGACCAATTCGGACGAGCTGGGCGCGGATCTTGTCAAGCTGCGCAAGCCGGAAAGCCTTGTCTTCCTCGTTGCGGTAGCTTTCGCGCTGGTAGTCGATGCGGCAGATATAGTGCCAGACGTCCTCGGGGATCCGTTTGGTCTCTTTCTTGTTCTTGCCGAAGAACTCCGAGATGACCTTGCGTCCAGTTTCCTTGACAGGCATCCAGGTTTGACCGCTTTGGCAGTCTCGATTGCCGCAGTGCCAAGGAGTGGTGAGCTTGGCGTCTTGCGGTGGGGTAGAGGTCGTGCCATTGCGAGGCACGATGGAGACGGTGACTTCGACAGCAGAAGGGCCGGCAACAGGGACAGTGTTGGCGAGAGCGTTGTCGGATGAGCCAGCGTCCGTTGGTACCTGGGCTGGAGCTGTCGAAGGTGCGATAGGCGGGGTCGCAACGGTATAAGGTCTATAAACAGAGGCACCAGCAGCAGGGGTGATCATACGACCAGTTACAGGATCATATGTAGGGGACGATATGATAGGAGGCGTCACAGGTCCAGAAGAGGTCGTTGAGGGAGAAGTCGCAGTAGGAGCGGCAGTCGAAGAAGAAGGCGGCGCAGTATAGGCCTGGAAGACCGTGAAAGGAGAAGACGCAGGCCGGAATCTTCCTATTTCGCCCTTGTCGCTAGACTCTGGGAATCCATAACCCTTAGCATCTGGCGACGGAGGCTGTGGTGTCACGGACGGAAAGGCAGCATCTTCTGCAAACACCGGTGGACCGCCCACGTCGATGGTGCGCTTGAAGCCACGACGACTAGACAGGGAGCTGGAAGAGCTGGTCCTGCTGGGAGTGGCCTTGACAACGACGGCGGTGTTGTCAGAGGCAGGGTTGGTCTGAGTGGCCGCAGTCGGGACGTCGGAGGTTGGCGAGTTCGAAGTGGCCTCATCATCCGCGTCGCCAGCAGAGCCTTTAGTGCCAGTTGGAGAAGTCGGGGAGTCAGGCGAGTTGGCGATGGTGGTAGAGCCAGTGCCGCCAGTCACGTCATTGTCGGTGCCTGCGCGGTTTCCAGGAGCACCAGAGTTCTTGATCTTCAATATGATCTTCGGGCGTTTCGTGTCGGCGGTACCGTCGCTTCCTTTCTTGGAGGGGCCCATTACAACGGTAGTCCTTGGGTGGTGGGTGTATATAGTATTGGACCTGGAGTGAAGATCTTCCGAGAAGAGACCGGCTCTTTGGGAGATGGTGGTGAGTATAGAAGGAAGAAGAGAGGTGATGCTGTAACAGCGCTTGCAAGAGTCCGGCTCTCAGTGTTGCTGATGCTGCAAGAGTGGTGGAAGAAGAGTAAGAAGCTTGATGATCTGTCAAAGATGAGGAAGCTCGAAGATGTTGTGGAGTGTGTGTGTATATTCTGGCTGGAAAGAGGGAGACGCAACGAGGATATATAGAGCAAGCATCATCACAATGGTCACCATTGTCCGAGCTTGCTATTGTCGAAAGGCGTGTGACGGACGGCATCGTCGTGTATATGCGGTGGCAGGGTGGATGACTCGGTCCCTGACCGTGAACAATAGACGTGCTACGTTTCAGATCCATTGAATGGACGTCGTCGAAACTGCTGGTGGGCGTGCAAATGTCATGAGACTGTTGGTCGGACGTGAAGATGTTGGGGAGCGTATGGCATACCGCAGCTATCCGTGACAGCCAGCCAGCAAACACGCTGAGCTCGCTGAGATTTCATCCTTCACATGGCAGCAGGCACGACTTGAGAACGTGCTGGCGCCTTTGTCTCGTGGAGCCGTCGTGAATCCTATCCAGTTTGCGTGCCTGCGCATCTGCCAGAGCTTTCTGACATCCCAGCATCGGTCACGTTTTGTGTGACGCATAAATATGTCCTATTGACCGCGTCCCAGGACTTAAGTTGTGAGCAAGGTCTCCAACGCAGCGTCTTTTGTGTCAGAAGTCGTCTCAAGTCGCTCGTGATTCTGGGTGAGTGAACGCAGAGCCCGCTTGCACTGGCGTGGGGGACATTGGCCCCCCCTCCTGTTCCCACGACACAAAAGTCTGGCAACAAGCTTCATGTATATCATTCTGCGCGCAATCGCCGGTAGAGCAGCTTTGACAGAAAAGCTTTCATCGACGGTAGACTCTGAGGTCTGCAAAATCGAAAAAGTGTTCGCTATGTCGACGATTCCACCTCCACCAGAACTTCACTTCACTTCCAAAGCTTAATCATTTTTCAGGGTCCATCTGCACATTCAGACCCCACGACCCCAACCTCTTGAATGATGACCATCATTTCCAATGGTGTTGCATGCCTCCAAGCAAGAAGGCTGAAGCCGACATGAACGACCCGAGCAATGGATCTACATCTGCTCATGTTCCACGTCTTTTGTGGTTGTAGAGACCGATGTTTCGCGATTGTTTTCGAGCGACCATCTCAGCCCAGAGGAGAACCAGCAAACCGACTCCAACTCTGTAATATAGCCATCAGAACTCTATCTCGACGTTTCTTTTCAATGCATATATTCATCGTCCCCGGGGACTTCTGCAGGCACATTTCGGCTGGCTTCACCTCAGTCCGACGTTCAGACTCACACTGATCCGAGCTCATAGGTTTTCGAGCCACAAACCATTAATCGATGGCGAGAGGCTCATCGATATGAAGGTGCATTTGTGCACATACACTCCAACCCTGTCGACATGGCGTGGTGTGTTGAAGTGAAGTGAAGTCAAGCAAGGTCGGGTCCACCCGTTGATCCTCCCGCGCGCAGCTCCAAAGTTCGAGCCTTTATTTTTGGCTGTACAGAGCCACCACCCGCTGGACAAGGAGTGAGTTCGCATTATTAACTTCGGTACGGGACAGTCCGAGATGTAGATGGTGTATACCGTGTGCTGTACGCAAGGCTCGCGTCCGCATCGAGATTGTAAGTGCTCATGCTCAGTGGCTCCAGCCGGTCCAGGTTCGCAGTACT
The DNA here is from genome assembly GCA_002786065.1 of Microcyclospora pomicola. NCBI lineage: Eukaryota > Fungi > Ascomycota > Dothideomycetes > Capnodiales > Microcyclospora > Microcyclospora pomicola. Next base: position 387,410 of record NHNY01000022.1, on the reverse strand, counting down.
GTGGTGACATCTCCATGCGCAATAGAGTACAGCACAGTCGTTCTCATGTATTGAATTTTGAGTCGTACTCCCTAGAGCCATCCCTTCCGTGATCCTTCTTTGCTTCTCTACTTCTTGCTTCTTGCTTCTTCTCTTTTCCCTTCGAGCAAAACACCTGGCTCGCTGATTTCGGAATCTTTCTCCCTCCCATTTTGCTTCATCAACTCAACTCAACTCGCGAGGATTCACGTAAAGACTCCAATACACGAACCGCAACCCCGCAGGACGTTTTGTTATCTTTCCTACTTCATCAACTCTCGTCGACGAATCTCCATGAATAGATCCCAATGAACGAACCCTCATCAACAAATCCCCAATCTAGAGGCCAGAAAGCGCAGCGCATAATCAGACGAGACAGTCGATGTCTTCTTCGATTTTGCTTCGACTTTTCTTCGACTTTTCTTCGATTCGTCTTCAACTTCTCTTCGATGCCTCTTCGGTATTCCTTCGACAACCATCCCGGTTCCTCCGGCTTTTGGTCCATGGCGAATATCTGGTCCATATCGAATCCTTCTAATTGGTATGGAAGTTCTTCGATTCTTCCTCTCAGACCTGTACTCTAGCTCCCTCTGATTTGAAGCATACTCTATTTGTATTGCTTCGACGTTTGATATGCTTTTGGGTGATGATGTTCCGCTTCACCAGTCTGCTCCATCAATCCGCTTTACCAATCCGCTCTATCGGGGACTGAATGTAGGTGATGAATGGATGGATGAGTTCGTAATGGATGGTTGGCTCATGATGTAGGAGATTAGGGGGTATGATATGGTGTAACGGACACATCATGTACTTTATGTACGTTATGTGGAAGAAGGGAGAACTTATATGAGAGACAGATCAAGTGAAGTGAAGAAGAACGGGAGTAATCACCTTAATATACCTACCTTACCAGCCAGTCAATACCTTAGGTAAGGTATCTAGAGTACCTTACCTTACCTACTCACACGTAGGGCGTCCCAACAAGAACAGATGCAGACTCGAGTTCTACGACGTTAAGGTAGCTACGATCACTTAGCGGGAGCTGGAGGTAACGTACAAGACAAGACGAGATAAGAGAACAGATCTGCTGTGTAGCTGTCTTACAATATCTACGTTACACCGTCATTACAGTCATGGTCATGGTCACACACACGCTTGAGTCCAAGAACCGGAACTTTAGACTCGACGACATGAGTTTACTGTATTGTCTTTTCGAGACGTGTACGATTCATTATCTACATCTCCAACCTTACAGACCCTATCCAAGCTTCTCGTCGTGTACAATGCTTGTAGCAAACAATCGGACAGCTCGTGTAGGACTCGTGTCACAGTGGAGATATAGCTCTCATTTTCAAGGTTGCTACTTATCCGTCGTGCAACCTGTTCCAAAAGTCTCTTATCAAATCTCCAATCATGATCCAACAGTGGCAGTAGTAGTAGCACCGACCGCATCATCAGCAGCGCACGCCCTGCCCACCCGCTCCCGGACCTCCTCCAACGCGATCTTCCGCGCCTTACACAGCACGACCGCCTTGACGCTCCCACTCTGCACGACGTTGACGAACCCGGGCGCGATCTCGGCCGCCAGCAAGCCCAGCGCGCGCTCGACGTCCTCGCGACTGATGGGGTGGCGCAGACTCTGCTGCAGGTTCTGCACCATGACGGGCATGCTGAAGGAGGCGCGCGGCTTGGGCCCGAGCAGGACGTCGAGGACGCGGGCGATGTCCTCGAGGCGGTGGAGGGCGGCGCGGCGGTCGAGTTGGTCGCGCGTGGGGCCGGCCGGGGCTGCGGACGCGAGGGCTTGTTTGGAGAGGATGCGGTCGAGCAGGGTGGTGCTGCGGGCGTGGACGGCGGGGGTGGTTTTCTGCGCAGCGGTGAGCACGGCGTTGGACGATGCCGCGGCCTGGGCTTGCTGGGAGGCGGTCTGCGCGGCTTTGATGGCGGCGAGGTGCTGTTGGCCTCGTGCGATGAAGGGCGCAGCTTTCGTGGCGGATGTGTTCCTCACGATGTCCGCGAGAGGAAGACTGTTCAGGAACGCCGATGCCGTGCGCTGTGCCTCTTCCACGCTCGCTTGCCACTTCATCCACTGCACCTGCAGCGCGTCCTCGAAGCTCGCATTCCGATCGTCGTGATCGAGAAAACTCGTCTCCCGCTTGAGCGCGCGTCCTCGCGTAGGCCTACGCACCACACGCATGCCCGCACGACCGCAGTCCTCGAGCACAAAGCCCTCACTCCTCTCCACATCCACCGACAACGCGCGGTGCAAGTCCTCCAAGCCGACCGCCCGCTTCTTCCACGCCTTGGTCATGTTGGGCAGTAGTTCCGCCACTCGGACGGCCGCCGAGACGCCGTTCTGCGCGAAACGCAGCGATAGAGCAGTCAGGAACACCGCGTGGATCTGGATGAGTTCCTGCAATTCGTCCGGCAGAGCTAGACTCGAGCCTTGCCCGTCCGCGTCCGGGGTGCGTGGCGGAGTCTCATAGGCATCCTGCTGCTGCTGCTTCCCCGGCATAAATGGCACCGCAGGAGCACTACGGTGGAGTCGCAGCCGATCGAACAGATCCGCGGTACTCTTGCTCGGCGTCTGCGTAGGCGACATGGGGAGTGCATTCTTGACCCGCTTGTTCCTCGGTGTGCTCACCACACATTCATCTCTCGGTCGTCGCGCGACTACAATCTCCGCATCGCTGTTGTCGTCGTCAGACGCAGTCGCCGGCTTTCGCTTCCGCTTCTTATCCACGGCTGCAAATGTCACCTTGCCGTGTGCCGCACAAGTCGGCGGAGTCTGTTCTCTCGCGTGGGCTGTTTTCCGTCTCTTCAGCCCATCGGCGTCGCTGGTTGGTTTCGCGACACTGCCGAACCCATGAATGCTCTGTAGGCGGGTTTGTTGACCGTCGGGCTGGTTGTCGTGGGCGACGGCGTGCTTGCGTTTACGTGTGCCGACCATTGCGTATATACTGAAGCTGCTTGAGGTGGTCGGATACTTACTCGTAACAAATGTGGAGTCGCAGTGCAGTAGATGAGAAGATGTCGTGGTTGTGGGAAGTAAACAAGAGTTCTTCAATCCCACTACCAAGCAATGTTGTTTCGTGACGCCGATGGCTGGGGTGCACGTCCCGCGTCGAGACGCGCCTGTTCGCGTTTCGCGTAAAGTGCCACGGCCCATCCTACTACACGTGACCCAAACACATCTGGCCGTCCAGACACAGTAGAACCACGCACACTTTGAACATAAAACGTGCAGGGAAAAAATCATGAAGCATTTTTGGAGGTCAGGTTGGACAGGGTATCTAAATACGGCCTCAGCCCGCCAGATGGTGTAAATGCCAGTGACGCTTGTCGTCCACCAGCTTCAAGTACCACCCTGGTCTGTTCCAGTGTATTCCGCCTTGCGGACAAATAATGTATGATCAACCTGTCTGCAGAGTTTGAAGGTCACAAAAAGAACGCCGAGATCACCTCATGGCCTAGGCCTGGCGAGAGGATAGGGTGAAAATGCAGAATTCCAGATCTGGACCTCCCAACCAGAGAATGCACTGGGAGGACTTGATCAACCAACGCCCCAGATGCAGGCCAATGGCCGGTTTGCCCCTTTCCCTCTCGCACACTCGCACAGTCCATACTATGCAGGCGTCGAGAATTACTTTATACACAGTGAAGCGGATTTTTCTGGTCATATGAACATCGTCTTCGAAGGATCCTCCTTCCGCAAAGTCGCGGGCGTGTGGGCATTACCCTGCTGTGGACGCTGCGGCAGAAGTGACTCTTGCGATTGCTGCCGTTGCTGTGGTGGTATTCGACGCAGTTCTAGCGGTCCGCCTGGCTGCCCCGTAGGACGCCAGTACAGATCGACCAATTTTCCAACATAATCATGAGAGTCGAATCGCAGATACGACTCGGGCTCCTCGCGCTCTCGGGCGCTCGTGAATGCACCTCGTTGTGGGGTCAATTCGTAAGGGTTACTACTCGTAACCGGCACCTCGCTGCCATGGACTGGGACTCGCATTTTGGGCACGAAATCGATGCGACGAGCTCGTCATGGAGCCCGTAGTGGAATGTCTGTCGGATGGTGGCATGTGCCGACCGCTGCCCGTGTCGGACGGGAAGCCTGGTGCGGAGCCGTTGATTGGACTCCGCGGAGGCTCGTAGCCTCCTCGACCGGTATATGCGGTCTGTTGGTTGTAAGTGTTGTGGTCGCTTGACCCTGACCAACTGTCGTCTTCGTCTTCTTCGATCCGAGCACCTGGCTTGTTGTGCCAGCCCTGCTTGGGCTCGCCACGCGCTGTTGCACCCAGAGCATCAAGCTCGGTGGTGAGCTGGGATTGCGATTTGATGAAGCTTCCACGATCATCACGCATTGGCTGATAGCGTGTTTCGGGGTTCTTGGCAACGACCGCGATGACTGACGCGATGATGACGATGATGATGAGGACGAGTGAGAAGACCGCGTTGTAGACGAAGAAGATCACACCCATGACACCAGTGACAATGCCCTGTCTCGTAGTCAGTAATCGGAGTGAAGATGTGACAAAGTCGATCAACTTACAGGCTGGTTAAAAATGCCGGTGAAGATCAACAAGAAAATGGCGTTGAGGAAGTTGATAGCACAGATGGAAATGTTGAAGGCATTCGTCTTCTTGTCCATGTATGGTCGCATCACCGAGATGATGATGAGGAAGATCGCATCAATGACGACCAGAGCGATGGCCTGGAGCACGCCGCTGCCCTGTGCGAAGGCGATGAACATACCTTTGATCAGGATGTAGAGCAACACAGGGACCACGAAATAATATGCCGTTGCCTTGAACTGGACGTAAAGAAAGCCCCATTTGTTGAGCGCGGACGGATCCGAGTAGAGGATGTAGGCCGGGTTTTTGTGCATGGCAATGCTTCGACGCGCCAGACGGATGACTTTGCTGGAAGCCCACGCGAGTATTCCGATCATGGTGAAGATGGTGAAGATGGCGAGCACCATCTCGGCACCCGAGTCGTCTTCGAGGAATTCCCAAAAGCACAAGACCACCATTTGCGGGAAACCAATCAAGACAATGCGGAAGAGGATGCCCTTCAAGACGGTGCTCCAGCCGTTGCGGAAATCCTGGAACTTGTCGCCCTTCATGTGTCCTGACCGAACCAGAAGCTCACAGATACCCTTGAAGATAAGAACGCCGAGGACGGTGAAGACGACGAAGATCAGATAGAAGATGTACCCGGTCAAGAAGATGTTCGTCACCTCAATCCCCGCAACATATCCCACACGCTTGATGCCGTGCACCACGATGGTTTCTGCGGTGGAGCTTGTATCTCTCGCTGGGAGAAGCTTGGTCATGGTCCGCTTCATCATGTGTGCTGCACGCTCAAGATCACGCTTGTCGACCTGCACGGATGTCAGGGATGTAGAAGAGAACAGCTGGGATGGCGTGCCGCCAGTCGCACGCTGGTACCAGACGGCGATGTTCTGGATGAATCCGACGCGAATGATGCCCATGCTCCATTGGAAGTTCTGCGTCCATGCGGAGACGATCGGAGGGAGTGACACGGCTGTCATGCCGACGAAAGCCTGAGCCTGGAAGTATCCGAACAGAGACAAGGCGTTTGCGGCGACGTGCGCGGCCGTGTTGGAATGTCCCAACCCCGAAGTGATGGCGGATGAAACAAGCGCCAGACCAGATATCACTGCCAACCCCCACGCCACACCTTTTTGATTGACGGTCTTGCCGTTTGACAACTCCGTCTCCACACATGCGGCTGATCTTCCTGAGTCGGCCGTGAGGTTGAAGTAGACCTGCACCTTTGCGTCGAGATCAGGCACACTATACGCGATCCCCGGCACTTGTTTGAGCGAGTCGGCAGGAATCGGCAAGTTCGAAAGCGGCAGGGTGATGGGGCCTTCGGTCATGGGACAGAACCCCGAGAAGGTGTCGTCGGTGCATGGATCGATGGTTTTTTGATATGCCTGCAGGCCGTATGCGTAGACCAGCAGGTCGATCGTGACATAGCCGGTGATGGTGCTGTCTCCGTCGATCGCGAAGGCGAGGGTGTTGTTGTTGGGCGTCAGGACGACATCGAAGCTCGTCGCGCTGAACTCGTTGGTGGTCTGACAGTTGATGAGGGAGTCTGACACGAGCATGCGCTCGGCGGAGGCGACGGAGGCCAGGGCCAGCAGCGGCGCCCATGAGCGCACCGCTGACGGTAACCGCATGTTGATGGCGCCTCTGTGTGATTATGCTGGTATGAATGGAGTGGTGGAGCCAGCCGTAAGGAGGAGGGAGAGGAAAAGGTGTTTGGTGGCAGCACCGTTCGAAGTGGTCGCCGCGGAAAGCGACGGCTATCTCCAGGGGCGGCTGGAACGAGTGACGGGGTGATTCTGAGCGCGAGATGCGGCAGGGAGATGGAGGGTGAGTCGCTCCGTGGGCGAAGTTGATGGCCCACAACCGAGAGATGCGCAGAAATGAACGACAACAAGGAAAAGGCGAGGGATTGGAGAGACGGTGGTGGTGGTGGTGGTGGTGGTGGTCGTGAAGGTAGTGATGCTGAGAGGAGCGGATGATGAGGTGGACGTTGCTGGGCAAAAAGTCGAGGCGGCGAAGCAGCCAATGGAGGTGGTGGCGGAGCCCAGAGGCCGCGACACACGATGACACTCTGACTGCGAGACACGTACGAACATGTTTCTGGTCACATGGCCGACACCACACCTGTTCCTCGTGACAATACAATCCGGTTTTGATGCTGCTCTATCACGTCACTTCAACATCCTTCACTTCCATTCTCTATGATTAACAACACCACCATCAACACATGAATGTGCAGCATAAACACGCCAAGACATCTGGCATGGCCCTGTGTTCATCCTCGCTGCATCTTCAGCCCTAGTTCCCCAGACCAATCATCCCCCAAGACCGCGCGATCCCTCTCCGGTCCTCAGGAGAACTATGAACCACGCGTCCCATCGTCTAATAACTGACCACCACTTCCTCATACTGCTGTGCACCCAGGTCTTTTGGCACAGGGCGACACGACGACAAGGCCTGGAAACAATACTCATGAGACCGTCTGCTATAATAATCTGCTCGAGGTGCTGTGACACCTGTCGAAACGCCAGGATAGGAATCTGACCGTGAAGCAAATGGTTCGCTTCCAGTCCTTACGAAACATACTTCCCTACTACTGTAAGGGATTGTCGGGAACCTCGCATGTAATAAATCCTCCATCATCCATATATCGTACCTCCTGCAGATCCATACCACGGGCGTCTCAGTGCATTCCCTTCGCCCTGCGACAGTCGTCCCATGACGCACTGCTGTCTCTTCTCATGGTCCCTTGCATGCAAAACCCGTTGCCGCGCATGGCGTTCGTCAGCCATCTCACGTTGCTAAAGATAGTAACCGGACCTGAGTGAGAGGTGACATTTTCCTTCCTTGGCCCTGCTTTTACGGTTTTTTACAGTACATCCATGCCCGTAGTCTTGACGAGAGTGCCGATCAGGGTGACGGGGTGACAGTACCTATTCATCCTCATGCTTACTGACAGCACAGTAGGAATGTAACTACCTTATGTATACCTACAAATTCCTCACGCACTCTGACCCCATATTCTACCCTGTCCCTCCAATCTCCATACCATCTACCTTGATACCCGCACTCCATCCACCAAGACACATCTCATGTACATGCTCACATACTCACGGCAACAGTCACAGCCCAGTACGTGTATATACCGTACCTGACATAACACCGTATCGACCTCTAGCGAAACACATATGCCCTCGTGGCAGATGCCCTCATGCACGCGGGAAGGAGAAAGCTTGTGCGCGATGAGCTGCAGGTAGTCAAGGTACCTTAGATGGATAACATGTGGAGGGGAGTGGAGTACGCAGTGCTGTACCTGATATTACCTTACTATACCTACCGTGATCAACATGGATGTCTTGCTTATCAGTAGGTCTTGAGAGTACGTGTTCAAGACCAGGCGAGGGAGTCTTATGTCTGGCGACAAGCCGTGAGTTGCGAGTGTTGTAGAGTGGGTGGCGCATGAGATCTGCTACGTGGAAGATAGATCATGTACCTTACTTTACCTGAGTATGCTCAGGAACTATAGCAGACCACATGTACCCATACCTCATGCAGAAGAGAAGATCGAGTGTCAAGAGATTCAGAGGTATCATGTCGCGTGTCTCTGGCGTATCGGTCTACATCCCACGCTGCACCTCAGCAACTATCATGCTTCGAACAAGGCTCTAGCTCTTCTCTTTCATCCATCTTTCAGCACCAACATTCTTCAAACACTCTACGGCTTGCTGACGACAACGGGCATGTCCAAGTCGACGTGCTCCGACTCCTGGATCTTGGCGAAGACGTCGATGCCCTCGACCTTACCGCAAAGCTGTGACGATGGTTAGTATCTGCTGAACGACGAATTGGTCACGCGTGATGCAGCAGAGCAAACTTACAGTCTCGACAATCATACCGGTGATCTGGTATGGGTCGGCGTTGGACGCCGGTCGACGGTCCTCGAAGTATCCCTTACCCTCCTCGGCGCACTGGGCGTTGACACGCACCGACGCGCCACGGTTCGCAACACCCCAGGTGAACTTGTCGTATGAGGCGGTCTCGTGGGCGCCGGTCATGCGGGCCTCGTTGCCCTCGCCGTACACCTTCATGTGCTCCTTGTGGCGCTTGGCCAGGGCGTCGCAGGCCTTCTCGATGGCCTTCATGCCGCCGTCGGCACGCATCTCGGCGGTGCTGACGTTGGTGTGCAGACCCGCGCCGTTCCAGTCGCCGGGGATGGGCTTGGGGTCGAAGGTGATCTTGGCGCCGAACTCTTCGGCGACACGGTGGAGGAGGAATCGGGACATCCAGAGCTGGTCACCGACTGGAGGACTTGTTAGGAGGTGATTTCATGCGTTTGCAGGGTATGTGGGGAACTCACGATCGATACCGGTGCAGGGACCGACCTGGTACTCCCACTGAGCAGGCATGACCTCAGCGTTGGTGCCGGAGATCTCAATCCCGGCGTACAAGCAGGCCTTGTAATGAGCCTCGACGATGTCACGGCAGAACACCTTGCCAGTACCGTTGCCACAGTAGTATGGGCCTTGTGGGGCGGGGAAGCCACCCTTAGGCCAGCCGTATGGCCAGCCAGAGGCGTCGAGGAGGGTGTACTCCTGCTCGAGACCGAACCAGAACTCTTGCGAGGCATTCTTCTCCATGACGACCGCGGCGTCGTGGCGGAAGTTGTACGCGTTGGGCTTGCCGTCGGACATCCACGTCTCGCACATCACCAGGATGTTGTCGCCAAGGCGGAAGGGGTCTGGGTACATGGCCACCGGACGGAGGTAGACATCAGAGTTGTCGCCGGGTGCTTGGCCGGTGGAGGAGCCATCGAAGTTCCACTCGGAAAGGTCCTTGATGGATGTGGGCTTCTTCTTGAGGGTCTATGGGGGAGTGAGTGTCAGCTCTACCATGGCTGGAGTTCTCTCGCAGACACCAGTCATCTTTCATATGCTGGTCGCTCGTTTCTTGTCAAGACCTCGGTGGTGATGTATCGCGCGGTATTTCGTCTCCGAGACCGCCCGTCGATTGCCGCGCTTTCTTTTGCCAAGAAGCACCAGCAGGGCAACTCATGTGTCATAGTTATAGCTACAGATGATGCTCGCAAAGTGCTGAAGGTGTGACAAGTAGAAAAGGCCTAGAGTTTGCTTACCTTGCACTTGGAGCGAGTTCCTCCACTACCGTCAATCCAGACATACTCGGCGATAACGGCGCCTTTCTGCGGTAGCTGGAGGTATTTTTGGAGCTGAATGACAGAGTCAGTCGAAACGCCGCAAACACAAGGTCGCTCATTCGTAGGATCTCCTTACGTTGGCGGTGTTGGAGAGGTAGATGTTGTCGGCCTGCGATAAGTCAGTTCCGTCTAGCATGGAGCTGTTGACGAGCTGGGGTGATTCGCACCATGGCTGCGGATCTGATGTGGGTGATGGGGGGTTCGAAGAGGTGTGCAGTGGTTTACAGAGCTCAATCTCGGTCTCTCGAGTTGAGCAGAAGTCGAGGAAACAGGAGGATAAAGGTGAGAGCAGCAAAACTCGCGAGGCTATCGCGGGTGTCGTGTGTCTTTAATATGGCAATCGAGCAACGCGGCAGAAAAAGCAGCTCGGCCAATCTAGGGTGTGGCTTGTGCGTGAGGGCAGCACGGCCGACGTTTGAGCACACTGCATTCACTCACACACCTAGCCCCCCCATCCTCACATCCCGTACCCGAAGTCTAATGAACCGGCCCAAAAGCAAAGCCGAGCGCGCGCATTCTAGATCTCGATGCTGGTGGGCATCGTGCGAGGTCACCGCGGAACTCCGCGTCGTCCCAGGATGCCCATGCGCAGAGCTGCGATATCAAGAGCTACCTACATGAGCCGCCTTTGCAGTATCATCTGGAGCTCTATCTCGACTGCCGCCCCTCCTACGTCACGGCCAGGACGGATGAACGACCATATGTTCTTGGTGGGTCTGCTTCATCCCATATATGGATAGATATACAGGTTTCCAAAGGCCATGGGGGAAACATTCCACGTCGTTGTCAAATTTCAAGACCCCTTCGAAGCTCTCTGATATCAATGCTTTCGTCCTCGCGTGGGACAGGGAGGCCAATCATGCTGCTACGTCCACGTCATGGCCGCAGCTCACGCTGGTTCCATGCTGCCAGTTCCTTCGAGATAAGGACGACCAGATGTAGCAAGCATCTCTCCTTCCATAGTGCGCGTGTCTGCAAGGTACATCCGCCTCACGCATGTTGGTTGACGATACACTACTCGCTTCCCACGTGGACGAGCCAACACAAGTCACACCTCGCCGCTGGTGGACACGAGGGCGGCACCTTATCTTGCTCGTCGACTATTCAACCATCTGCGGTGCCGCCTGAAATTTGCAGTGACAATCCGACGACCAGCCCTAGACTCCTGGAATGCAATCGCTGGCAGACCGCGTGGGCGTCGGGAGAAGGGGACATCTCAGCAGAAAGAACCGCCTGTTTCCACCAGACCATGAGGCTCGGAGGAGGGTGTTCGCATGCGCCACAGCCCCCCAAAGGCGGTGAGCCAAGATCACCCCGCCGTCGGCCCTGCATGGGTGACCAGCGCCGCAGAGATAAGTCGCCGCGGCGGGCCAGTCAGAGGTGACAGATTTGTGCGCGCCGATCAACCCAATGACAAACTACCCTACTCCTGGTTCGCGTATCATTCGTTCTAGTTGTGCTCCCGCCGTGTGCTGGTGGTCAGACTGCTAATGAGCTGTTCGTGCTGAGTCATGGAACTCGGCCCCTATGTCTGCATTGCTTGGAAGCAGTGCAAACGTCTAGCAACTCCCACGGCTCCGTGCAGCGTTGGCATGGTGAATATCACACATTCAGGGAGTCTTCTCGCCGTGTTCATAGACCGACTCGGAAGTTTCCATGTAGGTAGGTCTGGTGGTGGCTGACCAGAAGCATGACATAAGAAACTGCCACGCGGATCTGTCTCCACCGTGGAGATGCTGCATTCCGTGGCTTTCCCTCGTGTCTCGCGTGGACGTCTGTTGCGAGGCTAGACCAGTCGAACACCAGAAGTAATGATCCTGCGCGGATAGAGCGAGTAGAGCAACATCTGTATCGGGTTGCTGAGGAGTGACCGTCTCAGGTGGGACCAGGTGCAGACTCAACGACGCTTTCTGAACATCCCGGGATCGATGATACTTCGTCTTGCCGCAGCAACTGGGCTTGTGAACGTGAATCTGCACATATCTGAAGGAGATGGACGACGAGCAATTCGTCTAATGCTGTTGCCACGATACTCCTCTTTCATCAGCTTACAACGCTATGAGAACCATGAACTTATATGCACAGTACCGAGCACTTCCACGAAGCTGCTCCTAGTATACAATTTATACAACACCTCGTCTGCTATCTTTACACTGCTCGTCCTGCCCCCAATGCGCTCTATCTCCTCGCTCTAGCCTTCCCCTTACCCACAGGCACTCTCACCTCCGCCCTATCCGGCCGCTCGAGTGCCTGCTGCTCCGCCTGTTGTGCCGCCAGCTGTCTCGCATAGTCGATCGCAGCCACCCCGCTCACGATCCTGCTCTGCTCCACCCTCTGCCCCTCCTCCAACAGATTCTCCTTCCGCCGCCCCTCCAGCTCCGCCACCCGCTCCGGCGTCATGCGCCACTCATCCGGGAACCGGTACGTCCGCGTCGGCCGGTGATGTCGCGTGTCGACCGGGACGTCCGCGAAGCTATCCGCCTTGGGATCCTGCGCCTCGCGCACCATCGCCTGGATCACATCACCGAGATAGCGTTTGTTCTGCGCCTGCGAGGGGAACCCCTCGTGGGACATGCGCACCACCCCCGTCGACGGGTTCCACCGCGCGCCCGCCAGTTTGACGAATGTGGTCCGCTGCGCCTCGTCCAGCGGCAGATCGCGCACGGCGAACTCGACGCTGACTTTATGCGCCGCCGGATGCTCCTCGCCCATGTAGGTCGTATACCGCCAGCGCAGCGGCTGCTTGGCGCGGGCGATCGGGACGAAGGGGCGGGATTCCGCGAGCTGGGACAGCAGGGGCATCTCCCAGGCGGCGGTGCGGAGCATGGCGCGCAGCTCGCGGTGGACTTGCAGTTCGCCATGGGCGAGCGAAGAGAGGTCGTCGGTCTCGTAGGCGGGCTCTTGGGCGGCGGCGTCGAAGGGGTTGTGCTTGGGGTCGTTCTCGGCGGCGGGTTGCTGTCGTGCTGGGACGCTTGAGAACGATCGAATGGGGCCAGCCCTTGTCACAAAGCCGCTGCGGATTTGACGTGCTACATTTGAGCAGACACGTTTGGATGTGGCGGCCATGATGGTCGTGGATGAATGGAAGTTGTGGAAAGGTTCTGATTGGCATTGAGAGAATAGTTCACATTCAGAGTGGAGGCATAGAAAGTCTGAATTAGTGCTAGCGCATATTGAACTAGGGTGTCGGAGCACAGAGATCTCTCACGTCGGTCTACATCTCTTCGCCCTTGCTTCCTCTACATCTTGTCGAAGTTAAGTGCCAAAATAGCACATGGACGAGCAAAGTGGGTTAGGAGAAATATGTTTGATGTATTACAGTACCTAGGTAGTCCGGTCGTCGGTCTTGCACGTCTCCGCTCATAAAAGTCAGGCCTCATCTAGCAAATGACAGCTCACAATCGACGTCTAATGGGGTCAAAGACATTGTCCTTTGATCATAGGATGGATATTCAGTTGTAGTTCGTGTACCAGACTGCTGCGATCATGGCAAGGATGGTAGCAACCTGAGTGGGAGCACTCACTCTAACGCCTGCCCCATGACTGCTCGTACTTGTTGGTGCGGCATGTATACTGGATTGCATACCAGCAGTGACATCGGTAGTCGTGATAGCAGCTGCAGTGACCGTCGTACTTCCACTGAGTTCTATCCCACCAACGTCTGTTGTGCTGCTCAAGTTTTCATCAAACACCGCCCCGCTCGCGTCGACAGCTGTCACGGTCAGAACTATGTACGCCTCTGGAGTATATGTAACGACGGCAGCAACTGGTGTAGAAAGTTCACCTTCGAGGTCAGAGTATGATGCGACCGTTCCAATGGTGCTTGGCGACGAAGCCAGATAAGTTAAGGAGCCGGGTAAAGCAGGATACCCCAAGTCATGCACGCAGTCGACCTGTGATAGAGTCGGTCCACAGTCAGCGAACTGCGGCGTTATGAGTGGGCTATACAAGAGCAATCTTGCGCCTGGTAGAGTCTGAAGTAGGACCTGTGGGTCAATCAAAGGACATTGAACGTAGAACCTAATCGTGATCACTTTATGAGCATGGCGATCAGCTATGCAGGCTTGGACCAGACAACTCACGCAGCATATGCGCCAGCTTGAGCGCAACATTCACAGCCCTTGTAGTTTGTACTGTTGTGTATGCAGGTGTTCAAAGTGCTCAGTGACCAGCCGGCTGCAAGCTCCACTATCTCAAGATTGCAAGAGCATCCACCAGGTGCATTGTCAGGAGCAGGGTAGTAAGGCAGATCAGCCGAACCACCTATCTGAGAAACGAGACTGGCTAATACTTGAACTTCGCAGCTGTACGCCTGCGCATCATCAGCTTGAACTTGACATCGGCATAGGCGTGGGCTGGTCAGATCAGGCCACCGCTCAGATTCCTTACTATGTTCCAACAACTTTCGTACACGCATGCCAGAGTGAAGACCGTGGTAGTATCAGCACACGCCGTGATCGCATTGGTTTCTGTGCCAGCATTCGCGATGCAACTTTTGGCCATGATGTTGACACCATTCAGGCAAGAAGTATAAGTATCAGGACTGATACATCGTGAGGCCGGAATGCTAAAGTAGGGGTCGGCATTAGCCGTAACTGTGAAGAAGGCGCCAATGAAGGCTACTTGGAGAATCATGTTTGCTCATGGTACGACAGTGTCCAGAGGTGAAGATATGATTGCAGAAGGGGGAGATTGGAGTCTTATACTTCGACCACCAAGCGTTTCAAAAGGCCACATTCCAGCGTGAGAGCCATGTAAACGCGGCCCAGTAATACGTATTATCGGCACATACACCGCCCTAACGAAAAGGTCGCCAGTGCGAGGAATGGCAGATGCCATCTTTGGTAAGGTATACCCCGACATGAATGTCTATGAAGGCGCAGTATGTGACAAGGCAGCATGCGTTGTCTGGTTTGTTTTAGTGGACGTGCTGGCCGCTGCTTTCTTCTTTTCGATTAGGGCGTTCCAACAAGAACTGTCGAATGACTAGATTTGCTGATGTTCTCATTGCAGTAAATGTGTGAGGTCGATCTGCTACAACTCCTCTCCGGTGATGGAGGTCCAGGACGTCCCAACTTGCTCTGATGTGAGCTGTACCGGCCATGACAGCTCCATGCCGTCTTTTGCATACAGAGTTCGGAGTAGATGTGAAAATAGCCAGGCCTCAGGCTGTCCACTGAGATCAACACATTGTCTAATGTAGGTGGGTGAAGAAAGTACCTCATATTACGGAGTACAGCACGTAAGGTGAGGCGGCAAAGCTTCAAGATCTCACCTCCGCGCGCGCTCGCCGCAAGTCACTACCCGTATCCTGTCATCCACCTGCCTCTCTCATGTTCGACATCAACTTCGACATGTAGTCGTCGAGTCTTTTGTATCATCGCCGGTCATGGTTTCAACATTACCTCGAAAGACATGTTTCGTCACCATCGGCGCGACGGCCTCGTTCAGCGCATTGGTCGAGAACGTCATCTCCCACGGCTTCTTGCAAGCCCTCCATGCGAACGGCTACACTGATCTTCTGGTACAGTATGGCGCCGACGGCAAAGATGTGTTCACGAACTGCGACGATGCTACTGCTTTAGCACAGTCGCGCACAGGTATCCGCGTCAATGGCTTCGATCTCGACCGAGCTGGTCTAGCACAGCATATGCTACATGCCAAAGGACATGGAGATTCTACTGCACGCGAGGGCGTGGTGATCAGTCACGCCGGTATCTTCACTTCTGCTCTGGCGTCCGATGTAGTTCGTTGCAATGGCTGAGACGCATTTGTCGTAGGCTCGGGCACGATTCTCGAAGCGTTGCGTCTGTCCATCCCTCTGATTGTCGTTCCAAACACGTCGCTCCTCGACAACCACCAGGTCGAGCTGGCGGAAGCGCTGGCGGAGCAGGAATATGTCGTGCATGGACGATTAAAGGACTTGGCTTCGGCGCTGGCAGATGCGGAGGTGTTGAGGAAGAAGCAGAAGCAATGGCCGCCCGTCAACAGTGGGGTGCATAGACGAGGGAAAGGCATTGGCCTGAAAGGGGTGATCGATGAGGAGATGGGCTATCTGGACTGAGGCAGAATTATTGATGATGGGATTGGATATTGCCGCTACAACGCATTCTGGAGGCGCCGGGTAAGGGCACGATGGGCATCTTGCATACCATGAACAAGCTCGTAAGAGAGCCGAGAAGATCAGGTACATCTTTAACCACGAGCACTTACTTCCAGAGCCTGTTGTGAGTCTTTGGTCCCTTCGTAGGTACCTGACATTTTACTAGCCAACACGCTATAATCTTAGCCGTGATGAACGTATCCCGATCAGACATGTATATTGATAGAACTTGGGCGTGCACTTCGTAAAACATCCTACAACCATAGGTAAGGTACTTGTACACTGCAGGCTAGAAGTCCGTGCCCTGTACATGCTCAATCGTGAGGTGTACAGACGATCCGTCTAATTGATCATTCCCAAGATCATTCCATGTAAGGTACGGCACTGAAAGAAGTGCGCAATGAAGTCCTGATGTGCAGTCCCAGGACCATTCACCTGACCATCGCCACTCGCCTTGACACTCCACCATCCACAAGTCCTACCCAACATGAACATCTTTAACTATTCAAAAATCTGGCATTCATTACCTTTGACCAATCGCAGCGTCTGACATGCCAGAACCCAGCCATCTAGTCCTCCTGGAGCATCTATCGATCACACCTCCTGGGACGAAAGTCCGTTTCCTCGGATGGTAACCACCCTGCTCGATCTGCATATACCTCAGTGAGATCTCTCTAACCGCGGAAACAGCGTGCATGCATATGATATCGCGACCGCGACACTTTACCTCCGCACACGCTATCCCGCCACGATGCGTGACACCCCGACTGCAGCGGTGAGTGTGCAGAACGTGCTGGAGACGCTGGAGCGAGGCTTGCTTGAAGTGGGTGCGTGGGTGAACGTTATGGGGTATGTGACGCGGAAGGGGGAGAAGGAGTCCAATGACAGGGAAGCATCGGCGATCACGACGGTCGATGCGTCTATGATCTGGACGGCGGGCGTGATCAAGCTGGAGGTATACGAGCAGGCGACGAAGGCGTACACGGCTGACATCGCCAGCTCGGAGAGGGGTTGAGATGAAGCCAGCTGGCAGTTGAGCGTGTCGCGCTCACGCTACGTCTATCTATCTATTTCTCTATCGATCTACGCCTCTGCCTCGCTCCACGGCAACGAGCCTTGGAAAATCTGCTTGCCGTCCTCGCCACCACTCCAATGCAACAGCTTCGCCAGCTCGGCATCTTCTACATCGACTTCGGCCAACTTCGCCAGGGAACTTGCGTCCCAGTTGCGGGTGGTACGCTTATCGGACAACGGGCTTCGCATCCCGTACAAGTCCTCGACGAACAGCTTCGACGCGCGCTCGCTCTCCGCGTCGGTCACCTCCTCGAGCTCCTGTGTCGTCATGGGTGGGTTGATGCCATGCACGCGGATCCGGCTGGCCGGCCACTTGATCGCTGGGGCATGCAAATCGAGAAAGCGGCGTTGCTTGAACGCGTGCGTGATGACCGTCACGAACCTCGGGTACCGGCCCGTCAGCTCGCGGAACTTGATGATGGAGAAGAGCAGGTTCTGGTAGGAGTCGGTCGCCAGCTCCTCGCACACGCTGCGCTCGTAGACCTTGTCGAAGCGCGGCGAGCCGAGCCCCGACAAGGCGTTGCGGTAGCTCGCGGCCTCGGAGACGTCGTGCTCGGTGGTCCGGCCGCCCGAGAACATGAGCATGGCCTGGGGCCGCGCATCAGCGGCCACGGCGGCGGCGAGGATGTGGGCGAGGAAGGTCTGGTGGTCGCCCGGCTTGCCAATGCTCGCGTCGGAGCGCTGGAAAGGGACCAACGACCAGTGGGACTCGTCATATATATCGCTGCCGGTGAAGATGGCATGGCAGCAGACAATGATCAGCTCGGTCAAGTCTTGCATTGTAGATTTATCCCTAGCCATGGTAGACACAGAAATCTTAGTTCAGCCATTCTCGGAGTTGGAAACATGTGTGTCTTTCACCTGAGAATTACAGAGCTCGGACAAGTGATAGACAGCGATAAGCCTCCGAGTACGCACGATTGTGACGTACTCTAGCTCCACGCAGCTGCGTCGCTGGCGGTCTTCATGACTTCGTCAACCTTCTGCAGCAATTTATGCATCTTGGACAATGTGACTCCCGGAAAGTATTGGTGGACTGATCAATGCTTCTTGGGCCTGTTGGTAACAACGTAAGCCACGGAGTGGTAAGTCATGATACGATGCACTCCCACTGGAACGATGAGAGAGAGAGAGGGCTCCATGCATGTAGTGTGATGCGAGCTAGCCTGCAACAACATCAGACATGAAAGCGCATCGCGATGCGCGTACATGATATGGTATAGATTTTTTTTCTCTCAAGTGACATGAGGGAGATAGTGATTGGAAAATGTATCCGACGAGGGGACAGATATGTGGCGAACGACCAGGATCAATCGTGAACGAAGCTCGACTCGAACAATCAACCCTAAACCTGTAAATATGTGCTCTGGGGTCCTCGGCTCAAGATATGTCGCGGCAACTACAGACACGAGCCATCTCACTTGCCCCCCTTGTAGGGCCGTGAAGTACGCCTAGAATCGACGAGGAAACGTCTGAATCATATAGTTTAGGCTCAATGGACTTTCGAAATGAATCTCCCTTGTCGTGATTCCCTCTTGTTACCCGCTGGCATCAAAACTCCACGAGATCCCACGCATCAGACCTTTCGCCGTGACAAGCACTGCTGCAGAAATTCGACAATGTCATCAATCTGATCAGGGACTTTATACCAGTGCCCCTCATCGTACTCCTTCCACAGAACTTGCAGCCCGAGATCTCTAAGACAGTCCGCAGCGCGAAGGCCTTTGGTCACCTTCACCTTCTCGTCGTATTTTCCGTGCCCTAGGAAGACCGGCGTTGATAGCCAAGATGGCTGTAATGTAGAAGTGATTGGCGGCAGGTCCATGTTGTCTCGAACGAAGTTGCAGACTTTCACTGCGGTGCTCGAAGGCTCGCTACCGGCCTCGCACTGGTCTGACTGGTCGTCTTCAAATCCCAATCCATCATCGTCGTCAGACGTGGCGAAAGGATCATCATCGTCTTCCTCATTCTCATATCCACCTTCTCGACTCCGGTGGAAATCGTTGGGATGGATGATTCTCTCAATCGCATCGATGAAAGGTAGCCATCCACTCATGCCTACAAATCCGCCTAAGGAATGCGATCCCTCGTAGCTCAATAGCAAGTGCAGGCTCATAGCACAGCCCTGGCTCAAACCGCCGATAACCACATTAGTACGCCCCACAAGCTTGACTTCTTCGTCCACCAACATCATGAGATATGCCCGCGACTGTTTAAGGCCCTCAAGCTGCCACTCTTCCTCCTCCTTGCTCATGCCCGCATCCTGCTCGTTGATCGGAACGCTATCAAACCACTGACTGATCGTAGCTCGATTGTACCACTTCGCCCGCCGCTTCCGAGCCGTTGGAAAGATGAATTTCATATTGGGAAACATGCTCGCAATCGTCGCCGGATGCAACGCTGCATCGACATCTGGCAACTCTCGCGTAGTCCGCCCGATGAGGAATTCAGTTCCGAACTTCTTGCCGTTACTCCCTCGACCATGAAGGAGAATCAGGCTTTGCTTGTGTTCCTCGCGTGGTTGCGCAATGAATGGCGTCGGATATGGATGAATGTCACTCTTGAGTCCCATGTTGTTCGATATTGATGGTCGCAGTAGTGGTAGCAACACCCGCTTTCGAATCGTCGGAGAGTTTGACAGCTATTGGGAAATGGTTGACCACACTCGAGGGAAATACTGGATAAAGTGAGGTCTACGGCTCACCAGAATGCGATATCATCCCTCTGCACACAGGGAATCGAGCGGACCTTTAGCCATGAGCTCGGCGCGTGACGCCGTGACGTTAGCGACAATTAAGATGTGCATAGTCAATGTGACTGGGGTCTAAAGTGATTGTGGATCTGTTAGAGCGTTCTGCGAAAAGCCAGCGCCTGCTCCTCCTTAGGCGCCGGGCGCGCAGCCACGGCTGCGCGCTTAACAACCAACACCAACTTCACATGGTTGCGAACGGATGTGTTGAAACAACATATCCTCGTTTCATCGTCAGGCATCAGCGTGTGAATCGCTTTGTTAAACTTCGATCAAGTCACTGCGAAACGGGGTTCTGCATATGCGCCTGTTGTTTCGAACGATCAAACCTAGGTACATGATGCTTCACTTCGGCACATGCCTGGGATCTCCAGCCGTCATCAACGATCTCTCATTCGTACGGGTGGCATTCTGAAACCCGCAGGATGAGCGACTTCCTGTCGACGGTGGCCTATTTACAAAGACTCAGAGTTGCTGTGTGGCAAGTTCGCGAGCAGCATAAAAGCACTGTTGTCCCATCCGGCACAAGTCGTTGTTCGCACGTCAATATCACAGTTTCCACTTCCAATCGACTTCTTGATTTGTGAGATCATAGCTTCAATCTTTCATAGTCATTTTTTCCCAGTTTCCAAGAGTTCTCGAACAGTCCCACAAGACCTCTCAATTCCTTGTTCTTCAAAGCATGTCTCTCGATGTCTATGTCGGCCTTTGCAAGCGTTCCCAGCTCGATCACACTCGGCACTGGATGCTCATGCTGTCGAGACCCGGCGAACCAACTTGCACTTGGTACCACGTTAAAGGAGGGCATCGAGTGGTGCCACCAACGGGTTACCAGCTGGAGATTGCAGATGGCAAACGACTGTATAGTCGAGGAATCGATCAATTGATCCCAATCGGGAAAATCCCGGAGTCTGACAGAGGGAAATTTAAAGCTGCCGTCCAATCGGTCCCGCTTCAACGCTGCCAGACCTTCACTGTTGCCGTTCTTTCCAAGCTGGAGACCAAAAACATGGTTCCTCCTGGCACCAGCGCGCACTTCAATGCTCAAGTGGAGCTCCAAAGGCCATCTGCACCCGGATCGAGCGGTACCAGACCAGGCGGAACTACAAGCGGAACCAGACGCAGCGCAGGTCCTATGTCAAGTGGGACGCTATCGAGCGGATCGAAGACTGGCGGATTGAAGATGAGTGGCTCTTCCAGAAGAAGTTGATGCAGCACAATCACCAGGTTTTGTCAAACAGCACAAAAACTCGACGCATGAGCTGCGAATGATGGCATGCCAAAATTGAAGACATTCTGATGATGTCGTCTCGAAGGTACGAGTGGGCCCCTGACCAGTCCTGGAGATACTGCTGGCGGCCTGTGGTTCTGTCTGCTGAATTTGCTGGGGAGTAGTGTGATTGTGGATTGGATCGTTTGTTCAAGTCTTGGTTGCAAGTTTGACGGATTTCAGTGGCGTTTGGGAGTAGCACCAAGAGAGAATTAACTGTACGATGGACTGCAAAGTGATCCACACGCTCATCATTTACCAGGCCGTAATAATGCTGATAGCATGTGCCAATACAGCATGCTCTATTGGGAAAGATTCCAGGATTTGATCCGGTGCACGTTCCTGTATCCACCCGCTTTCCCATGCTGGGAGGTAGTAGGCCTTGACATATTCCCAGTAGGCAGGGTAGTAGCCTGCCAGCTCCCAATCGAGAATCGCAACGACACGACCATCTCGCACGATGATATTGCGAGGTGCCAGGTCTGAGTGGGTTAAGACAATGTCGTGCGTCGAGAGGTTCTTTATAAAACCTGCGACCATCTCTACCCAGGCGTTGTTCTGCGTATTCCTGATGACTTCGATCAAGGCGTCGTGGAAGTCAGACACGGCGGCAAAGGGACCGTAGGGTTCAGATTGGTCCTCGAAAAACTGGTCTCGACATTGCCCACCATCTACAGTGCCGATGACTGATCCTTTCATAGAACGCAGCTCGTCCATGTAGCCTTTGACTTGCTTGATGATGTTGGTCTTGAACTCAGTGTTGGCCTTGCCCCAAGCTTCTTGGAGCACTTCGCCTTCTACAAACTCCATCAAAATACACCATCTCTGCGTGGATTCGACCTGATAGCAGTTGTATACTTTGGGTATGGGAATAGTGGTCGAAGCACGAGCCAGCTCCATGGCAGCTACTTCTGATTTGGCCTGCCCTTCGTCGAGGCCTGTCTTTGCGACGGCGGTCTCATCAATCTTGAACACATTAGGGACGTGGTCTGGAGACATAGTCTGGGCAGATTCCCACTCACTTGCGCTGACAATGCGCAAAGAGGGGCTCATTTTGTTGGACTGTCGTCTTGTACTGTAATCAAGTGCTGTGCGTGGCTACAACAGTACACAGCTTCCTTCTCGGTGAGCGCACTGAACAGCAAATAGGCAGTACTAGGACGCACTATTCGCGGTCACCGGGACAAGAATGCCGTGCCACTCACGAACAGTCCCGACACAGCTGTATTCCATAGGTGGCCATGTATGCAACCTCGATCGGCTAACGAAAAGTGATCAGCAGGAGTGGCGCAAGCGCGGACAGACCAACGAGGGCGAATGCACAAGAAATGTTATCTTTGGGATCAGTGATGTAGCGTTGATCCTACACGAAGGCTGGCAGGATACGAGATGGTCTGAACATGAGTTGAGATGACGATGCAAGAGTGGTTATCAAGATATTGTCGATACCAAGAATTGCAGATGAGGCGTGTTCGAACTGAGGTGAGAGGTGGAGTGAATGTTCCCCTTGTTCATGTTCTTCTGGTGCTTCTCCTGCTCGACGCATACGTAATGTGGTAGGGGCCCAAGCTGAAACGCCGGCTAGTCCAGTCGCGTTGTCCATCTTCGAATCGCATCTCAAACCCACGCCAGACCCTGACCAAACGCCCATCACCTGCGCCAGAACTACGCCAAGTGCTGCCGACCTGTACTTTAGGGGCCTTGTCCTCCTTCACCGTCCACCACTGAATCCCTTCGTTCATTCATGCACCCATCCTCCCACTATCTTCCCCCTCCAACTCCCCTTCCTACCGTACAACAATCGCGCAGAACCTACCTCCTCTAGCCGCCGTTGTGAGCTGCACAGCCCTTCGCTCCCCGGCCTGCGCATATACGCTTTAGCATTCCTACGGCCACGAGCTCGAGACAGTGCTCAGCGAAGAACCTTCATACACGAGTTGTGCGCAGGTAGTGCCATTCGTTTGGAAGTTTTGAAAAGCATCAACGTTTCCGAGTACACGGCAAGCCTTGATCCAGCATGGCTTACCAAGGTGGTGGAGGATATGGCGGTGGTAACGACCACAACATGCAAAACATGCATGGTGGGCAGGTGAGCACAGCTACCGTCATGAACGGAACGAAGTCGAGGGTCCACGGGAGACTGATCGCGCGCACAGCAACAATATCGAGGACCCCCCTCTCATCACAGTGATGAAGACGAAGCACAACGCTCGCTACTCAACCCTGCTGGTCCGTTCCAAGGTCCCTTTGACGAGCCTGCCAGCCATGCCAGCACACCAGGCATTCACGAGCCATCTGGATACAACCTGGAAGAGTCGTATACAGGAACGGGTGGGCATCAGCCATATCACGGCTACGACGAGCCCGGCGCGGGCTATGGTCACACCCTCACCGATCCGGGATATGGCGAGAAAGACCGCGCACCGAGCCCATACGAAAGGAGTGTGACGCCCAACACCGAAGCATGGCAACAGCGACAGGTCCCTGGTGGGCCTGCAGCGTCCAAAGGTCTTCAGAGAAACGCGACCCGTAAGGTGAAGCTTGTGCAGGGTGCTGTGTTGAGCGCAGATTATCCGGTGCCGTCTGCGATCCAAAACGCAGTGCAGCCGAAGTACAAGAATGACCTGGAAAGCGGCAGCGAAGAGTTCACCCACCTGCGATACACTGCAGCGACCTGCGATCCCTTCGATTTCACCCTGAAGAACGGATACAATCTCCGACCAGCCATGTACAACCGACACACCGAATTGTTGATTGCTGTGACATACTACAACGAAGACAAGATCTTGACCGCACGCACGTTACACGGTGTGATGCAGAACATTCGAGACATTGTCAACATCAAAAAGTCGGAATTCTGGAACAAAGGCGGACCAGCATGGCAGAAGATTGTGGTGTGTCTGGTGTTTGACGGTATCGATCCGTGCGATAAGGGGACTTTAGATCTGCTGGCGACAATCGGTGTCTATCAGGATGGCATCATGAAGAAGGATATTGACGGCAAAGAGACCGTGGCCCACATCTTCGAGTACACCACACAATTGTCCGTCACGCCGAATCAGGTGCTCATCAGGCCGATGGATGATGGCCCCACAACGCTCCCGCCGGTGCAGATGATGTTCTGCTTGAAGCAAAAGAACAGCAAGAAGATCAACTCGCACAGATGGCTGTTCACTGCATTCGGCCGTATCCTCAACCCGGAAGTTTGTATTCTGCTGGACGCCGGAACAAAGCCGGGCCACAAATCATTGCTCGCTCTCTGGGAGGCTTTCTACAACGATAAAGATCTGGGAGGAGCTTGTGGTGAAATCACCGCATTGCTTGGTAGAGGTTGGCGGAATCTACTCAACCCTCTTGTGGCCATCCAAAATTTCGAATACAAGATCTCCAACATCCTGGACAAACCGCTGGAATCCTCCTTCGGATACGTGACGGTGTTGCCTGGTGCTTTTTCGGCATATCGTTTCCGCGCGATCATGGGACGACCTCTCGAGCAGTATTTTCACGGTGATCACACGCTTTCAAAGCAGCTCGGTGCGAAGGGTATCGAGGGAATGAACATCTTCAAGAAGAACATGTTTCTGGCCGAGGATCGTATCCTGTGTTTCGAGCTGGTGGCCAAAGCTGGCAGCAAATGGCATCTGACTTATGTCAAGGCGGCGAAAGGTGAGACGGATGTGCCAGATCGTGCTCCTGAATTCATCGGACAACGCCGACGCTGGCTCAACGGATCTTTTGCCGCTACCTTGTACTCGCTGATGCATTTCGGACGGATGTACCGCTCGGGACACAACATCATTCGAATGGTCGTGTTCCACTTTCAATTGCTCTACAATATCATCACGGTCATCCTGACTTGGTTTTCTCTGGGTAAGTCTGATCATGCTGTTCGTTGAGGTCTCATCTGTTGACAAATCGCAGCCTCATACTACCTCACCACTGTTGTCATCATCGATCTCGTCGGTACGCCAACGACCGGCAACAACAACCGGGCATTCCCCTTCGGCAACACGGCAACGCCCATCTTCAACACCATCATCAAGTATATCTACGTGGCCTTCCTGCTACTGCAATTCATCTTGGCCCTCGGAAACAGACCGAAGGGTAGTAGATGGTCGTACATCACCTCCTTTGTCGTCTTCGCCCTCATCCAGCTCTACATCATCGTGGACTCGATTTATCTCGTCGTCCGAGCGTTCACGTCGAAAGCCACGTATGCAGATATTGATACTCAAGACGGCGCCGACGCGTTCTTGAAATCATTCTTCGGCTCCAGTGGTCCTGGTATCATTGTCATCGCTCTGGCGGCGACATTCGGCCTCTACTTCGTGGCCTCGTTCCTTTACTTCGACCCATGGCACATGTTCACCTCCTTCCCACAGTATCTGCTCATGGCGACGTCCTACATCAATATTCTGATGGTGTACGCCTTCAGCAACTGGCACGATGTCTCCTGGGGTACCAAGGGTTCGGACAAAGCTGACGCTCTCCCGTCCGTGCAAACGCAGAAAGCCTCCGACGGCAAAGCCACGGTGATTGAAGAACTCGACCTACCTCAAGCGCATATTGATGAGCAGTTCGAAGCGACGGTGAAGCGCGCCCTGGCCCCTTACATCCCACCCAAGGAGAGCAACAAGAAGACACTCGAGGACTCGTACAAATCCTTCCGCACGCGTCTCGTCACGCTGTGGATCTTCTCCAACGCTCTTCTTGCCATCGCCATCACCAGCGACAACATTGACAAGTTCGGCTTCACCGACAAGGCCAACACGCGTACCGCGGGCTTCTTCCGTGCGTTGCTCTGGGCCACTGCGGGTTTGTCGCTTATCCGCTTCATCGGCTGTCTATGGTTCTTGGGCCGCAGTGGGCTGTTGTGCTGTTTCGCGAGGCGGTAGATGCTGCTTACTTGGGACGATCCAGTGAACCGCTGTCTTATGTTTTTGTTTTTGTTGCATTGACTTGACATGAAGCAATTGAATTGCTCTCTCATTGGCGAAAGTTTCGGCGTGCTTGTTTCTGATGTTTGATCAGGCTGCAAAACCATCTTGGTGTGCAAGAATGGAGAGTGAGAAGATGGAGGAGAGGAAAAAAGGTCCGGCGAACGAAGGCGGCATCTGGCACCTGGAGAACTTGAATACCCCCTTTCCTCTTGTTGTACACTGTACTGTATTGTCACTGTACTGTCATTGTACGATTTCCTTGTCTGGATGTGCATATGACATACCCTCTGTCCCTCTCGCTCTCCCACTCTGTCTATTCTCATTCCTTTTCTCAGTAGAAAGAAACGAGGCCATCCTCTTATCGACTAGACACCCCCTCATGACTGCTTGCATTCTCATTGACGATGGTCGTAGACTCGAAAGAGCTGACGCTGGCATAGACCAAGTCTGGCGGGGAAGCCGAGAGGTGGACGGATGAATCCTCGTCCATGCCTCTTCGGGAAAGACAACGGCGCGAGGTGATGGAGGCCGGTTTGCTGCGTCATCACGACTCATTCAGCCGACGTGGACTGAAGGTGGGGTGGCCCGGTTCTGCCCGCCGCGACAACGCAATACTGTACAAACATGCATGTACTGCCTTGGTCGTGTCACCGCTCTTACTGCCAGTGCATCTACTCGACTTCACTTTGACTCACCGACCTTTGCATGTTTCCTTGCCTCACACCACCTACACCCCCGCCTACTCGACGGACCGTCCACCAGGGACTGAGAATGCTATCACGACAGCATCGTCCTACGTATCTGTCTCCGCACGACTTTTCTCATCCACCTATACAGTAGCCTTGAAACAGCAGGGACCTGCGCGACAAATAATCCACACGTAATCACTTCCATAAATAGCTCCTCACGACGATCACCAACATGCGTGAACGAAACCTCCTCAAGCAGGCTCTTGAGAGCGACAAGACCACATCCCGCAAGGCGCGCTCCAAACAGGCGACGCCTTCGAGCAGTCGAGCAGGCTCGGCGGTGTCTTCACCGCGAGGGTCGCGACTCTCCAGCGCGAACACGTCCGACGACGAAAGCGAGTATCGCGACGGACCGCAGTGGGGGACCGGCAGCATCGATGCATTGCTCGAGTCCTCCCCTACTGACGATGCAGGACCCGAGACCTGGATCCCGGCGCTGGAAGATGTGATTGACGCCATCTGTGATCGGAAGAGGAGCTCCGCCGAAGGCCGCGCCGAGAGTCTCACTGGTTTAGTGTTGATCTTGAGCCGGCATTACGCAAGGGATGAAATCAAGCCGCGGATCGATGAGCTGTTGCCGATGTTGTGCAAGAGCGTGAAGGGCGGGCAGACGGAGAAGGAGGTGGTGCTGGCGCTTAAAGCCCTGGCGCTGATTTTGATCACGGAGCCGGAGGAGACCATCTACGATTCGGTGGCGGGCACCATCAAGAATGCCATGTCAGATGCCACCCACCCGCAGGCCAAAATTGCGGCGGTTCATGCTTTGAGTGTTGCGACCTTTTATGGAGGTGCGGCTGACAAAGAGGTGGAAGATGTTATGGACTTGTTCCTGGACATTGTCACGACTGATGGCGAATCAGTCGGCGAGGTCAACGATGCTGAGCTCGTCACCGCCGCACTCGAAGAATGGGGCTTCCTTGCCACGCAGCTAGACGACGTGGAGGCTTCGACAGAAGTCGCCATGGACACGTTCGTAGACCAGCTTGAGAGCAGCGACGTGGAAGTCCAGATCGCCGCCGGCGAGAACATCGCCCTGCTGTTCGAGAAAAGCTACACAGAGGCGGAGTCAGACGATGAGCTCAACTCCGACGACGAGAACATAGAAAAAGCCGGTCCCGACGGTCCCGCCATGGTCAAACGATACACCGTCTACCGGCGCCTCAACCAGCTCACGCAACTGCTCGAGAGCCTCGCCAAAGCCTCGTCGAAACGGCTGTCGAAGAAAGACAAGAAAAGTCTGCACCAAGCGTTCGCCGACGTCCTGACGACGGTGGAGAAGCCGACGCGCGGGCCGCGGTACAGCACGGCCCTGGATGATGAAGGGAGGGAATACGGCTCGCGGTTGAAGGTGGCGGTGCACGGCGGCGGCAAGATGACCATCGACGCGTGGTGGAAACTGCATCGGCTGAACGCGTTGAAGCGCCTGCTGCAGGGAGGTTTCCTGGAGCATTACGAGAATAACGACGTGGTGTTTGAGAGTCTGCCCGTCGTGCTGGAGGATTGATGGGGTGGAGAGTGCAGAAACGCAAGACCCATATCCCGCCACTTCCATCACAGAGCTTCTCTTGTTACCAGAATCGACAGTTATTATTATTCTGATCAACAGGCAGCCAGACTCATACACATTCTTCCCGATCATCACTAGCTGTTCCCCCCTAGTCATCTCTTCCACGTAACTCCTGTTCACGATCATGTCCCCGTTCACGTTCACGAAACAAAACGCAAAATCCATCCTCCCCGTCCCGCTTCTCTTCTCCCTTCATCTCATTCTTAGAACATCTTTACTCGAACCAGAGTATAATGCAGTGCAGTGCAGCGCCACGCCTCGGACGGGAAGTCCCCTTTCTTCCCTCCTCACTCCCCTTCGCGATGTGGTCTGTGATTTATGTCCACCGTCTCCATCGTCGACTTGAGACTTGAGATTTGAGACTCGAGCAAACTATGCAGATCTACTTAGACCTTCCAGATCTACTAGACATGCATATACTCACTTATCTCGACGGGTTAATCAAGAATCGGCATACCGTACCTTAGTCAAGTCACCTTCTATGCACGCTGAGCGTGTCAGCGAAGCGTACCGTAAGTTAGCTAAGCGTTTCTTATTAGGTAAAAGCTCTAGATTAGTTAGGTGGGTAGGCTCGAAGGAATGGAGACTACCTGACCTGGCATTACCTCGTAGAATATCGTCGACACTGTTCAGATAAGATGTACTCTTCGATCAGTATAGGTAGATAATACTGTAGCCAAAGTGGCTTGAGCTCAATAGATAGGTCGGTGGGAAAGTTGGTAGGGAAGTATTAAGTAGGGGTATTGGATTTTTCATGATCATAACAGCTATTTCATTTCTGCTTCCATCAGTACGTGACTGCCTTTTCGAAGACAATTCAAGGTCCCTTGCATTCTAGCTCATTCATCACGCATCGTTCTAGGGGATATCAGCCTGTCCATCATTTCCATCATCATTTCTCTCCCATCGTGGGGTACACCACAACATCAAGCCTCTACGAAGAAGCACCCTCGGACGGCGGCACCGAGATGTTCTGCGTCTTCTCGTCGCGCTGCACGAAGCCGAAGCGCTTCTGCTCGCCGTCGAAGATGGCGTAGATGCTCTTGAGCACGGCGTCGCCCATGATGCTCTGCGTCATGTTACCACGCGACTGGATGCTGCCGTAAACGTTGCCGTTGCCGGCGTCGGCGAAGCCGAGGTCTTCCTTGGCGAGCGTGACGAGGTTGTCGCCGATCGCGAGCTGGACGACGGGCAGCTGGTCGACGGTGGTGCTGGAAGGGTACACGTAGCCTTGCTGGGTGCTGTCGTAGGTGGAGCCGGGGATGGCGGCGTAGACGGCCTTGACGGTTGCGTCGTCGAGGAGAGCAAGGGTAGTGCCGGTGTCTGAGAAGAGAGTTAGTTGATGGGTGTGGGTGGGGGAAAGGGATGAAAGTGACTGACCAGCGATGGCGGTACCAGTGACTTGCACAGTGGTGCCGTTGACGATGGACTTGGTGGAGGGGTACTCCCAGAAGCCATTGGAGCTGTCCACGGGAGTGTACAGAATGGTCTTGGAGCCGACAATTGCCTCGTCGATGCCGCCGAAAGTGTAGAAAGACTCGCCCTTGTCCGCCTCGTCGGCATCACGCCACGATCCCAAGTATGCGGTGAAGACCTTGGACCCGGTGAGGTTGTCAACAGGCGTCTTGACGGACTTGGGAGTGACGGTGTTGATGTTGTCGAAGGCGAGGCCAAGCAGACCGTCACCCTCACCTTGTTGGAACTGCGCGCTCAACGTGGAGGCAAGCTCGATGGCTTGGCTCTTGATCACGGTGCTGCCAAGTGAGATGGTGTCGGTACCGACGGTGCCGGAAGCAGTCGATCCATCACCATAGGAGATCTGCCACTTCTCGCCGCTCGAGGTCTCGAATGTGCTGCTCTTGGTGGGATCAAAGATGGTATGGCCAGCGGCTTTGCCGGAAGTCTGGAGCGACGAGCTCAACTTGGTCGACCAGACCCACAGATCGGCCGAGCCGGTGTCAAAGTCCAGGCGAAGGGTCTGGGCGGGCGTACCGATGCTGACCTCAGCAAGGTAAAGAGAGTCGTTCTGGATGTCCTCGGCGCCGACTTGGCTGGGAGTTGCTTGTCCAGTCGATCCCTGATGGTGGTGCTTCTTGACCAGACGGTGCTGGGAGGGCGAGGATGCCGCGGGCTGTTTGCGGATGTGCTTCATGATCTTTTGGAGTGGCGACAAGGGGGCATCGATGGTCTCGTCGGAAAATGAGAATGGGCCCTCCATGGTGGGCGTGATGTTGTCTGCTCATGTGTCAGCTTGATCCTGTAGTGAGCTCTGATCGTTTCACACGGATCCTTACACTTGCGGAGGAGGTATCCGTACGACTTCAATCCATCCTTCTTGTACTTGGGGTTGCGGTGCAGAGCCACGCGGTTGGTAGCAGCGCGAGCAGCGGCCATGATTGTGGTTGGGGATGTGTGAAATTGGTCGAGGGTGTTCAAATCAGAGATATGTTGGGAGAGATGTGGAATGCAGAGAGGTGAGCAGGAAGAGTAGGGCAGGACGAAGCTATAAGTGCAGGCGATGTCCAGCGATGACATACCTGCCTATCTTATGATGAAGCATGCAGCCAGTATGTTAGTGCTTGGGCGCCTACAGCACCTACCTCTTTGTTGTCGTGCCTGGCACAAGCATCCAACCACATGGAACCGACCATCAGGCGTCACAGCCCCGGCGTGCCTGGTGACTGGAACATTCCAGTCCGGTGATGCCCCGTATAACTAACCGAAGCACATGCAGCAGCTCGCATAGCCTTCGATAGCTCGGTCGATGGCTTTTGGGGGGCCATGAGGGCATCGATAACGCTGCCGGTGCATCGTGCGGTATACAAATACGTCCACGCGGCGGGCGCTTTGGATAGGTAGCTAGTCGGTAGCTGCTTGCTGGTCTCCTGATCGAGGCAACACGAACAAAGCCGCCTTGCTTTTGCGTCGTACTGTACCCTGATCGACGGAGCAAATGCCAGTCAGGTACTTGGATATAGCTGGACCAAAGGCTTGTCTGTCTGTGCCAAGGTCAGAGCTTCATTCGTGAGGACATCCCCGCATGAAACATGGACGTCAGGGAGGAATGCTAGCAAGACAATCTAGCCGACTGGCGGACATGCCATGCTACCTGGTACGCGCCCAACACACCTCTTCCTTCATAGATCCGGTTTCATGGTCTCAAGCCAGGATCACCACTCACTGCTGCTGCTGCTGCTGCTGCTGAGACATCTGCCGTCTGTTCCTGATCCTGTGCCCAGATGATCGAGGCTATGTTGGATGCATTGCGTCGTCAGGTCGGCGTCTGGCGGCATCCGGATTGGCTGCTGGGTTGTTATCGCATCGTGATCCGGTAATTAGAGTAGTCTGTTGGAGAGCGATGACGTTCCACGGCGTGCGTCACTTACGCGGCCGGCAGATGGGACCAAGCAGGAGAGCCCGAAGATGCTGCCCGGGTAAAATCAAGTCGATGCAAAAAACAAGGCACGATAGCCTCGATAGGTCGATAGGACAAGATGTATACTACTGCCGCACCAAAGTCGATGATGATGTAGGCGGCGTGCGAGCGGGACGATGTCCAGTCGACGAGCAGGCTGGCTCGTCGGTGCATCTCTCTTTGTTGGGGGTGGAGGAGGGTGAGGCTGGAGGGTCATGGATCAGGATATACATGTTTCAGGTCGAGGAGACAGAAGTGCATGTGCGTACATCCCACAACAGCGTGACGTGACGTGTAGGCATTTTAGTCGGACTGCAGTGAAGTGCAGCTGGCATCCCTGCATGTGTGCACACGAGTGTCGAGAGGATCATTAGAGCTATGTGACCCCAGCGAGGGCTTCGGATCATTGGACCTCATCATCCCTGTCGAGGTACGGTACTGTATATAGCTCTATACGTACATAAGGTAACATACCATGGAAGTCAGCTCAGCTCAGCCACGCGCACTTCATTTCAGCTCAATTCAGCTCAGTCCAGTTCAGCTCATATACTGCCCAAGTACATGCACGCCCCACAAATATGTATGAGGATTGCTTCGATCGCTGCCCAACAAGGTATGCAAGCAAGTTTCTTGAGCCCGCCAGCCTGATCTCAACTCCAGTCCATTGCAGTGGTCGGAGGGGCGCGTGAGATCATGCCTCACCTATGCTGGAAG
Organism: Microcyclospora pomicola; assembly: GCA_002786065.1. Lineage (NCBI taxonomy): Eukaryota > Fungi > Ascomycota > Dothideomycetes > Capnodiales > Microcyclospora > Microcyclospora pomicola. The sequence goes on along the minus strand of NHNY01000022.1, from coordinate 355,028 downwards.
GGCATCGGTCGATCAGGTTCAGGGCGTGTACATACATGATACATTGCCATAGATAAGGGCGGGCATAAAAAGGGCTGGTCGAGTATTGATGGCTACAGGTCAGGTAGGGTGGATGGGCAGAACCAAATTTCATCAGATGGGTAAGTGGATGGTCACGTAGTCACGACGTCGGATGTTGAGACCGCTGGGTGCAGTGATAATATCGGTATCAGTGTGACTACACGAAGGTACATAGCTAAGGTAGGTAGCTACAGGACAGGTTCCTGGTTCGGTATCTGGCTCCCATCTCAGCCATCGCTGTGCAGCAACGCCAGACAAAGCCATTGCATGCAACGATAGCGAGGCAAGGCGTTTTTCAGCTCCGCCAGATATTGCATATAGCTAAGGTGGGTAGGTACCCAGCATTTACTGTTTTTGAATACCACGAAAACAAGGAGCACATGCGCCCAGGATCTGCTCCTGATTCTCCATTCGCACACGAATGTTCACGGCTCACGAATTCGCCGCCGCGTTCGCCTGATGATCCGCCGGGTATTCGTGCAGATATGTGCAATTATCACCTTTCTTGCACTTGCCCAGCTCCCAGAAATGGCAGACTTTGGTCCGATAGACGCGCTCCTGCCAACCCTTGCGCTCGTTGTCACTGGTCGAAGCGTTACTGTTAGTGTGGTCCGCCATGCCTTCGCGGAGTCGCACGCGGTCGGGATTCTCGAAGGAAGCGGGCGGGTGCTGATGTATGTTGTAGTCTTGCGGGGCCTGAGTCTGCTGCTGCGCTTGTGACTTCTGGAGCGCAGCAAGGATCGCGCCAATGTCAGGCTGTGCGGGTGCTTCGGGTATCATGACTGTTGGAGGTGGAGCCTGGTAATCCATGAAGGACGTGGCTTGTGGCGGTTGCTGAACCGCAGGCGCACCCTGGATACTAGCCAGGATCTTCTGCAAATCAAGAGCTGGAGCCTGAGCTGCGACAGCATGCTGGACTTGCGGCTGCTGCTGTTGTTTATTGCCAAACAGCTGTCCGAGGGCGGCAAAGTCGATGCTTGGAGCAGCATTCGTCACCTGCTTCGAATAGTATGCGTGAGGTTGAGCTGACCTCCTTTGACGAGCACGATTCAAGAACTTGGCATCCTCAGGCAGATCGAACTTCTTGAATGTACTGGTGTGGACGCCATTATATGGCTCGGCAGGTTCCTTGGGATTGGGCGGAATGTCATCCACACTGCTATAGAGTGCCATCAAAGTACCAGCCTCATATTGATCGCGAGCGACACGTTCAGAAGAGTCCACCTGAAGTCTCCCACCCCCATAAGGAGCGTAATTTCTCGAACGTTCCTCCTCGGGGACGGTGCTAAAGTCGATCAGGCGCGGTTCCTCAAACAGTGCAAGCTTGTCACGGTCCATCGTCTCTTCATCTTCATCAACATCCATCAATTGGTTCTGCAGCTTCAGCATGCGGCCCTCTCCTCCGACATCGCCTACATCGCGAGTCTGACTAGAATCATGACCAAGGTCTTCGTCGGGATCATGCGTGAAGTATCGTGTTTCGACCAGGTCTTCGTCAGGCTTGAAGGTGACGTGTAGCTTGCGTCTTGCCTCCTTCCGCAGGCGTTTCGTCTTCTCCTCTGCTGTTTCTTGCGGTTGCTCCTTCTCTTGCTTCGGTAGAGGCTTTGGCGGCTCCTTCGGCTTGGAGATGGTAGCCATGGTTTCTGCGAAGGAGAACGTAGACTTGGGTGCCGCATTCTGTGGAGCAGTTGCCGATTTCTTCTCGGCGATCTTGGCGGCGGACTTGACCGCAGTCGATGGGAAATTCTTCTTTGCAGTCGCTGATTGCAGGGAAGCGAAAAATCCAGTACCAGATGGCTTTGCGGTGACGGTTTTGGCAGCGATAGTTTTTGCGGGCACGGCCTTCGCTTTCGCTGCTGATATCGTGCCTGGAGCACTCTTGCTGACCTCGCCTGGCAACTTCTTGATCGAGCCTGCAGATTTGATTGCTCCGCCACTGACGGCATTACCGACTGCAAGTCTCTTCTGGACCGACCCCTCTGCAGTACTGCTCGCAGCACGCTTCAATCCGCTAACGGGTTTTGCATCTGTCGCCTTTGAGGGTGCGGTGGCTGACACTGACTGTGCGGTAGGGACTACAGCGTCGCTTGTGGCAGGCGTGGCCTTGGTGTTCGCCGAAGCGGTGGCCATGATCTTCTTCACCAGCCATTGGGTTTTCGCATCGGCTTTTGTAATATACTTGGGAAAGAGCTTTTTCAGATGTGTTTTCTCCAGTTTCTTATCATCCACCGTGGTCAGGACAACCATGAGGTCTAGAATCGCACGAGCAATGGTCGAGTTGGCATCATCCTCCTTCCACCTGTCGAGCAGGAACTGGTAGCAGAGAAAGAGGAGAGACTGATTCTCGCCCAATCTGTGACATTGTCAGTATTGTTGCACAAAGACTATACTATATGCAAGTATGATGCAGCTAAGACGTGCGCATGACGGGCCATGCAATACGATTCGAAGCTCGTCCGCAGCGATACTACAGCGGCCATTGACATCGCCATAGCACTTTAATATGTGTATGGCTTAAGCCTGGCTTTATAGACTTGGAAGATAGCGTGGATCTCGAAGCATGACTTTTCGCTTGCGAAACCTTCACACAAAGCTTCGTAGACAAGTGCACATCCAGCTATGTAACTCATTCGCACCGCCGCGACCAACCACAAACAATCGTGTCTAGGGGGTAAACTTACAATTCTAGAATGCTCTTATGACCGTGCTTGATGGCAGTCTTAAAAGCCGTCTCCAGCATGTCGCGCTGGTCCTTGACTCTGCTTCGCAAGAGTGGTAGCTCACCAGCTCTCTTTTTCTCTTCCGCGTCCGCAAGGGCGGTCTGATCCGCTTTCCACCTGTCCCGAATGGTCTTGATGATGTCCCAGAAATCGACAATGCCTTGGCGCAAGCTTTCCGAATCGAGGGGCTTCCTCTTGCTGCGCCATAGAGCTTTGATGGTGTCATATTCTGTGGCAGCCTTGGGACTATCAGGACGCTTGGTAGGCAGCGGAGATGTGGTATCTTCATCAGAAGTGTACGAGGAGTCGTCATCATCGTCGGATGACGAAGACGTCTCGCTCGAGGAATCGCCTTCATACTTGATCGATTCTGTGAGATCCCCAGCAGGCTTTGCAACGACAGATTTGACCAGGGGTCGGTAAGACGGAGCCACGACTCTTTGCTTCTTGGCTGACTTTCGGCTGAATTTGGCAAGCAGCGCCTGGTCACTTTCAGCCATTCGTTTAAGCTCATTTCTCGATTTGCGTGCAAAGTAGGCCGGGATGGGGGTGCGGGAAACACCAAACTCGAAAACATCCTTGCCGATGTTGACGAAGTTGCCCATCCTTTCCGAATTGGTTGCCCGGGACAGGACATCAATGTCGATGATGGACAGACCAGACGAAAGCTCGATGCTCCCTTCTGGTATAGATGTGATCAATTCTTGGTGATTCACGATCGTTGGAAAGGGCGACTGAGTCGGACGCGGCATAGCGTTCGTTGCGGCGGCGAGATCGACGTTCCCGAATGAGGTCCGAGCCGGCACTGACGGACGAACGTCTTGCTCCAGTGCTTGCGGAGCAATGGTGCCGGCATACTGAGGTTGGTTTCCATAACGTGCAAAGGCGGTGTTGAAGTCCTGGCCAGACGTGGACGTGGCGACAAGGGCAACGTCGTATTGTTGCGGACGATATTGATACGCAGGCCGAGCAGGGTAGCCAGGATAGCCATTCTGGGCGAACTGCGCAGGACTGTTGGAGTGAGAGCGCGCATAGGCAGCATTCAGATGTGGTGGTGCCGCAGGGTTGGCATTACTGTTGGGTTGCCATGATGGAGCACGTGACTGCGCAGATCCAGAGAATCCATCTACAGGCCAAGTTTGGTCGGCGAAGCTATTGTGGTCAACGGGATTCGGAAACAGTTCGTCATAAGCGTGGTATTGCTGCTGGCTATCTGCAAACATGGCGCTGGTTGCAAACGCTTCATTATGATTACTATGCTCGTTGCGAGGCATCTGCGGATTGTCCATGCCGGGCGTGTGTGGCCGATGGTACTGAAGCGGAAGTGGTCCGTGCGCTTGTGAGAGAGTGCGACTTGAGGCAAAAGTAAGCGTTAGACACGCCAAAGTCTATGAGGCTGAGAGCGACGCCTGCTGCAAATCCACCCTCGGCAATGCGTAAGCCCTCAAGTGATGGACGAATGCCAGATACGCTCGTGGAAAGTCTGGATATCTGATTATCGGCGTCGTAGTCACCGTGCAGCGCTTGAAATTATGCCGCTCGCGCGTCCTCTATACAGTCCTTGCCGAGCAAAGCGACCGTGGAACGTACAGCGCGCGGTCAAGGGGCTTTAAAACGTGCTGAGCACAATTATCACAGGCCGATGCTTAAGCAGCGGTCATGTAGCAGCAATGACGGGAAAAACAAGATGATGAGGATGATGCTGATGCTGAGGATATGGTTCAGTGGCAGCGGTGCATCACCGTTCAGTCAACGAGATGGACCGTCTGCGGACGCTGCATCACACTGCATCCAGAGTCGTCCACGAGCACACAACACGACCCAGATTATCCCCAATTTGCCATGCAATATCTCAACACGCTCGTCAGGGGATCAAAGAGGCGGCAGAGAGTGGAACGAAGGGACTGAAGGGCCGTGAGAAGGAGAGGTGGTGAGGTTGGTGGTGGTTGTAGAAGAGGTCGAGGAGGAGACTTGGGGGAAAGAAAGGAAGCGGAGGACATGGATCGGCAGTAATACAAGCTTGCGCGATTAGGGACTAGCGCCAAATAAGTCATGGTTCGGAGATGGCATCAGCTTGCCAAGTGAATATGTATGTTATATGTGCTGTAGTTGTTCTCATCACATGCAATTGTGCCTACTCCAGTTCCCGTACAGGCACCAACACTGTTTGCGAAACAAGTCCATTGAACCGCCAGAGGTTGATCGCAATATCGTCAAGGCCGCGGATGCGCTGAGCTGGTGTCAAGGCTGGTTCGCAGCCGTTGCTCGTCACAATGTCCTCCTACCAGACACTTCGCGATCGCCAAGTAGGTTGGTAGCTTGTTCATGCAATGGCACAATCCAGTTCACCGGCTAAAATCTCGCAGCCTCGATCGAGCGAATCCTTAATCTCAACCACGTCCCGCAGGAAAACAGCGACCTTCACCATGATCCTTCCGCTGCCAATGGGTTGATACCCAAGTCTACACCTATTCTCAATTCCGATGGAGAACCGATATGGAAAGTGCTGGTATTTGATAATCTGGGTCGCGATGTGATCAGCAGTGTGTTGAGGGTCAATGATCTAAGAGGCTGGGGAATCACAATACACCTGTAGGTTGAGCAACATCCATCCTCGAAATGCGGCATGAAGGATAGCAACTTGGCCATGACTGACGGGGCGTCATTAGAAATATAAATTCACAACGACATGCGATACCTGACGTGCCCGTCGTCTACCTTGTGGAACCAACCGCCTCCAATCTGGAGCACATCACTCAGGACTTGCAGAAAGGAATGTACTCGCCCGCCTACGTGAATTTCCTATCCTCCATCTCGCGACCACTGTTGGAGGACTTTGCAGCTCAAACCGCACAAGCGAACACGTCGGAGAGCATCAGCCAGATCTTCGACCAATATCTCAACTTCATTGTCAGCGAGCCCAACTTATTCAGCCTTGGCATGGGAACCGAAACGTACTGGTCAATGAACAGTGCGCAAACAAGTGATGAAGAGATTGATGCGAATGTTGATCGTATCGTGAGCGGTCTGTTCAGCGTCGCAGTGACAATGGGTGAGTATACAACTTGCGTGACTCAGTTTCGCCACTAACACTTTCAGGCACAATACCCATCATTCGCTGTCCAAAAGGGGGCGCCGCCGAAATGATCGCGGCCAAACTTGATCGAAAGTTGCGAGACCACATCCTGAACGCCAAGGACAACCTGTTCTCAGGCACTCGTACCGCGGCGGGATCAGGCACTCCGGCCTCCAGGCCTGTGCTCATAATAGTGGATCGGAACGTAGATCTCGTGCCAATGCTTTCACATTCATGGACCTATCAATCGTTGATTCACGATGTCTTAAGCATGCGGCTGAATCGAATTACCGTGGAGACCTCCGCAGACGAGAGCAACCCGGCTAGTGCCGTCACCAAACGGTCCTACGATCTTACCTCCAGCGATTTCTTCTGGAATAAAAATGCCGGCATTCCCTTCCCACAGGTCGCCGAAGATATCGACACAGAGCTCACACGATACAAGGATGATGCAGCAGAGATTTCTAAGAAGACCGGTGGCACCTCAATCGAAGATCTACAGAACGACACAAGCGCATCAGCTCAACATCTGAAGGCCGCTATCACGCTACTTCCGGAATTGAGAGAACGAAAAGCTTTGCTAGACATGCACATGAACATCGCCACTGCGCTATTGAAGGGGATCAAGGAGCGGCAACTTGATAACTTCTTCCAACTGGAAGAAGATATCAAGAAGCAATCAAAGGCTCAAATGCTCGAGTTGCTCAACGATCCCGACAAGGGCAAAGAACCACTTGACAAGCTAAGACTGTTCATCATATGGTTTTTGAACACCGAACAAGAAGTGTCACGTGCAGACATGGAGCGGTTTGAAGAATCGCTCAAGAAGACAGGTGTAGACACAGTCCCCATTGCGTACATCAGGCGAGTGCGTGAAATCACACGAATGACAATGATCTCATCCGCACCGACCCAACCACAGCAATCATCCGCCTCGACCGATCTCTTCCGCGGCTTCAGCTCCATCTCTTCGCGATTGACCGATCGCTTCAAAGACGCCGGTCTAGGTGCCAACTTCGACAATCTTATTTCTGGCGTGAAGAATTTCCTGCCTGTCAACAAGGATCTGACCCTGACCAAGATCACTGAAAGTCTGATGGATCCACAAAACGCATCGGCAAGTGCTCTGCAGAAGACTGAGGGCTTCCTCTACTTCGACCCGCGATCTGCCAACGCGCGCGGGACGATGCCACCTACAGCAAAGGATGCTCGCACTGGAAGTGCGCAAAGCAGAGGGATTGAGGCGTCTTTCGGCCAGCGTCGGCAAGGGTTCAGCGAGGCCATCGTTTTCACCGTCGGTGGAGGCAGCATGGACGAATACGGAAACTTACAGGACTGGGCGAAGCGGACCAGCAGTGGCGCTGGAGCTGCTGGCGCCGTGAGCAAGAAACGTGTGACCTACGGAAGCACCGAGTTGGTGAACGCGGGTACCTTCCTAGCAGAGTTGGGAAGATTGGGCAAAGAAAGCTGATAGATATCAGAGGCATGAAGCAAGTACAACATTTCAAGGATCGCAATTGTACATGATGTTACATGCTGCACTGGTTCCTCCCGTCATGCGCTGTGTTGCGAGTTGATTTGACTTGTCCATGTATCATGTGTGAATGTCCATGCAATAAATGTTGTGCTTTGGGAGCAGTCCGATTAGTCAGGCCCCTTCCGTTCCCTGCCAAGCCGATGACCTAACGCCGACCATTACCTCCAGTTGACATCAACTTTTGCGAACCATCGCATCGACTTCTACCCCTTGGCGTGTCAGGGGAGTGTTGAACGTGTCTGAGCCAGAGACACAGTTGGAACATGAGATTCCACTGGCTTTATATCGCGCAATCCGTAGGACGTTGATCGCCTCTTCCCCTCTCGTGTTGCATCTCCTCGGCGGCCTGATAGGAGCGCATCGCACGGCTCACGGCGCAGGATATTGTCGACAACACTCTTCTGCGTACATTAATTCGGCGACGGCAGACTCAACATGGCAGCTGGACGGTCACTCAAGTCTCTGCTGAGTCGCAGGAGGCGACAGGACGAAGGCGAGGATGAGGATGGGTCTGTGCTGGTGGGAGACTCGCAGAGTGAGGGGTCGATTCTGAGCGATGTCGAGGACGACGACGCGGACGCCAGCAGTGTCGGTGGGAGAAGCGCGCCGGAAGCCGGGATGGAAGAGATGGCTTCGGATGTGAAGAAGTCGGACAGTGCTACGAACGACAGCGCCCGGCCGAAGAAGACGCGCAAGAAGAGGAAGCAGGGGAAGAAGGAAAAGGAGCTGGTGGCGGAAGATGCGGCGGAGTTCAAGACTATGGCAGATACGGAGGCGATGATGACTGGGCTGCGCGTCGATGATTCTTCCCAGGCGATGGACTTTGAAAGCATGGATCGGGGCGGCAGTATCCAGGAGAAGTCGGCCGAGGTGGTGTCTTCTGCCCCAGCGGTTGCGAATGGTGCAATCGCTGAGACTCCTGCTTCCCGACAACGCCGCGAACATGAGGAGTACAAGAAGAAACGGGATGGCGACCCTGCTTTCATCCCCAACCGTGGCAATTTCTTCATGCATGACACGCGACGTGGCCCAAATGGTCATCCAGCTTATCCTACTAGGGGTGCTTGGGCGGGAAGGGGACGCGGTAGAGGAGGAATGCAAGGCATTGGACATCCGGCTGGGAATGCCAACTTTCCAAGAGTGGAACAAGAACACGAGCAGTCGTGGAAGCACGATCTTCATGATACCATCAATGAGGAGCCTACCCAGCAGAGAAGCAAAGTTGCGGAAACCACAAGACAGCATGACGGTGCATCAGCGCAAGTGTTTCGTGGAGGACAGGGAGCAGGGCAGGCTCATGGACAGTCACGAGTGGTGTCGTTCTCCAGCGTCACTCTGGTCGGCAAGGTTCAGATCCGAGTTTTCCTCCCAGGCATGGAGCAGCCGATCAGCTTCTCGGAAGTGCCTTGGAAGCACTACATTCGTCTCCCAAACCACAGGCCACCGCTTCGACGGGATAAGCCCGTGCGAGTCTCACTCCCTAACCTTGTTCAACGATACATCTTTCCCTTACCTGACCGGTCGTTCATCTTCATTCCTAGGCAGATGCGACCGAATCAGCAAGGATATGGACGCAACAACTATCAGCGAAGTATAGGCGGAGGCATGGGATACTCTTCCCGTCGGACTAGCATGTATGGCGGGAGCATGTATTCTGCGAGTGTTGCTGCAAGCCGCAGGTCTTCTACGGCCGGCATCTCTCGCGCGGACGCATTCTCTCCAAACTCCTTTGCAGGCGGAATCCCTCCGCAGAACAGACCTGTTGTGCGTCTTCCTCATGGGCACGGGGGACAATCGTTCTCGAGCATGGGACCACCGTCACGTCGTACCTCTGGGCACCAGACGCCTATGGCTGGCATGCCGCAGGTTCATACATATTCGTTACCACAGCAGCCAGCCTTTCAAGGCACGCCTACAACCATGGTGCATCAACCACGGCCGCAGAAGACGATTTCCGTCACTGGCATCGAGTCGCCTGCGGTGCTTCAAGAGGCACCGACCGCTCACGAGTCACAGCCCTTTCAGAATCAGCTGCCGGCTCACATGTCTGAGCAACAAGCGTACATGCCACAACCCGGTCTATACTACTCGCCACACCAGCAATTCCAATATCCTCAACAACCTCAGGCAGCCACACCGTTGTCAGGCATCCCGGAACAATCTATGCACGCCCAGCCGTTCCAGCCACAGAATGAGCAGTACGGGCAGCAATCGTACTATCCTCAATACCCTCCTCCGCAACCCTACTATTACCCTCCCTCGCAGCCTGCAGGGTATGCACCTATGCCTATGTATATGCCGCCGTCGCAGGGCTATATGATGCCGCCGCAGCCTCCTCCAGCACAGCAACCCATTCCATCGAGCATGCCGCCGCCATCCTCCCAGCCACCTCCTAGCCAAGCGGGCGGAGACGAGGATTCAACACAGCCGCAGTCTGGTATGGTCGCACATGAAAGCAATGGTATGGTATTCTACCTCCCAGCCGCCGAAGCACAACAGCAGTCGCAGGCCGAGAGTTATCAACCTGCCGAAAGCTTCGTGCCATCTTACGCTATGCCCGGATTGCCGCCCCCCACACCCCCGGGCAACTACTACTACCCCTCGGTGCCCCCGCCCATGCAGATGCAAGGTGCCTATTATCCTTCGCAAGGTTGAGAAGCACCAAACCACTGCTTTCCACGTTGGCTATCTCCCGGCTTGGTCGTCGAGCTTACGTCTGTGGTTATATCGCCACTTGAAGCCTCTCCCCGCGTCGCCATGGACCCTTATATCACCGACTCAGCACTGGCCTCCACATCCCCGATCGCTCAAAAATCCTCATCATACTCCCTCCAGCGCTTCCTGTCCATATTCTCCCCCATCAAACATCAGCGCTTGCAAGCATGGCGTTCTTTGCTTCTTGCGCATGAGCGCGCAACTCCCCTTGGCCATCTTCATTGCTACGGAAGGAACGGTCCCGCACGTGTGTAGGATCAGTGCTGTACAGTGCAGTACAGAATAGTACCTAGTTGGATAATCGGAATGGGAAGGCAATGGAGCGCATTCAATACCTAGGGATTACCTAGGCATGTGTACGTCTGTATCAACTTGAGGTGTACCTTGGCTACGCTTATGTACCTTACGGTGTTGATCATGTCCTTTCATCTCAGTGTTCTCGCGAGTGTTCATAGGGTATGTGCAGAACGAGTCTACACGTTATCCTGATTTTGTTTCGGGAAGTAAAACGCTCACGAATCTGACTCCATCTGTAGGTCCTTGGGCTGCATGCTCCATCCGCCAAGAGGGTGGGAACGGCCCATGTAGCCACTGTTGCTCTTCACATACCTCACTGCCGAAGACGAAAACATGTACCACCTTCTTCGTGGGTTTCGTACATGCACGACTGAGGATTGGACTTGTGGAAGTATCGTCTCTGGCCTAATCCGCTACTGAATCGGAATCTCTCCTCGCAAGCATCGAGTCCGTCGTCACCGATATGTCGCCACTTCTACATTTGTTCGATCGCGTGTACAGTCTCTCTCTCGGAGGAAGCCAACCCCCTGGCCCAGTAGGGTTGCAAAGCGTGCTGTTCACGTCGAGGGACGTATACTGTACTGCGAGATGATCTATCCTATACACTCACTTTACACTTCATCGACGAGTCAGGGGGAGGTAACGTTGGGTGACGCGGAACGGGAGAGTGAGCACATGCTACTGTGTTAGACGTGTGATGCAGAGGGCAAGTGAGAAGGAGCCAAAGGGATGGGGGAGGCAGAGACAGGGCGCGGGGACGAGTATGACAGGGGCTGCTATGAAAGAACCGAATCTGCGATGGAGATGTGTGCTTAAGGTACCTTATAGCTAGATCAGAGTGCCTGATTGTGGTCTCGTCTTGAACTTGGATGGCTCACGCAGGGAGTACTCGGCGATGTGGGTAATGGTGCTATTGCCGATACATTCTCAAAGTGGACGGTTGATGGTGACTCCGAGGTGTATATGAATGTAATGCGACACACCGGGAGTTATTGCAGTGAGGGGATGGTAACTTCATGTGATAGCTGAGTACAAAGTCAGAGGGAGCCGATATGATCCTTCGTGGGTGGGAAGAAGACTTAGGTAGAGACGCAATTACGGCTTCATCTGAGCACGAGATCGCAAAGTCATGACTCGTGGACGCCACGATGGATCTATCCTGTAGTTCGGACACCCTCCTATTGCAGAATACATACCGTTGAGGCGCGATCGGCTTGAGGCATGAATTCGACGCTGCAAACTTCGTAGACAGAGCAGCCACCGCGCCTGGGGGCCATGTCTGCCCTGACTTACCAGCTTCCGCACGCAGGTCTAGCATATAATATGGCTTCATCACTAGTAATCCGGCTTCCAGAACTTCGTGACACGGATCCCAAAAGCGCAAGCAAGTGCATGGAGCATGTCCGTTTTCGTCCTCAGGCGGGGAGGGCGAATGTTCCATGCTGGATTCGGAGACCTGGAATTTTCGGACCACTCGCCGTCTCTTCTCAACCCCCCGCTGCTTCTGCGTCGGAGAATCGCCGTGGAAGGATAAGTCAAGATATAATGGAGTAGAAGATATGTCCACCAATTCACAATCCTCTTTCAATGCCCACAAGAGGACGGATTGAGTTTGACGCTGGTTTCGCGCGGTGGTCTACAGAGTCCGAAAGGTGCGGGCTGCCCCCTGTTAGAACTCGAGCACGTTCTACAGAGTTCGAAAGGTGCGGGTTGCCCCCTGTTAGGTCTTGAGCACGTTCTATGGACGATGATTCCGCACAAAATTTGGCTCAAAACTAAGCAGGGGGCAACCCGCACCTTTCGGGATTCTGTACATCACGACCATCACGTTGCCCCAAATCGGACGGAGCATCTGAGCTATTTGCCAGGCCGACACGAACTGGCACAGAGGGGGAGTTGCTCCAGAACATCGCAGCCACTGACAAGGCCGCCCTCCGATGGAGTGCGATAGGGGTTCAAAAGCTTTTGACGAGTTACGTCTCCAGAGAGCTTTTCATGAGTGTGATGCATCAAGACCTGAAGACCAGTATTTATAGACAAACTGGTTACCAGAGCAAATTATCTTTGAAATCATGAAGTTGCGTTGCAGATTTCGAGACGCGTAAACTGGCATAAGAGCCTTGTGGCGTTTCGACCGTTGAGATGCTGCATCCCCAAGGTCGGTCTTTAGCTTGTGTTCCAGTGTGATCCACAGATATTCCTGATACCTAAGCCGTGTAGTGCAATTTTGGCTGCGGCTGTAGTCCGAGGTGTCCTATAGATATCTCGTCCAACGCACATCTATCCTGCTTTTGTCTGGCCGTAGATTACCTCAATGTTTTTCTCTGCAATACAGCTGAAGGCTATAGCATGGAACTGCGTACCTAATTACTGCTTCAATCTTTCCCTACAAGGCTTCTCGTGGTTAAGGAGGAACCACTAATTGTTTGCGCCTGCCGTTACACTTCCAGCGAGATGAGTCTCTTGTCGTACTTGAAACCCAAGGGCACAGATGGAGAGTCCATGAAGCCTAGTAGCATTGGAGTGGTCTCTGAAAAGCCATCCGAGCTCGCAATTGCCAATCCTCAGTATCCCAGCACTCCCAGATCTTGCACTCCTGGGAATGGCACACCATGGGGCTCTCGACCAGCTTCTTTATACGCAGCCGGTGATCTTAGAGACTCTCAGGCTGACGACATCAATGAGATCAAATGCGATGTCATGGTCAACTGGTTGTATCAGCAGCAAATGGAGCGCCTGTGGACTGCCGGTGGACATGACGAAGGTGTTGTGCTGAAGAAGTCCCGATCAGCGTATACCTGCTGTCCTGCCGATATTGTTGAAGAACCGTCCGGCTTCCATCAAGCAATTGAGACACTCAACGTCCGAGTAAGTGCACTGATGTCGAACGATCAATTCTTGCTTGCTTGTGCCAATCTTTACGCAGACAGCCATGACTGTCAATACCCGCGTCATCAAGCTCTTCCTCCACAGCAACGATCGACCATACGTACCTCTTAAGAATGGTCTTCGGTTGCAAGTTCTTCCCACCATCTCATACCTACCTCGATGCCAGAAGCATCAATTCGCTGCCTTCATCGCTGATCGTGGTATCTTGGTCGTCTGGGATGACGAGCCACGCCACTTGCTCGATCGTGCGTCGAAAATTGAGAAAGCACTCATGGAATCGATCTCGGATGACGATCCCATGGATGCGGACGAGAAGAAAGAGGCCAATGCTGCTGTCAATGAAGTTGGGTCAGAGATTGACGTCGGACTGGGGACTGTCGAGCAGCCTCGACAGATTGTCTTGTGGCAACCCATTCTCACTGTTGCTACTCTCGCTCTGACCATCACAGCTATTGGCGCTGGTTGGCGCAACATTGCCATCGAAACTGTGGTCGATCGCAGTTACGTCCGCATGGCTTTCATCTTCGCGTTCATCCCTCAACTATGGCTTGGGTTGTTCTTTCTCCAGTCGCTCGTTGGTAACGCTGCGCAACTTATCGGTCCAATTACCCAGATGAAAGCCAACTCCAGGTGCTATTCTGGCAACAAACCTAGACGGCTCCGACGCGATGCTGGTCCACTTCCGCATGTCACCATCCAAATGCCTGTCTACAAAGAAGCTCTGACAGCTGTCATTGAGCCAACCGTCCGCTCCGTCAAGGCGGCCATCTTAACATACGAGATGCAAGGCGGTACCGCCAACATCTTTGTGAATGACGACGGTATGCAGCTCATCTCGAAAGAGGATGCCCGTGCTCGTCAAGATTTCTACGACGAGCACAGCATTGGCTGGGTCGCTCGACCGAAGCATAACCCAAAGCCCACTGACGGGTCCGAAATATTCCTCCGCCGTGGTAAATTCAAGAAGGCTTCCAACATGAATTATGCTATGTGGGTAAGCAGTCGTGTCGAGGAAAAGCTCGCTAATCTGCAAGGTCACGGAAAGTGGACTCAGAAGGACGAAGCCCTTGCTTACCGTGATGCACTTACCATTGTTGTCGAGGAGGATCAAGGCCGTACTTGGGCTGATGGTGACATTCGTCTGGGCCACTACTTCCTCATCATCGACTCTGATACTCGTGTTCCCACGGACTGCTTTCTCGATGCTGTCTCCGAAATGGAACAATCTGCACAGGTCGCCATCATCCAATATTCGTCTGGTGTCATGAACGTCACGGATTCCTTCTTCGAAAGAGGTATTACGTTCTTCACCAACATGGTTTATACCCAGATCCGCTTCTTCGTTGCCAACGGAGGTGTCGCTCCATTTGTTGGCCACAACGCTGTGCTTCGTTGGTCTGCAATGCAGGAGATTGGCTATGACTGCGAGGATGACGGCCGTAGAAAGTTCTGGTCCGAAGAGACCGTGTCCGAGGATTTCGACATGGCTCTTCGCCTTCAGACTGCTGGCTACCTGGTCCGCCTAGGCGCTTACCAGGGTGATGGCTTCAAGGAAGGTGTCTCGCTTACTGTCTACGCTGAGCTTGCGCGATGGAAAAAATTCGCCTATGGATGCAGCGAGCTCGTCTTTCACCCCTTAATGTACTGGCTTTCCCGCGGTCCCTTCACCAAGGTCTTTCGCGATTTCATTACTTCCGGTATGCCATTCCCGTCCAAGATCACCATCCTTGTGTATGTCGGGTCGTACTTCGCTCTTGCATCTGCTTGGATCTTGATATTGATGAACTACTTCTTGACCGGCTGGTTCAATGGTCATCTCGGTCACTACTACATCGACCCTTTCCGGATATACATCGCAATCGTGGTTGTTATCCCGAGCATCGGTAATCTCACACTTGCCGTGCTGAGCTACCGCATCGGCGAGAAAGCCGTCTTGCCGTCCTTGATCGAAACTTTTATGTGGGTACCTCTTCTCACCATCTTCCTCGGCGGCGTCTCGCTGCACGTCTCGCAAGCCATCCTGTCCCACCTCTTCGGCATCGATATGACCTGGGGTGCGACCAGCAAGGAAGCCGAAAACACGACCTTCTATCAGGAGATCTCCAAGGTCATCAAGAAGTTCAAGTTCACCTTCGTCTTCTGTATCTTGTGCTCGGCCATGATGATTGTGCTCGCGCGATTCGTCCCGCCGCTTTGGCGCATCACTCAATTCTTTTCCTTGTGGCCTTTGTGCACGTTGGTCTGCACACATTTCATGCTACCCATCGCGCTCAACCCTGGTTTGATGCGCCTCACCTGGTAGACGATGCATAGATCTGTGCGCATATCCGAGTTCATGCGAGGACTCTGACGGTGGAGTCTCTTACAATGTGACGTACTTCAGGGGGGCGATGGATAGATCATAGAGTCCATCGACTGGTTGTTATATCCACACGAGAGCAGATACTTCTTTATATGTACGCCATAATCACGAATACGATAACGTTCTTTCTCAACGTACTGTGAATCCCGTCGTTCGCCAATGTCTCTGCATGTACGCTGCTGTGTTTTGGCGAGTTTTTAAGTGTCGCAGTCCAACATACTTGACTGTCGTGATTACTCGATCTCAGACTCGGTGCATCGGCTCCGCTTATTCGATCACCAAATGAGGGACTTTGCCATGAGAACGATTTCGTAAGTTACCTTTTATTCAATGTCGTTACTTGAGCGTGAAATCTACGGCTTTCGACAGCATATTCTCACAGCTACAGTATACACGAAATCACGTGCGGACGTGAAATGTCCTCACGATAGTAGAAGTGACATCACTTTGCTAGAGCTCGACTGTCGGCCACATGCACAAATATTGGCAAAGTGGATTTAAATGAAAGCAGTCTATGCAACGATGGAGGAGCTACAGACGAGACATCGTAAAGAACAGCGCGATCTGCAGAGTAAGATCACGCAGAAGAAAAAGCAGGCAAGCAAGAAGACGCGAAAAGGCGTGAATGAGGAATGTGAGCGGTTGGAGAATGAGCTTAAGGATCGGCAACATGCGGAGATCGCGGCTGTCAATGGCAATGGAGTGGATGATGCAGAGTTTGCTGAAGATATAGAAGATCTGGCACTTGAAGATGAAGCACCGAGTCAAGATGCTCAAGAGAATGGAAGTCACGACCTCAACACAAAGCCAGTGAACACCCCAGCTGCCAATAATGATGCTTTGGATGCGTTTGAGCACCGCAAGCCGAACAGGCAAAAGGCGAGACTCGCCAGGAGAGCGGCGGAGCAAGAAGAGCAGAGCCGCAGAGCCGCAGAAGAAGCCGAGAACCTCCCAGACCTCAAAGAACAAGAACGACAGCGCATGCTTGAAGCCATGAAAGAGCGCGGATTACAAGAGAAAGAGATCAGAGCGGATGGACATTGCCTATACTCTGCGATCGCCGACCAGCTAGAACAACTAGACATCCCACTCATAGCGTCCCCAGACGAGAAGCCCAGCATTGCATACAAGACCGTGCGTGCCGCTGCGGCTGAGTACATTGAGGGTCATCCGGATGACTTTGCACCGTTCTTGGCGGAGCCCCTGCCGGAGTATGTACATAAAGTGCGTGATACCGGGGAGTGGGGTGGACAGCTAGAGCTCATGGCGTTAGCAAAGAGATATGAGATCGAGATCAACGTCTTGCAGGACTTTGGCCGCGTGGAGAAGATCGAGGGATGTCAGGAGAGGGACAGGAAGGCGGAGAGAACGGTGTGGGTAGGGTACTATAAACACGGCTTTGGACTGGGCGAGCATTATAACAGCTTGAGAAAGGCAGGATGAGGAGGATGTCAGTGCTGCTCTGGGTAGTGCTCCTTTACAGCATCAACTGGCCGGGTATTGTGGTGAGTTAGCAAGACTCTATCTGACTGCTCAATGTCATGGGTGTCCTTCCGAGTGGTATCGTCGCCCACGGTCATTCTCGAAGGGGCAAAGTAACAGCTGCGCGCCCCCATCACCAACAACGCTACCGCAGTCTCTGGACAATGCTTTGATTCATTCTCTTGCTACTGCAGACCTTGGAACTTTATTCGATATCCGTCGCGTCTATCTGTCATCTCGCGCGTGGAAAACAATGGAACCGACAGTGAATAGCTTTCCGAGGAAATGAGTCGTGTTGCTTCTCGACTTTTCAGCCAGCACGTGCAGTCTTTGGTGTGTTGCACGATGCCATCGAGTTCTCAACGCTCAAATCTCCAGCTTCACTTGTCCTCACCAACCTCACTTGTCTATTCTCCTCGAGCAACTCGACCAACAGCATGTCTACAGCAATGAAAGCATTTGAAAAAGACTACTATTGCATCAAAGGCCTCGGTGATGGTCAAACGGCTAAGGTCTTCCTATGCATTTCCAAAGCAAAAGTATCAGCCATTCTAGGGGGACAGACACCACCTAAACCGACAGTCCAAGTTCTTGATGCTCTTCGTGCCGAATGCCATGCTGTCAAGATTGCTCAGTGGCAGACTGTCGTTCTCACCAAAGAGATCAGGATCATAGAGGACCTTACCAAGCACAATTCCTTTCGCCATATCACCTCCGTCACGAGCAAGGCGGAATCACTGCCTAGGCCCAATGGATTCACTTGGTACACATCACCTATGTATGGGGCATCTCTCACAGAATTAATCGAGACGCGCAGGCGACCCGGGTTTTCCTACCTACCTGCAGCCTTCGCCTGGCACATCTGCCTGCAAGTCATCACCATGTTTCTGTTCTTGGGCAATCACATCGACGATAGTGATGACCCGAGCGCCCAGTTGTGGCCGAAGCGGATACACGGGGATTTCCACGGCTCGAACATACTGTTCCGGCTTGACACGCCCACGTTCCGCAACTACCCTGACGTGGTTCTGATCGACTTTGGACACGCACACATGTTTGGACGCCGTGAAGTCGAGGAATACACGATGTTGCAAGCACGCGATCTGGAAATGACAATCTCCTGGTACCTGCTTGGCCTAGCGGAACAGACACTTGGAGGGCCTGACGGCGACGTCGGGGGCAAGGCTCTGATATCTGAGCTACAGATATTGGTGTCCACCGCTCGGGACACCTCGAACAGTCACGCAGACACCCTCGAAAGGATGCGCAGATTTGCTATCATCGCGGAGGGGAAAAGACAGGAGTTGTACCGGCCACTCGAGCACTCGATCAACGATTTCTTTGAAGGCTTCAACGTCAGCGATGAGGAGCTGAAAAGAGAGTTTTTCAAGGGTGGTCACTCCTTCGCGTGAGAGATACACATCACGTTACAGGATACTGCTTTGAGTGGCATCCTCGCACCTTTCGACGTCAAACAAGCACGCCAGGGAATGGCGAAAGACGAATGCGGAATAGCTCACAACATGATTCAGACTTGACTACACCACATGCATGTTCCAATGTTCACGATCTTGTCATTCACTTCACTCCTCATCATCTGATCGTCACCGTATCCTGCAACCATAAAGCAATGGCAGACATCGCAAACTGTCCCCCACTGACTCGCGAGTCCGTTCAGGCCGCTCACCAACGAATTAAGCCGTTCATCCACCGCACTCCCGTGGTAACATGTGAGACCATCAACCACATCGCCTCAACCGCGCAAGCGGACAGAGATGCGAGTGTCATGCCCAAGAGCACATCCGAAGAATCACGCACAAATGATGTCGCGCGCTATACTGCCAAACCGCATTTCAAGCTGTTTTTCAAATGTGAAAACCAGCAGCGTATCGGTGCATTCAAGGCTCGGGGCGCCTTTCATGCCCTCGGCCGCTTGATCGACGAGCAGGGCATCGAGCAGGTCCGCAGGACCGGTGTCGTGACACACAGTAGTGGTAACGCTCTCCCGCATGACATCGCAAGCCAGCGAGTCCATGAAATATGCCCCTCTCTTAGCCTCCTCATATCGTTGATGACAACGCTTGACGCCTTGTAGGTAACCACGCGCAAGCGCTCGCGCTCGCGGCCAAGTCGCACGGCGTGCCAGCACACATCGTGATGCCGTCCATCTCGACGCCGTCCAAGATCGCGGGTACGCAGAGTCACGGAGCGGACGTGATCTTCAGCGGATCGACGAGCGACGAGCGCGAAGCCGTCGTCGCAGATGTGATCGAACGGACAGGCGCCACGCTCGTCCCGCCGTACGACCACCCGGATATCATGCTCGGGCAAGGCACGCTGGCGCTCGAGCTGGAGCAGCAGGTCGCCGAGCTGATCGCCGAGTCCCCCGCGTCAGGCGTGGCAGGGAGCAGCAAGCTCGACGCAGTGATCACCTCATGCGGCGGCGGGGGCATGTTATCCGGCATCTGCACCGCGCTCTACGGCACCGGGATCCGCGTGTTCGGCGCCGAGCCGAGCTTCCAAGGCGCCAACGACGCCGAGCGGGGACTGCAGCAGGGCCAGCGCATCGAGACGGTCAAGACGCTGACGATCGCGGACGGCGTGCGGACGCCCGTCGGCGTGCATCCGTGGGCGGTCCTGTCGGACCCAACGAAGCTGCAGGCCATCTTCAGCGTGACCGAGGAGGAGATCAAAGCGGCTATGCGGCTGGTGCTCGAGCGCGCGAAGCAGTTCATCGAGCCGACGGCTGCGGTCCCGCTGGCGGTGGTGCTGTATAATGAGGACTTCCGGAGGCTCGTGGAGAGGGAGGCGGGGGAGAAGGGGTGGAACGTCGGAGTGGTGTTGAGTGGTGGCAACACGACTGTGGAGGCTGTTGCGACACTGTTCGGCGCGCCGGAGCAGGTGCAGGAACGGGCGGAGGGGAAGTTGGGGATGGACGGGCTCAAGATCGCGGAGAATGTTGCTGGTTGAGGATTAGAGCATGTTCACTACATTGTATCGACATTTTAGAACGTGCTGGTATGATCTGCATAGAAGAGACGACCGGGTTCTATCTGCGGCCCTGGGGTTGCCTATCATTGTGGTACAGCCGCACCATCACCGCGAGGATCGCTGCCTGCACTCCAGATACCGCGCTGCTCGACCGGATCCAAGTGCCATCTGATGACCTGACCTCGTCCAAACAGCCCTCTTCCAGCCCCCTTGATAAGCTCGACCTTGTGCCCCATCGCCTCCAGCTCCTTCAGGGTCTCTTGGCTGATGCCGTCCTCAAGATACACCGTGCGATCCATGACGTCTCCAACCTCTGGCATGCCCGCTCCGATACAGACTCGCGGAGCGTCTAAGGCCGCCTGGGGAGTGTACTTAAACAAAAGCTGGTTCAGCAGAACCTGCACGTGGCCCTGCGGTTGCATGAACCCGCCCATGACGCCGTACACGGAGTGCAGACTCTGGTCGGAGGAATTGGTGACGATGGCTGGGATGATGGTGTGATATGGCCGCTTGTTGGGGGCGAGGATATTTGGGTGGTCGGCGGGTTGGAGTGCGAAGTTGGCGGCACGGTTCTGCAAGGTGAAACCGCAGCCTTTTGGCACGATGCTGGTACCAAATCCAGCGTAGTTGCTGTTGATGAATGAGATGGCATTGCCCTCCGAGTCTGTCACGGCGAAGTAGACGGTGTCGCTGTGGTTGTGGGCGGGTGAGCCGTGCTCCAAGTAATCCGAGGCACGTTTGGGGTCGAACAACTTTGCTCGCTCGGCGAGGTAGGAAGGGGAGATGAGGTCTTTGACAGGAAGCTTGGAGACGTTGGGGTCAGCGATCCACCAGTTTCCATCCGCGAAAGCGATTCGTAGTGCTTCGACGATGGCGTGGAGATAAGTGGCCGAGTTGTGATCTTCGGGTCCAAATTTAGGTATTTGGTTCGACTTCTCTAACTGCTCAATGATGCCCAATGCCATCAATGCAACGATACCTTGGCCATTCGGTGGATGTTCCCAGATCTCGACACCTTCCTCGCTGGCATCATGCATGTGCTCTCCGTGGCTCTTCGCCGTATCCTGGGCCGAGAACTTCAGACTGATAGGTTCGGTCTCCTCAGTACCGAGCTCGAGATGGTTTTGCATGTCTTCCAGTGTAAGATGGCCTCCCAAATCTTGTACAACCTTGACGAGTGCTTCTGCCACGAAACCCTTGTAGAAGCCAGCCTTTCCACCTTCGGCCAGCCGTCGAAAGGTGCTGGCGAGACATTTGTTGGTCATGATCTCACCGGGACGGGGAGCTCGAACGCCATCTTGTGCTTTGGGATCTTCCTTCAGCATCTCAGCTCCATTCGGCGAAGCGTGACGCATTCGTTCTTCACCGATTTGCCACTTTGCAACATGCCCGGTCAGCCAAAATGTGAAAGACAAGTCTAAGTATATGGTGCTGAACTCACCCAGGACGACGTCAGCTCACTGACTGGAAAGCCTTCTTCGCCCAATGCGATTGCTGGCGCGAGGATCTCCTCCATAGTGACTTTGCCACTGCCGAACTTCTCTATGGTATCTATCCAACCTGCCGCCGCACCAGGAATCGATACGGCGTGAGCACTCGACAATGGTATCGTTCCTTTCTCGCCCTCCTTCAATCCCAGATCGCTCCGTATTTGCTGCAGCGTGCATGCCTTGCCGCTCCGTCCACTTCCATTCAAGCTCCTCACCTTCTTCGTTTTCGCGTTATAGAAGAGACAGAACATGTCACCTCCAATACCCGTGCTCGATGGTTCGGTCATGTTCAGCCCCGCGGCCACGGCCACGGCCGCATCAGCGCAATTCCCACCTTTACGAAGAACTTCGAGACCGCACTGGGATGCCAATGGCTGTGTGGAGCTGACGATGCCTTTTGTGCTGTGAACAACCGACCGGCGGGAGTGGAAGGCGGAATACTCCTTCACCATCGGCTGCTGCAGCGCGGAAATATTGAGAGGCATTTTGGCTGGATGTTATCGCTCGAGGGCCGGAGAGGTAGAAAATCAGACGGATCGCAAGAGATGTGGACCAGGTATATATTGAATCGCTTATAAGACAGGCAGACTGGTTGAGAAGAAAAGAAGAAACTTGAGCAGACGGTAGAAGAGGGTATTGTGTAATAGATATCACCAGGACAAGAAAACAATCGCCCTCGACCCCTCCTAGCTTCCCTTCTCGGAAGGTGGGATGTCATTGTGGTCCAGTTTATCCGTCGGTCATAGGCGGATGTCGAGAAGTGATGCGCCATAGCCCCGGCAGCGAGCTGAAGCTTGTCTTCCTCTCGTGAAGATATAAATGATCAAAGTACTCCATCACATGGACATTGGTTGGAAATCAACTTACATGCCAGCAAACAAGATGAGTAGACCATTCCGACGAAAGAGACGCAGTCATGGCTTACTAAGCGACACAGCATGCCGAGCGTGACTGATGATCTCATAGCACATGACAATTGAGCTTCCGCGCACACATCGACTTGCCTCGAGCTGTAGACGGGATCTTCTCCCAGGGACTTCCGGTCGAGTCCTATATCATTAGATCATCTGTAAGGTAGGATCAGTCACGAAGGATCGTTCGCATGAATCCGTTCTCTTTACTTCCTTCCTACTCTTGATCGCCACCAGTACCAGCTCCATCACCACTCCACCTCAACGCCTGTCCCGCAACATATCATTCAAAAAGCATCTCACCGCCCCAGCGACCGCTCACCACGGTCCCTAGCACCTCGTCCTAATAATAGCGATCAACCTCGCGCAACTCCCAACATCGACCGACCATGTCCACCACCACCCAGCACAACTCGCCCTCGTCGCGCTTCATGCGCAACGCCGGCGACGTCAACGACAAGCGGCTCTGGGGCCCTGCGAAGTGGGTCGTGCAGCTGGTGCAGTACCTGATCGCGCTGGTCATGGTGACGGTCGCGGAGGGCTTCAAGGCCATCTTCACGGGCGAGTCGAGACGGACGCGCAGAGGTGGGATGGGGAAGCCGGCCGGGGCTGGGTTGAGTTCGGCGGACGCGAAGGAGCTGTGAGCGCGTGATGGGTTGGTTGATATGTGCTTGAGGGAGGGGTTAGGGGTTGGATGTGGCGACGGGGAAGGACGGCGATGATGAGACGTAATGGTGGATGGGCTGGGTGTACGATACCACAGGCCTTGCGAACGTGAGGAGGGAAGCCGGTGCAGGAGAAGGCATCTTCCAGACGAAACGTCTTTGACGGCACGATCAAAGTGGCGGAAGCGACACGATACCACTTTCGATGAAGCCTTCAAAAGCGACGTTATGTACGGCCAGAGGCGTCAAGGGGAGTCGTCGATCGTCAGCGGTCGTATGCTTCATCGACCACTGGGAATCATAGGTCGAAGTCTAGAGATATACACAAACGACTCATCTACGGAAGAAGAGGACGGGATTGGAAGGCGTTGGTCACGAATATGATACAAACAATCCAGACTGCAGCTATGCATCATACACTCAAAGAATTCTGAATTTCTCATTGTTATTCATTAAATCATGAAAGTCGTCGGTGATCGTGAACTTCATCATCCATCATGGAGAGCATCAACTCTTGCCAGCAAAGAAGCTCGTAATCTTAGCATCCTTGGGCGTCTTCGAAGGCGTCTTGGGCGGTGCTGTGTTGTTCGAAGTAGCACTTCTCGTCTTCTTGGCCGCCGCTCTCGTCTCTGCATGACTCGGTGTGGCGGGATTCTCGGCTGACGTTTTCTCTTTACTCGGTTCCGGCGCAATCTCTTGCTTCTCATCAAGCTTTGTAGACGCAGCAGACGGTCGAGACGAAGGCGTACTTCTCGTGCCGACGGCTGGGACCTTGCGCATTTTCCGCGGCGGGCTGATGCTAGCCGCATACAGTGCCTCATCGTCCACATCGTCGACCTCACGCTTGATCTCCTGGTCAACGAAACGATCGGCTGCTGCGGACAGCTCTTCGTCCTTGAGGTCAAAATCCTCATCGTCAGCGTCGTCCCAGCCTCCAGCATCGCGCGTGTCTTTCAGAGTAGAGGTCGAGGACATGGGTGTTGAAGTAGACCCTTTCGACTGCTTTAGAGCTCGCTCGAACTCGTTTTCGGGTACGTCCACTGGTTTGGGGAGGGGCGCGTTAGATTCGGGATCTTCTACTTTGCTTGTATCGAGGTCTTTGTGGTCAGCGTCGTCGTCTTCAACAGTGGCCTCATCCTTGGCTGTTTCTGCTTCCTTCTTTCCTTTCGCAGGACTTCTGTCGAAGAAGTTGGCGATGTTGTTCTTGTTCTCCGCACTGTCGATGGGAACCACAAAGCTCGGCTTGTCATTGCCGACCTTGCCGACAGCTTTATCGACGACGTAGCACTCCAGCTCCCCCTTGAACGGCTTCAGCGACTTTTGCAAGTCTGCATCCCAGCCCACACGTGCAGGATCCAACCACCGCTTCATCTCCTCGCTCCCCGCCTCAAAGATGACAGGCATGCGATCATGCAAGAACTTCAGCTGCTCGTTCGAGTCCGTCGTGATGATCGTGTAGCTGTACACCTTCTGCCCCTCCACCCCGACCTCATCGCCCGTGCTCTCAAACGTGCACACGTCCCACAGTCCCGCAAAGCACATCAACTGCCCGTCCTTCCTCTTGACATAGTGGGGCACGCGCTCCTTGCCGTTGTTCTTCTTCAGCCACTCGAAGAAGCCCTCGGCGACGACGATGCAGCGTTTGCGCGCTTTCATCGTGTTCCACAGCCCGCGGTTCTCCAGCAGCGAGTCGTCGCGACAATTGATCGTCTTCATCTGGTTGGCGTAGTCGGGCGCACGACGGGTCCAGTTGGGGATCAGGCCCCACTTGGCACATTGCAGCTTATACTTCGTTTCCTTGGTGGCCATGCCGTCGACACTGTGCGTGGTCGTCGATGCGACATGGGAGTGTTTCGCGCGCTTAGCTTCTGGTTCGCCGTCTTCGCCCTCCTGTCTGCTTTCCGTGTGTTTGTCGCCGAAGCCATAGTCACTCGTATCGGCACGATAGATCAGGCCGTGCTGGCTGGGGGCGAAGTTATAGCTTTGGCGCAGTTGGCGGTCGTCGTCAGATGGTGCTTCATTGGAGGGCATGTCCTGGTCGGCTAGGCGTTGTCGGACTTCGGACGGACGAAGGTGAAGCACATAGCGGCCGCACATCTTGCCGATGGTGAGATCCGGCGAAAGGAGCAGTGACAGGACTCCAAGCAGGAAGCGGTGGCATGTTGAAGATAAGTCAAGTCATGCGATTTTATGCACTGTTTGTAGGTCTGCTCGATGTGGCGCCGTGGACGTCTGTTCGGTGGTCCGTGTGCTTCGTGTTTCACATGCTCTCGTCGTTTAATCACAGCATATCATCGACACCAACATATCGCCAAACCTCAAATTGGTGGCCATAAATAGCATGAAGATGATTGCTAGACAACGTAACAGCGCCCACGAACATTCTCTAGCTGAAATCTATCCTCAAGTATCTGAACACCTCAAACAGCGCTAGAAGTGCTTCAATAGTCACAAACATTCCATGCCTCACTTCATTTTATGTTGATGTGCTGGGATCATGCCCGACTCGGTTCTTGGATAAGACACCTGTACTGACCGCTTCGGGAAGGATATTGTAGAGCAGTCTTGACGTACATGTATATGGAGAAAGAATTGATATACAATTAGGTGAGTAGATAACAATGGCAAAGATCGTCTAGCTTTGACTTCTGCCTTTTGCGATCACTTTCCGTTGTGTCTAGAGCAGACCGTTTGCGCATGCGGTGCGGTCGCTTCTTTAGCAGCGAAACGGCTCATGATACCAGAACGTGTCAAATGTCACGATGTTCATAGGAGTGTCCAATACATCTACATGGCTCGTAGTTTCTTGCCTACGTCGAGGTCAACGAATCTGTCCAATCATCCCCTCCCGGCGATACATGTATAGGAGCGAGTCTCTCAAACTCACTTGAGATGCAAGACGTCGCTCCCCTCGCCATACACACCCTCCCAGTCGAATGAGCCGCTCGCTTGATACTGATTCTCCTTTCCGAACGCAACGATCAATTTGTCGCTTGCATCACGCACACCGTTGAGAACTGCATGTGCTTGGTCGCGGGTCTTGCCCGTTGCACCTTGTCCGAAGATCAGCCAGGTCTTGGCTTCCACGGCAGTAGATGCAGGTGTTTCCTTGCCACCGCTCAGAGGAGACGCCGGGGTAAGGAATGTCGCGATCTTGCGAAAGGTCAAGCTGATTCGCTGGCCGTTATATGCTTTTTCGGCGTCGGAGAGCTCGACTGTCCGACGCTTGTCGGCGTTGATACCGTGTAGGTACTCGGCGTTGGTCAGAATCGACATGGTCAGCATACTGTTATGCGGCAGCGGGATGCGATGAGTCGTCCGCTGAGAGCCTGTCGATACCGAGGCGGGACAAGGAGCAGGCGCACCGCGTTTCGTTCTCAGGCGCATGGTGCGCTGTGCGCCAAACGAGACGTTGACGATGTTGCTGTGCAGATCAATGTCGAGAGTCTTGTCGGAGTGTTCCGAAATGTAGTCGGAGCCGTTGCGGTAGAGCTGGATCAGGACATGGTTGAGACGGTGGCCAACAACTTGCTCGGCTGCTTTGCGGACTCGCTCAACCCATGGACTCCACTGCTGGACGGCAATCGTCTGATCCGAAGGATGGCGATAGATCGGCACGGTACCGTCGTCTTCGACCGTACCTTGGCAGCAGACCAAGCGCGGTACTTCGCCGGTCTGATGATACATCGTCTGCCAGTCGACTTCATGCTGGATGTTGTTGAAGATTGTCTTGGCCTCTTCATCGGAGAGTAAATTGTGCATGATACGAGAGCCAGCACTGAGACCCTCACTATTCTCTCCCAGTAGTGGCGCATCCGTCTGATGGGACTGAAGTTTCATCTCCGACGAGGTTCTGGCTGCACGCGCCTTTTCAGTCATCCTTTGGTAGTCAGCTATAGTCGCTGGTGGCAGTCCACCTATCTTGGACATAGCAGCTAGTCCTGGGTGCAAGGATTGCGACGTTTTGTGACTTACACTGACCCCGGAAGATGCGGGCTCGATCATGTCCAACCAAGGCTCTGCACTTCTCGCCTTCTTGGGACATAGGCGGCTATCGGGTTTCGTCTCCTTCAGATTCGTACTCTGTACTGCAACCTCAGTTCGGTTCATGCTGCCTTTACTGGATGATCGTCCTGTAAGAGCGGCTTCGATACTATCCCGCATCGAAGATTCTCTGCTTCGTCGATCGAATCCTGGTCGTCGTGTTCGATGCTGTTCGTGACTATGAGGAGCCAACTGCTGCGCATCGTCTGCTGGGCTGCTAGGTTGATGGATGGGCTTCGAGGTGGGTCGGTGAGGTGGAACGGCAATGTCCTTGGCTGACGAACGAGAGGTCGGTCGCTTTGCCGTGGAATAGCGAAGTTCCAATTTGCGGCCGCTGATGCTAGACACCGGAGGCAGCACTACTTCGGCATCCTGATCCTCCTCGCTATCAACCTCAAGATGAGCCTGTGGATTTGCCGGTAAAGACAGCCCATCAGGCTCCTCATCGCCTGTGAGTGATTCGACGGAGCTTTCTTCTTCCTCTTCCGACACCTCGTCATCTGGAGCTGCGGGCGGATTGAGAAGTGCATCGACCACGCAAGGACTCTGTATGACACGAGCGTTCATGATTGAAACCAACTTCTGCAGGGCAACATCGTGTCTGTCCTTCTGGCGGTAGCCAAGACAATCTTCCACCAACGTGACCTTCATTCCATAGCTAGCGGCATCGACCGCGGTAGCGTAGACGGACAGATTCGTGTAGCAGCCGCAGATATACAGCTCCGTGACGAGCTTCGAACGCAACGTGATCAGCAGCGAGGTGGCTTCGAACGCCGAATAATGAGTCTTGACGAGTACGATATCTTTCGGGTTTTGGATGAGGTCCTTGACCTCGTCACTAAAGGCGGCACCCCAAGAGCCGGGTAGACATGCATCGGCCGAATCGGCCAGGAAATGCTCTACATCTGCGGTGGCGTCGGCAGCATTTGACGGGGCAGAAGGGTCGGCGTGAGTGATGATAGCTTCGCCTTGCTTGCCGTCGGGATGGATGGAGCGATTCTCCTTGTACTCTGACCGGACCCAGGCCACGTCTCCGTGCGGGCGGAACTGATCGACGAGGATCTTGATCCGATCGAACCAGCCCGAAGCATTGCTGATGGGCAATTTCCCACCGGGGGTGATGGCATCATTCTGCAATCCGACGACGATGAGTGCTTTGCGTGTCTTCAACATCGGACTTTGCTGCGAGAGCAGCGCCAGAAGGGAGGACATGACTGGCGAGGCGGTGATGGGTGGTTCTCGAGGCTTATCGCTCGGCCATATCGCGATATTCCAGGAAATCAGGCGTGCTCATGGGACAGTGTGTGGCAAGCTCTGTTTGGCATGCAATATATGCAGTTGTTGTTGTTCACGGGTGGGTCGGTGACCATATGCTCAATCAGTCGAACGCCGTACAGTAACCTCGCTCACCTCCAACGATTAACGAGGGGACCTGTGTCACAGTCGCTATCGTCGCCACGAATCGTTGGGTCAGAGCCTACCGCTGTTCCTGGTGGCGCATTTCTTGCAAGCGGCCGAGCAATCATGGAAAGTAAGGTATGCTAGGTATAGTGTCGGAGAGACACTCGTGTATATTACCAAGTAGAAGGGATGTGGGTTGTATCACACTCGGCAATCAACAGGAAAGATGGCACAGTAGTATGTAAGATGTTCGGCAGCTGACGGTGGGCTGCCGTCGATCACTACCTGTAAACTCCAACGTAGCGGCCATTTTTCGTTTCGTTTCGTTTCATCCACCAATTGCGCGGATGAAACCGCTCTTCTACATGTAGCATATTGATGAAACTCATCCCAGACTCGTCCCATCGAACAACAACGCTGCATGAGCTCTGCTTGGGTTACATTGCATGCGTCCTCTGCCTTGGCCATACCACCCACCATTAGAGATGGGAGCCGGCTTGCTGGGACGAACCTCACCGACCAGTATGCTCGGTCAGCAGATGTGTAAGAATTCTACCGCATGTACCTAAATGGACGCCGACATCAGGAGAGCGTTGCAGTACCGCCGGACGACTGCGGTTCCTGCGTAGAGCACTTTACCTTAACCCCCAGGCTTGTGTTGTCCGTTTCGAGATAAAGCGGTTGTGCTCGTGCGTTCCGGAATCGTGCATTGCATTGCACTATGGTCATGCATTTTCGAGGAACCTACCTTTACCTACTACCTAGCTTTCGATTACAACCAAGATATCCCTACCTCGTCTCAAGCACCTGCGATCACAAGATCAACCTACAGCGCTGTAATTTTGGCTGACGCGATGATGAGCAATCCAGCATAAGGCGGGGAATGGTGCCTCCACACGTCCCGGAACGCAGGTAAGAAAGTCAAATCACGCAGCAGGATCCATGACCGCCTGTCGCGGTGCACGAGCCCTGCTGCGCAGATACCGAGTGATATATGTACTACTGCTATAACGACTACTACTCCCACCGGACACTGGCCTGGCATCGTTTCAAGGAGTCTTGGTGTTTCAAGAGATACGAAGTTGGTAAGTGACGGTCGCAGAGAGTGAGTAACATGTGATTTCTTTCTCTGGCGGGACAGGTGCAGTATCAAAAAGCTCTTATAAACGTCGCACTAGCCCGGTAGGTCGGTTCGTGCGACGGATCGAAATGATCGTGTCTCAATCCAAGCATACACGAAAGCCAAAGACAAAGGAAAGATCCAGTAACAGCAGGTATGAGATCTGGGGAGGTGGGTTGCCAGAATCGACATGACCCTCACGAAAAACGCGCGCAGGCGGGCATGGACAAGAAGCCGGATATCTCAAAAGGCAGGACACGAGAACAGCGGACGCGGAAACGGCGTGTGGACCAATCAAAGCTTCGATTTCTCCCTAGATGTGTAGAAAAAACATAATCATTACTATTTGTTCTTCGACTGGTAGAGGCGCAGCGCCACGGCGACGATCGCCACGAGCACCCACCTTGAACCAGCACCGCCAGCGCTCTTTCCGCCCAATCCCAGCATCCACCAGATCAACCCGCCAGTGGGGCGACCGTTGCGGTCGAAGTCGGGCTTCTTGGCCGACATCTGCTTGTATTGCTTGAGCTTCTTCTCTGTGAATGGTGGGTACCTCACGGACAACATGCTCTCGATCCAGCCGGGGGTCGTGGTGATGGAGCGGCGGTGAGTGAAGCAGTCGAAGGAGGCCTTGCCACGGTAAGCGCCAGAGCCGCTGTCGCCCACGCCACCGAAGGAGAGGGTAGGAATCGAAGCGTGGAAGAAGCCGTCGTTGACACTAGCGCCACCGCTACGGGTCTGTGACAGGATCTTGTCGGTCTCGGCCTTGGTGCCGAAGGGGTAGAGACCCAGTGGGGTAGCGTGAATCTGGTTGGCGGTGCGGATCGCCTCATCGATATCATTGACCGGCAAGATGGGGATGAGTGGACCGAAAGACTCGTCCTGGAGGAGCGGGTCATCGGCGTTCTGGACTTGCACCACGGTGGTCTCGAAGAACAGAGTGTCTTTGTTGGTGTTGCCTCCGATAAGGATCTTACCGTGAGTGCTGTCAAGCATGGACTTCAGGCGGGACCATTGGCGCTCGTTGATGATCTTGCCGTAGTCTTCACTGGCCTCTGCACCCTTGGGCTGGAACTCCTTCAATGCCACTTGGAGTTGAGCGATGAAGGCAGGGAGGATGTCTTTGTCCACCATGATGTAGTTCTGCGACACACAAACCTGGCCGGCGTTGACAAGCTTGGCCCAGATCAGTCTGCGTGCTGCGAGACGTGGGTCTGCGTTCTTCGACACAATGGCCGGGTTGCGTCCACCCAACTCAAGAGTCACTGGGGTCAGAGTCTCGGCAGCCTTCTTTGCGATGATCGTTCCGACGACGTGACCGCCGGTGTAGAAGATTTTGTCCCACTTCAGGTCCAGAAGGGCTGTTGTCTCTGGTACAGCACCCTGCACGCATTGATATGCCTCAGGGTCTAAGCTTTGTTCGATAATGTGCTGCATAACGCGCGCGGCGTTTGGCGCATTCTCAGAGGGCTTCAGCACAGCAGTACAACCTGCCGCAATCGCACCGACCAAGGGACCCAATGAAAGCTGGATTGGGAAGTTGTAGGCTCCGAGGATCAAAATCGCGCCGAGGGGGTCCTTGCGGATCCTGGGCGACATGAAGCTGTTGATGAGGTCGATATCCTCGGGCTTTTCATCCTTGGCCCATCGCTTGAGGTTCTTGATCATGAACAAGATGTCGTTGAGAACCCATCCCAGCTCGGTCAAGTATGTCTCGTACGTGCTCTTGCCCAAGTCGAGCTTGCAGGCTTCCAGCACAGCGGCCTCGGAGTCGCTGAGGCCCCAGTACAGCTGTCGGAGCTGCTTGAGTCGCCATTCAACGTTGCGCGTGGAGTGAGTGTTGAATTTGCGGACAAGAGATTCGTGAATAGCCGGGATGCGCTCCTTAGGCGTCAGGCTGAAGGCAGGGAGGTCGTTCATGGTGAGATAGATCATGGACTTGCTATTGCAAGTCTGAAGATGGTATTGGTCGGGGTTCAGGCTTCCTTGAGGGAAGAGTCGATATGAGAAAGTCAAGTGAAAAATGAAAGAAAGACTTGATGGCCCGGTTGATGGTGAATAGAATAGGAGGCAAGGCGACAGCTACTACCTACGCCTCTGGATGCACAAAGTTGTGATGCTGGTCGATCCGGCCGACGGAGCAACTTGAACCTTGGCGACGCCGAGGTCCATCGAGCACGTTTCGGCTTCGACCAGCATCGAAAAGTGGGGCGCATCTCGAGCACGCCAGCATGTGATTGTCGGTGCACCTCACTTCGTAAATCCATACCTTGAACATGATTCTACCGGGGGATGCCCTGTTCAGTGCTGTGACAGCTTATTGGAGCTCGTCCTGCTGGTGTAGGCTGAGTGGTTCCTGGTTCGTTGCTCGACTTGAAATGAGATTAGATCCTGAAGATGAGCTGTGATCCTACCGTAGGCATCCAGGACTGGGGCCGTTTACCTTCGCAATAAGACGAATTGGCCAGTCCATATAACGAATTGACTGAAATCCAGTGAAAGAGTCCGAGCAAGATCACAAAAGGAGTGTAGATACGGTAGATTGCGCTTAGATTCCTAGTCGTTCTTGTAGACATGATTTTTTGGAGTACTCAACTATGCAGTCCTGTCCCGTGAAATCCACGACGCCACGTGAAGTGATAACTTCGTGGAGGTAGGTCTGAGTCTGGCTGAAATCTAAGTAGGGCCTCCCATTTCCGCTTGGGAAATGTGATCGAAGCTGATTGCACGTAGGTAGCATTAGAACTTAGTTGTCTCAAGACATGCCTGTGCCGTGCATGCCACAAGCCCTTGATGAACATGACTGCCACTATCGCGCTTCACTATCGTGACATATTGCGTATGTTGCGGAGTGTCTACTAGCAAGTGTAAGGTAAGGTAACTACGGTAGGTAGAGGTGCTTCATAAGGTACACATAGGCCCTATCATCAGTGTATTCGTATACCCGGCGGTGAAACCACGCACAGACCTCATCGTATCCGACAAAATTTCTCATCAACACTCTATCGGCCCTAGACATATGGTTTTCGATCATGTACGCGTACCAGCTTGAATGTGATGCATCACGCAGAGATCAATTGATAATAGCTCTCATCTAAAGAATGCGGCAGGCTTAATGATGCCCTTGGTGTCATCCTTCTTCTGGCTACCGAGAGGTCGGTGGAGTCGCCGCCGCGCGAGACGCACCCGAACGATGCTGCAGCTCATCATCATAACAGTTCTGATCCTCATCGTACTGCCGGCATACATCGTCTACAAGCCGCCGACATTCGTGATCAGATATCTCCAACGCCGATCACCAGAAGTATTGTTCCATGTCGCCGCACACGGAGGCCGGAAATTGGTCGCGCTTACGATTGATGACGCTCCCTCCGAGTACACCAGAGGAATCCTGGAGATCTTGAAGTCCAATGGCGCACGAGCAACATTCTTCGTCATTGGAGGTCAGGTCGCGGGGCGAGAAGACGTCTTGGCTGAGATCGTGAGACAAGGTCACGAACTTGGTAATCATGCCATGCATGACGAGCCCAGCTTTCAGCTGCCCAGCGATACGCTGGCCAACGAGATAGCGGAAGTTGATTCTATGATCGAGGTCGCTTACAAGACTGCCGGCGTTGAACGAGGTCCGCATTTCTTTAGGCCAGGATCTGGCATCTTCAGTAAGCGCATTGTCGACATTGCCACGCAGGCAGGCTACAGGACAGTACTGGGTAGTGTCTATCCGCACGATCCATTCATCAGCTATCACTGGATCAATTCTTGGCACATTCTCAGCATGATTCGCGCCGGATCCGTGATCATATGTCACGATCGCCGCTCCTGGACGGTGCCAATGCTGTTCAACACTATACCAGAAATGAAACTCAGGGGATACGAAATCATGACTGTTTTTGAGTTGCTGAAAGCTACGGTGACCTGATCTTTCAAGTCCGACCTGTGCTATCAGTAATACCGCCATCGACTACAATCTCCGCGCCCGTGATATATCGAGCTTCGTCGGAGCACAGGAACAGTCCAGCATGCGCCACGTCCCACGGTGTGCCCATCCTTCCAACCGGGACCTGCGCATCTCGCGTCTTCTGAAATCCTGCATAGTCGCCATTGGCGTACTTATCTGCCAGTACCTTCACCAGCGGCGTGTTGATCAATCCTGGAATGACGGTGTTCAAGCGCACCTTCCCGGCTGTTCGCTGGCCGTAGATCACAGCTGTGGTCTTGGTGAACTGTATGATGGCAGCTTTGCATGCAGCATACGCAACCTGCGGTTTGCCAATGTATCGTAGCCCGGCTACACTGGAGACGTTCAGCACGCAGCCGCCCATCTCTTGCTTCTCCATGATTGGCAACACGAAGTGGGACGTCAGATACACCGACTTGAGATTGACATCCATCTGCGCATCCCACACCTCCTCACTCATCTCAGCTGGTCCACCCGGCTCAGATTTGCCGACGTTGTTCACCAGAATGTCGACCCGGCCATGTTTCTCCATGCATGCCGTCACAAACGAGGACACTTGATCCGACTTTGTTACGTCCTGTAAGGCCAAAATCAGCATCATTGAAATCGTGAAGGTCCACGCGAGTGGATTGCCACGTACAGTCGAATGTTCAAAGACGTCAATCACGCTTCCAGTCTGATTCGCCATAGAGCGCTCTTTCACTTCAGCGTCGTCTCTGATCTGCTGAGCCGCACGTTTGGCGGCATCAAGATTGATGTCGCAGGCGAAGATTGTCGCACCCTGACGAGCGAACAACGCTGCGATGGTTGTGCCATTGCCCCAGCCATCAGCAACAGCACCGACGCCCGTCAGAAGGACGATTTTATTCGTCAAGTCGTGCATCAGCGGCATCTTATGTTATACGTGTCAGGCTCGGATCTTGGAACGCAATGGAGATATAGACGTGCGAAAGAAGGGAGAGAATCTCTCTGGGAAGATGGTTGATTCTTGTCAGGTTACTAGTGGTTCTCAGGGCATAGATCAACACCAACAACCATTGTGTCTTTTCCGTGCTTTGCGAAGTTCTTGCAGATAACAGGGATGTTATAGCAGCAAGTTATACGAGACACCCGTCCTTGAACACACACAATTGATGTGTCCACTCATCATTCATGCCATCCATCTGCGGGGCCGACTGGCAAACGTCACAGCCGATGTGGCCTCGGGTATCACCTCTACCTTAGTGAACTACATATTGATTGCCGCACTTCTCTGTACCTAAGACTGTGCTTGCATATAGCATGTCCTGCTGTCATGTATTCTTCCCAAACTGGAAGCACTCTTCGGCACAGAGATCTATCTATGCGCGAAATATCTACAGCTGCTTCGAGGAACGATGCACGGAGTACATGTCAAGTGCGTCCCTACGTATAGATCGCGCGTCTCATATCCTATTGGAACACCACGGCCACGTACCTAGATAGGGATCGGTTGGCATTGAAATGTACCCAGGCCTGGTGCAGTCAGTCTGGCAGCCGTGAATTCTCGGTCAGATTATTGTGTACTTGATGTCTAAATTGGCGAATGCCGTTCAGCTGTTTACTGCCGTGATTTAAGAAGATAAGGTAGGTATGCACATGCAGGTTTGAGCGCGGTGAGAGGCCCGAGACAAGAGTCCGCATGTGCTGGCTCTCAGCTTCTGTGTGTTTGACATACACGCAAACGCGTTCGCAGCGTGAAAATTCGCCAACGATTTTGGCGTTGTCAAGAGATGCATGAATGGCCTGGCGCAAACGGCAGACTTCTTCTACACCTGACACGAGCAAGAACAGAAATCCGGCACAAACGCGAGCGCCACAAAGAAAGCATCATGCGATATGGAGATTTGTTGTCCTGACAAACGGAAAGTTTCGGACAGCAGTAATTGAACATGAGTTTATCCCACATCCATGCGATTCCTGGATATGTACACCTCTCCATCTGATTCTCTTCGCCTGCCTTCGATATATGTCACATCGCATCCGCCCCCCGTACTCATGTCATCCCCAATTCGAGCGTCTAGATCTGGCCTTGCGCCTCGGCCCTCTGGTCCTCCAACTTGGCGTAGAAAAGATCGCGGCGGCGGGTGGCTGGGATGTGGAAGCCTTCAGGTTGTCGTGTCAGTCCGAGTACAATGACCTCGTCTTCGTCATATGCCAGGAGTGGGCTTCATTCTTCACGCCATACTACAAAGCTTGCGCAAAGCTTCAGGGCGACGTTACGTACCATACCACCAGAAGTATCCGGCTGCAGTTCCGAGACCTGGAGGCGTATCGCGTCAGTATAGTGTAGAGCGGTTACCACGAGGGATTGTGTCGTGGTCAGGTGTTGGTCCAATGGCGCTCAGGATCAATGGTAGTTGTGACGAACCGAAAGCGACGGAGAGATCGAGCACGAGGCCCCTTCGGAGCATCTGGGGACTTGTCAGCATGCAATTCCTGTCACCTAAGGGTATCGGAGGAGTCATACGCCAGTGATGGGCTTGATAGCCATGATTGACGATTCGTGGGGTTGGTAGAGTGGTATGCTAAGGTCGTGTGCAGCAGTGGTGGTGAGTGAAGCTCTCGCTCCTCGAGGGCGGGATTTGCCGGAAGCTTGTCGACATTGGCCCAAAAGTTCAGGTGTTTGCTGACTAACACAATTGAGCTCATACATGGGAGTTCGACATCATTTGTAGATGTATAGCCTCGTCGATGATTTTCTAGATCATTCACGCATGCCAAAAATACTACTGCCACTATGTCTGTCAGATCACTTTCGACGAAACCACTTCGGCAAGCAGCAGCTCAATGCAAAACCTTGACTGTACCAGCATGTCCGACACGCAGCTTGCACACAGTCCAACGAACACGTCCCCAAGCCACCAAAGCATTTCAATGCTTGCGTCAACCTCAGAACCGGACGAAGTCATCACGCTCTTTCCTTGATGGATCTCGTCAACTGTTCCGCCAGAACCCAGTCACGGCGACACTTGCGGCGCTGGCGATTCTCGGCGGCGTTGGAGCTCTTGTGTATGCGAACGTCCTCTACCAGAACTACATCATAGCAGCTTTCCACAACTATCCAGAGCCCGTGGCGAAGAAGTTGCGGCGCGCCTTGTACTACACCAACACCGATCTGCAGCCGCAGGAAGCCATTAAGTATTACAAACAAGCGCTACAGATCGCGGACGAACTGGGCATGGATCCGTTCAGCGATGAGATCGTGGGTGTCAAGATACAAGTTGCAGCATTGTGCGAGCGGTGTATGCAGATACCGAAGGCCATTGAGGTGTTGGAAATCCTGAAGCGGGACACACTGGAGTGGATGTCGAGATTCGGGGACCTGGAGCACAACAAGCAGAAACGTACAAAGCTGCTAGGGAAGTGTGTGGGCATTTCCGTCAAGCTTGGAGAGCTATACGCGCACGCTGCAGTCTACGATAGGGAGCAAGCTGAGTCGAATCTGACATGGGCGGTGGAAACGACATTGAAAGAGCGACAACGGCGGCAGGTCGTAGGTGCAAGAGACGATGTTGATGGGCCTTGGATCAGCGAAGAGGAAAGTGCGGCAACTCTCGAAGCCCTGGCGCATAATTATGAAGAAAAGGATCAGCACTTTCTCTCCACCCCGCTTTTCCTACAAGCCTTGAACATGCAAATGAAAAAGGACTGCCACACAGTCATCCTG
This sequence comes from Microcyclospora pomicola, assembly GCA_002786065.1. Classification (NCBI taxonomy): domain Eukaryota; kingdom Fungi; phylum Ascomycota; class Dothideomycetes; order Capnodiales; genus Microcyclospora; species Microcyclospora pomicola. The sequence goes on along the minus strand of NHNY01000022.1, from coordinate 317,622 downwards.
ATGAACAATCTTGCCTCCTCGCTTGCACAACAATCTCCGCGAGCAGCGGCTGCAGCACAAAGGACCATGGCTTCCACCATGATTCAGCAGGATCCACGCGCTGCAACGCCACAACTGTCGCGAGAAACCCTCATCAACAATGCAAGGACATGGGCGGAGAAAGCCTTGGCGGTTGCGGCAAGCCTGAGTCCCCCCGATCGGAACGAAGAGTGCGATGTGGGTTGCGCTGTGGCAATGCATAATCTGGGCGAGTTTGCTGAGATGCTAGGCGAGACGGCAAAGGCTCGTGAAAAATATGGCGAAGCCATTAGTCTTGCGCGGGCGATAGGGTTCCGGGATGGCGTGGAGAACAGTTCGGCACGACTGAAGCAGTTGAGTAGTGCTGCCTGAGATTGGTCGAAGCCATGACGAAACAATCTCCAATCCATGCTGTCAGTCTTAGCATGTCTGCTTTTCGCACTGCACGAATCTTTTCTCATGCTAGAGCATTCTGAAGAGATTAACCAAGTACGCTGTCCCAACGAGGACCTTGTCTTGGTTTAATCCTCAGATAGGTCCATGTACACATATTGTCTGCGGCTTGGGAACGTCAACATTGACATATTCTCAATCTACGCGATACTTGCGGAACTGCCTCGTCGGCACACCACGCGCAAACATGACATCTAGCTCTTCATAAGTGCGACCTTTCGTTTCGGGTATCCTGAAGAAAGCCCAGACAAGACACAGCAAGGAGAGTCCGCCATAGAAGAAGCCAATCTTGCCGCGCATGTTGGCCTGGTCGGGGTTGATCATATACGGGATCGCGACCGTCTGAAAAATGCAAAACAAATCAGTGTCAGGATGATCGAAGTCATTGAGATACGACAAAACTTGACAGGACTTACCATGCCAATCGCCAGCAACGCCTGCGCCGCTGTGGCTATTGCGATTGTCTTGCTGCGGACTTTCGTTGCAGAGACCTCACAGAGGATAACGAAGCATACGGGGCCCACGGAGAAGTCGTAGACAAAGTTCCAGATGAGCATAAGGGACGACTGTGTCCAGATCACGCCAGGATTGTGCTCGTAATTTGGGACGCAGTCAAGAATGCCAATCAAAAGCAGGATGAGCACGAGTACCGCTAGACCTGCATTATAGATTGTGCGGCGGCCGAAATAGACTTGCGCCCACCATGAGGCGCAGGTCCCGACGAAGCCGAGCGCGAGAAAGCCGATGGACATGTCGAAAGCTTTGGAAGTGGGCAGACCAGCGAGTTCGAAGAAGTAGGTCGCATAGCCGACGAGGTAGATGCCACTGAGCACCTGGATGCAGTAGACGCCCGTACCAATCTCGGTACGGCGGATGTTGATCGGGCGGAAGCAGTCTAAGTAGGTGGTGCCTGCTTCCATTTCCTGCTCGAGGCGATCGGTTTCGATGATCATCGCGAGTGCAGGCTTGACATCGACCGCTGCTGAAGCTAATCCGCGAAGGGAATGCTCGGCATCCTCGATGCGGTCTTTCCGAACGAGCCACCACGGAGACTCTGGAGCGAAGGGCATACCCAGTAGGATGACTAGCGGCCACACCCATTGCGCAGCGAACGGAGCACTGTATGCCCAGTGGCTATCGAGAGTGCTCGTCCCAGCTATGACACCGTTGGCAATAAGCTGCCCGATGACGAAACAAAGGTTGGTGAAGGAGGTTAGCAGACCGCGCAGAGCTACAGGGCACACCTCCGAGGCATATGTAGGGGCGATGGTGGCGTAGGTCCCCAGGACCAGCCCGCCGAGTATCTCGCCCACTAACAGCACCGCAAGTGATCGAGCAAAGAACTGAATGAAGATGAATGCTGCTGTAAGCATGACACAGACAGCTAAATCGAGTCAGTAGGAGCAAGCGTTAGAACGAGCATTTTCCCTTACCAAATGTCTTCTTGCGCCCATACCACTCCATAGGATACGCTGCAAAGAAAGCACCTACGAGCTGGCCGATGGGGTTTCCCATACTCAAGCCGGTCTGCCATGGAGCGCTGATAATGTAGCCCCCTTGGTAGAGGTACCCAAAGTCTTGTTGGAAGGCAGGAGTAGCGTATAGATTGCCTGTCGCGACGAATGTGAGCCTTTCCACACTTCTATCCAGACTACTTGTATGGCCATGAGTCCATATCGTGTCGTGAGAACTCACCTAGCAACTGCGGATCGAAGGCGGTCATGATGACCCCCAGCGAGAAGAAAATCGACCATCCTGCCGCCGTAGGATATAGCTGGAGCGCTTCCCAGAACCCCAGGTCATGCTCGACATCAGCGGCCTGGCGTACCTGATCACCGCCAATCGTGCCGATCACCACATCTCCCTTGACTACATCCCCTCGTCTTTGATGATGAACCTGGCTACCAGCGTCTTCGTTGCTTCGGGTCTCGATTGATAGCATTCTGCTCGTTGAACGGTTCGGTCTTGCAGATGACTATCTGACCTGGTTAACCGATCTCCACATTAGAGCTCATTACTCGTGACACAAGTGAGGTCAAGGTAGGGAGCAAGAAGACTCAGAACAACCTACATCTGCAAATGTCCCATACTCAGTATTATTAGTCGGCAACAATCCATGATAGGTCTCGCCGGAAGTCATTCCAGGGCGAAGAGATATTCCAGGGCACACTAGGTTCTATCTCGTCCTTAGCCACACCAATTGTGCACCTATACTCACTCAAGACAGACCCTACTTCACAAGATAAGCTTCATGGAGGTATATTCGTCGTAGCGTGGCGAGCTCCTGCGGATCACCCCGCGTAGCCTCAAAATGAGCGTCGCGCGAGCATACCTTCGATCCTTACTCCAGTTGACTACCAAGCTGCTCTGCCACCGCCTTCGACACCATACACCGACTATACTGAACCTGACTGGATTGATAGTCTTGTCGTCTACTCAATGGACTCAGAGCCACATCCTAGGTCTGCTCAGTTGTGCGTTCACGATGGCAAGGCTGATCTTCGGCTAGACATTGAGATTTAAGCACGATCGGCGATTACAAGGATGTATTACAATAGCTTGATGTTATCACTACCTCCTGGCCGACTTCTGCCTACCTATTTAGTCGACAATTCTAACACCCTGCATGATGGGGGTGCACAATGATCGCCCAGCCAGCTATTGCGCAGCATACGCTTCGACGCTTACTGAAATCGCGTCCACGTAGCAAGGTGTGAGCGAATACTGTCTTGACCATGTATGGAAATGCATCGTCTTGCCTTCATCAGGCTGTTCAATGTGGCACTTGACATCGTTCACTCCGGTGAACATGAGCTGCACTGTAACATGCGCAAGGCTCGAGTACATCACAGCCTAAAAAAGTATATAGACCATCCTGCGAATCTGGAGCTTGAAAGGCTGCGCAATGTGAAGTGGACAACGCAGACGTGCGGCACAGCAGACCATCATGCATTACAAGAAACTACTACGTCTAAGCCAATCGCTACACCTGGAGGTGCAGGCTATCGTCGCAGGTAACGCCGTACAAGGCTGCATCGATTCAGACTTCAGTAGGGTCGTCGAACGAAGCCTGGTCGCAAGCATACGCGGCTTCTCGACATCTCCAGTCGTCTCTCTCTACTGTGACTCAAGCTTGGGCTATGGCAACTCGTGAAGCAGCACGACAGGCTGTTGCGAAGATTTCCGAGAAATTCGGACATCTCGATGAGCACGAACTCGACAAACTCGAACAGTTTGATCCGGGACTGCGACGAAAAGTTGAACGGAGCCTACTTGCGAAAGATGAGCTTGCCGGACATGCAATAATAACGTGAGTAGCATGACTTCAGTGGTCAAACATCGACTGACAAGTTTGGTAGTCTTGCGCATAACCTTCATGGTAGTGATGCGCGCTTCGTCTTCGAATTACTACAGAATGCCGACGACAACCGCTATACGAGAGCTCGGGCTCGTGAAGACGTTCCATACGTTTCTTTCTGCGTTCATAAAGACCGTATAATCGTTGAGTGTAATGAAGATGGTTTTACGGAGCGAGATCTCCAGGCCATCTGCGCTGTCGGCCAGAGCTCCAAATCCGCCTCACATGGATATATTGGTGCCAAAGGCATCGGGTTCAAGTCTGTGTTCATTGCGGCATGGAAAGTCTACGTCCAATCCGGGTACTTCTCTTTCTGCTTCAAGCATAAAAAAGGCGACTCGGGATTGGGTATGGCGATCCCGATTTGGCAGGATACAGAGGAGATTCTGGAAGCTCCTTTGACAAGAATGACGCTTTACTTGCATGATACTGGAGGCGAAGCCCACCTCATTCACCTTCGTCAAACCATCATCAAGCAGTTGTCTGACCTTCAAGAAACGTGTCTACTCTTTCTGAAGAATCTGGAGTCAATCAGCGTCAAATTCCACGATGAGGACGGGGCACTGACGAGCTCTAGAACTTTTCATCGTAAGAATATTGGCAGCCACAAGGTCGAACTTGTTGTAGAAAGTGGGCAGCCCGACAATCTCGCAGAGGAATCGAAGTGGTATCATGTCACCAGACACCTGGGGACAAACTTGTCGAAGAGCGTCTCGCGCGATATTCCTGACTCTGACGCCGCAAGGGATGCCGCTTCAAAGGCGGAAGTCGTCCTGGCATTTCCATTGACAGAAGATGAGATACCCATAACGAGAAACCAAGATCTCTTTGCGTTCTTGCCGCTACGAGAGTCGGAGTTCAAGGTGATTATGATCACCAGAGTCAGCCCACATATTGTTGCATTCATTGACCGGCGCATTTTCTAGTTCATCATTCAATCTGACTTCGATACGAGTGCTAACCGTCAGGATATCGTTACAACATCAAAGCGGAACATTGACTTGCTTGACGCCATCGCCGAAACGTTCATAAAAGCCGTGCACGAGTTTTGCGAGCACCCAGACCTGCGCTACTCCTGGCCGAATTTCCTCCCTTCCTCACAGTATGGAGTGACGGGATTTTGGTCAAGTCTGAAAGATAAAATTCGGCAGCGAGTCTCTCAGGCTTCTATTGTACTGCCGCGCCATGGTACACGTTTGCGGAAGATCGGTAGTGTTTTCCAGCTGACTCCAGATTTTATGGACGAGGCAGGAGATGCACTCCTAGACGACTCCACCGACAACGTGTTCTTGTCGAAGAATTACCGATACGCGGCCATTACCATGCTCAAAGAATATGGACTTAAACTCAACAATGTGGACATATTTTCTCGCCTACTACATGCTGATCTGAGGCAGGGAAACTCAAGGATGAAATCTCCGCATACAACGCAATCTTGGCATTCTACCATGGCGAAGCTTCTCCAAAGGTCACCCGATTACTGCCGCGATCATGCTTTCCTACCTCTAGGAAGCGGAGCATGGGTGACGCCGGCCAGTGGTCCAGTCTTTCTCCCGACGACGAGTGGCATACCCGTGCCACCAGGCACAGACCTGCGAATACTGGATCCAACAGCTGTTGCCAATAACGACCGTAAGACCATGTTTGTGACGTATGGCGCTAGAGAGCCGACCGTTCCAAGCGTAAGAAGTTCTGTCCTACGAGCATGCGATGCATCTTCCATGGTCAATGCTGCGCAGTCGAAGGCTCATCTGCAATTTCTGTATTTATCGCATCTCCTCCAGCCAAGACCGATTCGCGAGGACTACCGCAGGATCTACTTGTTTACGAGTTCAGGCCATGTCAAGGCTCCACGTGAAGAAGACATTTTCCTGTCAACGGATAATCCTTACGGCGCTCGGAAACTTTTGGGACCACAAGAGCGTGTGCCCGGTCTAGATGTTCCATACCTACACTCAGACTACCTTGTTGAGCCATTGCGTTCTCCAAGTGCACAACATCCGACATGGACGCGGTGGCTTTGCGACTTCATCGGGGTTCGGGAGCACGTACGTCTCGTTGCACGGAGTGGCGATACACTATCGGACGCCTGGAAACACGTCGCTACGCACAAGTCAGATATGCTTCTCGGCCTTTTGGAGTATCTCTGGAAGCACGAAGGCACACTGATCAAGAATAGCCCCAGACTCAAATCTGAGATACGGAATACCAGCGCTGACGATATTGCTGATTTTTGGGTCCCCAGGCCTCTAATCCTCAGTGAAGGCTTCGTCCCACTTGAGCCTCTAAGAATTGTCCGCGAGCGTTACTTGGTCGGAATCGAAGAATTTCCTTTTTTCAAGCTCGACTCTGGGCCCACCTCGGAACAGCTTCGCGCGAAATGGAGTTTTCTCCACGAGGACCTATCAATCGGCTTCGAAGTTGATGTAAGGTTTCTTACACGGATTCTCTTTTGGCTTAAGCGAGCACATCAGATGCGGCCAAAACCTGCCCACCATGAAAAATTCGTGAACCTTTACATCGCACTCCACGCCAAGCTTTCGGAATCAGCACATCGGGAGGATGATAAGAAGGAAATACAGTAAGTGGGCACCCAAGACACGCTTTCTGCATCTACTAAGAACAGCAAGGCGCATCGTCAATGATTACATATGCTTGTTTGTTCCACAGTCAGAGGGTGCTGCAGGCGACTGGGTATCCTCGTCAGATTGTGTGTGGGATGGTCCTGAAAACCTGTATACGAAAAAGTCGTTGAAGGCCATTTACAGTCGATCGTTTGAACAAGATCGAGCAGATCAAGTTTCCCGATTTTGCCGGAGCACGCTACAGATTCCTGATGCGACGATACAAGATGGCATTGACGAGCTCCAATATATGAAGAAGGAAGAATCAGACGAGTTTGAGCGAATTTGTGAGCTCTACAGGTGGTTCTCAGCAAAAGCTCGCAGCAGCCCTAAGCTAGAGCGTCTCGTGAAGTATGTGAGCAGTTTTCCCGGCTTCTCTGCCATTCTGTCTAACTCTAGACAGGCTTTCTTTTGACCAGCACGAACTCATCTACGTTTCCAAGGACGATGCTACTGCCTGGTACAAGACTAGTGATTGTATCTGGTCAAGCACTACAGATATCCGGGGCAAAGTTACACTGAATGAAGATTATGAGGATTTGGAGGACTTCTTTCTCAATGTGTTGTCTGTTAAAAGGCTGACATTACAGATGGTCTACGATGAGTTGCTGCAAACAGATGCGCAGACTTCAATGGCGGACGTCAAAGGTGCAATCTGGTCGCTCAACGCACTCCTGCAGACCGCAACGGAGATCATTGATCCAGCACCGATGCTTGGGAAGAACGTATTTCCAGTATCATACCCCAACGGGACAGTCACTCTGTCGACGGCACTTGTCGACTTCAGTATTGGTGATCGGGAGTATCTCATCGCCCACTTCGAGGCAAAAATCAAGATGCTCGACTTCAATCTGGTAGAGATACGTCAGCTTACTCCTTTCCTGAACTGGGCAAGGCTCGCTCATCGTTATTTGTCACGATCGGTGCGAGAAATCACATCTGTCAGCCTGGAAGATGCGCGACCAATACTCTCGCCAATCCGGGACCTCAAGCTGAGAGCACATGCAATCCTTCGGTAAGCACATCCTATCGTGTTTGGCGACACGTACTGAAAACAAGCCACCGGTAGGATCGCGGCAAGTTTTGCCAGTCCCCGATACGCGGACTCCGGACCTGAATTCTACGAAGTTCTTAGAACGATGGAAACGCTGACTACAGATCGTATCTCATCGATCTTGAACCTTGTACAAGACGGTATCTCTATCAATGTTGAGACTCAAGCCGGCGATGTGCACATTGGCGAGTCAGATGGTTCAGTCACCATTTATGTTCCTCGTAACCGGCGCAAACAGGATTTCTGTTATGCGTCGCCCTTGCCGGTGAGCTTGGCTGATTGGCTGATGCGCGATCGCATTACCAACATCCCCAAAACCGTCGATGAAGCTATGGTGACTGCATTGACGACCTTGTTGAGCACTCCTCCTGCTGTGACGAACCGTGTCCTCGACCGTCAAGGTATCGTACAGGTACCTGAGGAGGATGCAGAGCCCGAAAGCTACCGGGATACCGATGACGAGGAGGAAGACAGGGAAGAGAATGATGATCGAGCTCTTCACTACATGGAAGAGCACGATGAGAGCAGTACTGCATTGGTCAGACAGACAAGATTCACCCAGGATGGTTCGGCGGTGATCGATCAAATGGTGCTCGAAATCACCGCGAGACAGGCAAGAGCTGGATATGATCGACGTTTTGGCGAGGATATATCACGACTTGTGCCATCACGAAACGTCTCGAACGAAAACGCTGGTCAATATCGCGAACTCCTCAACAAAGTGGTGAGTGTAGCACGTCGTGCTCCTTTCCCTTCCAGAGGAGGAGCATTTGACATGTCCGCTCTCAGCGCTGCACTATTGCCTGGCAATACCACAAGTTACAACGGTTTCGAGTCCAGGATGAGCATCTCCGACAACAATTACGAACGAAATTTTCTGGTGGGTGCCGCTGGAGAACTCTACGTAAGTACAAGGCGTCCAGTCCGTGAATCCATATTGGAACTGACCTGCTATAGGTGTTCGAGATCTTGAGCAGCATTCGTCCTGCTCTGAGTGGCTGGAGTCGAAACAACTGGCAGAGTAACATACGAGGCCGTGTAGCTGTCCATGAGGACTACCGAGACTTGCGAGCTTGGGGCCAGCCCGAGACCTCGGATCTTGTATACGACGATACCCGCGGTGATCTCACGGCTCTGCTCATCACGTATGGCTACCTAGATGCCGCGGAATGGGCAAGCGCTCGTCCCTTCTATCACATTGAAGTCAAGACGACCACTGCCGCATGCGGTACGCCGTTCTACATGAGCAAGAACCAGTATCAGATGGTAAGCAGCGTCGACAAGGTTCACCCAACTCTGATGCTAATGCGATGATAGATGTCGAACATCCACACCGGCGGCGGGACGGGCGGTAGACTTGGGCGCCAGAAGATCTACATGATCTTCCGCGTCTTCGAGCTGGGCGATGAAGGTCGAATGGGCATGAGAGTCTACCTCGACCCTGAACAGCTGAAGCTTGACGGGGATCTGGTGTTCACCGGCGAGAGTTGGTCGATTGTTCCAGGTGCCATATGAGACTTTCACGGCGTGGCTGGTAGCATGAACATTACTGTGACACCGGTGCACTGTAAGGTGAATGTTTAGCAGATTGGAAGAGATGGGGGGCTTCCCCTTGGCCTCACTAAGCGCACTTTGAGGCATCGATTGGAGTATTTCAGAGTGTTACAACCCGAGTGTAAGTGCACATGAACTCAAGTGGTAGGCCTCTACATCTATAGTCCAGCATATCACTTCTTCAGAATCAGATACGATACGAAGCGATGGAAGATGCTTTGGAATCGACATCCCAAATCGACATGACTCTGAACTTCCTCCTGCCTCCTCAGTTTACCTCGACCCCTCTCACCTTCCCATGAAAGGATCTCCATTTCTCGCCCTGCACTAAACTTTCCGCGCCACTACCTCCCATCTCGCGAATCCCATCACCGACGTCGACCACCTTCGGACTGAAGGAAAGCAAAACACAGACATGTCTCCCCACCTTCCATGGCAGCTCCGAAACCTCCACCCCCGCAAGCACCACGATCCCGCCCGCCGCGCGCGCAAGCACTGGTCTCCCATCCTCCTGCACGCGCTTTGGGGCCTGCAGCTCTCCATCACCGTCCTGCTGCTGCGCAACATCTTCGCTGTCTGGAGACGCGTCCACGACTCCCCGGCATACGTCTCGACGACTACAGAGCATGATGAGGGATCGAGCGCCGCACGTCAATGGGAGCAAGACCGCGCGGACCTCGTGCTCCGCTGGGGAGTCAAGACCACCGCGCTGCTGCTGTGCGGGCTCGTGACGCTGGCGGAGATGGTGATCAAGACGTGGCTGGCGAAGTGCGTGCCGCTGGGGCGAATGGTGCTATTCACGGCGGTGGCGAAGGGGCTGGTGTATGCGTGGCTGCTGTGGGGAGGATTTGCGATCTGGCAGGAGAGGGAGCGGGAGCGCGCGGTTAGGGAGGCGGAGTATTGGGGCGCGGCGACGTGTGGGGAGCTGATGGACCAGGAGGAGGGGATGCTGCAGCCGAGGACGGTGGTGGAGAGTAAGGTGCTGGATGTCTATCCACGCGGCGTCGATCAGTGGGTGTGGACGGCGTTGGCGTGAGTTGCTTGCGAGCTGGAGCGGCATGCTGAATGTTGTAGGATCTGCTGACGCATGGGCCAGGTCACCGACATTCTTCGCTATCCTTCCCGCTACTAGGATCGTGTACACGCATTGGCAGATGCTGAAGCTGAAGCGCGAGCAGAAAGGAACCGCCAGCACGTCAGCATTGACGGCCGCAGGCGACGGAATGGACGCTGGGACCGAGTTGACGCTGTTTCTCGACCCGCGCAACAGCGTGAGGACGAGACAAAGCATCTATGCGTGAAGTGAACTCATAATTCGAGTCTGCTCGTCATCATTATCATCATCTTCATGATAATCATGCATTATATAAGCCTGCTTCATTCGCCCATGACTTTTTCCATTTTCTTATCCATACTGATGCGCCAGTGATCGCCATAACGCTTCAGCGCGGTGATTGCACCGATACCAGACACCAATGCTATGATCCCCATCCCAGTGAACATCCAGCCGTTGCCGATGGCATCGATCAGGGGCGCAGTAATGATAACGCCAATGCAGCTGAAGATGTTCCGGCAGAAGTTGTTAAGTGCGACGCCGTTTGACGCCTTGCGTGGCATGAACTCCGTCAGCATGGTCGTCACCGCGCCGAACACGAGCATCGACCCCAGACCGAAAAAGAAATTGCAGACCATTGGACCGGCGATGCTGAGACCATAGCGGGACAGCCAGCCGTAGATGATGATCGAGATGGGCCACAGGACGGCACCGAGATATACGTTCTCCTTCATGCGGTCCTCAGGACGGAACTGCAGGCGGCCTTTATCGTCGTAACGGCCGGCCTTGATGGCCTCGCGGCGCATGATGTTGTCGATCCAGCGGCCTCCGAAAATGGAGGTGAGAAAGTAACCGAAGGAGTTGGGGAGGTAGAGCAGACCGACGATGATGGAGGGGTAGTTGTACGGGGCCGAGGAGAATGTCTGCTGGACGGAGATGTTGAGCATGTAGAGCGTGCAGAAGGTGACGGTGGAATAGTAGACTGTCACGGCGATGGCGGGGAACTGAAGGTAGAGGATGATGCGCAGCGGGTCGATGAAGGCGCGGCGGAGCATGACGAGGTACTTGGTTGTCTTAATGTGGACGGACTGCTTGGTGGTCGTTCGCGAGAGGGTGGGACGAGCTTCGCCCTTCTCGTCGGTGACTCCGGCTTTTCCGACAGCTTCTTCCTCCGCTATTGCCGCCAAGGAAATGCGTTGGCTGAGGGTTTCTGGAAGGAGGAAGAGGATGAAGATGCATAGTAGCGCCGCGAAGATCGCCAAGGCCCAGTGTGCACTCCGCCATCCGAGACTCTGCGCGAGTGCACCGCCGACAATGGGGCTGATCAGTGGTCCACATAGAGGTCCCAGGTAGAAGATACCCATCGCTCGTCCTCGTTCCCTGACTTCCCAGATATCGGAGATGGTGCCTGCACCAACAGCCTGGACGCTCGCTGCTGCTCCGCCTGAAAGCGTTCGCATGACCACAAACATCGCGATATTAGTGCTCACAGCAGAGAGAACGTTGAAGACGAAGAACAGGGCGAAGGAGACGATATAGATGGTCCGGCGGCCGAAAGTCTCGGAGAAGCTGGACCACCATAACGGGAAGATGCTCATGGAAAGCATGTACATGGCCACCGAAAGGTTGACAACCGTGGCGGTAGAGTTGAAGGTGGCCGCAATGTCATTCAAGGCGGGCAGGACTAAACTCGAACCCATGGGAGCCGCAGCGCCTGCCATGGCCACCACAAAGGTCAACAGCCATTTCTTCCCCCGTGCGTAGGCATAGGGATCCGTCACCTCGGCGATGATGGTGCATCGTGCGAGAAGTCCGCGTCGTTGCCCTCGAGGGACCACGACCGCCTCACGGATTACCGATCGTGATGATGACCGGGCTCTGCTTCGACTTCGCGTCCGGTGTGTGGCGACCTGGTGGTCGTGTGCATCGTCGGACTGGGTCTGTTGTGAGTCGTCAGAGGAGATAGAGATATGTGATTCGCGGGATCCAGTCCGGCCACGAGGGAGTATCTCCAGCACATCTTCAGTGTTGGTGAACGGGGCTGCAGAGGCGGCAGCGTCGCGCTCCTCGGCCAGAGTAAGTCCGGGTGGTGATGGAGAGGCATTCGTGCTGCGTTCTAGTGATGTTTCAGAGTCGATCTTGGTCTTGATCGACTCGTCTGTTGAACTCTCTATCCTGTCATCATGGTGCATCCTGGACGTGGTAGCCAAGGCGGTGTAGCAAAGGATAAGAGTGCTTGAACGGGAGTACAGTAAGAATAGGAAAGACGAAGTAGAAAGACATCAGGTAAAGGTAAAGGCGCAGATCATACTCCCGGCATGACTCTAAAGTGTCGACCTACCTAGATAGTCTGGCGGTGCCGCATTGCAGACCGATTTATCATGCAGCAGATGAGGTGGTGTCTGTGCCGAAGTGCCGTGGACCTGGGGATGAAAAGCTATCAGATTGAGTTTGGAGCCGACGATGATGATGGCGATGGAAACATTTCCGACCACTCGGACGACCTAGCGGATCTATCTCGATTCGGAGCGCGCACCTCATTCATGCATACCTTATGCGTCAAGCTTTGGGCTGGAGATGATCCGCATGATGACTCTGCAGAGATAAGTAAGACGAGATGAAGATGATATACTCGATGGGTACGAGAAGTGTATGAACAGAATGTCAGCGCGACAGACAGTAGAACAAGTTCTATGACATCTCCGTGTCTAGCACCACTTCTCCGCTACCAGAAGGTCGCCGGCGGGGCAGACCCTAGTCGGTCGATCACTCATCGACCTCCACCACAGCAGGACGACATGGATTACTGGTGATCATCTCCGGTCAGCAAACGATCGATATATATGTGCTGAGGAGCGTTCGCCTCAATACCACGGACACTGGACCAGACTTCACGACAGTACCTAACAAGGAGATCGCAAAGACGACCTGGCCGACATATAAAAGCAATTTCTTGACCACTTGCATGCTTGTATGATCAGAACCCTGATACCCAAGCTACGGTCCACCAGATTCACGAAAGGAAGTTTCTTGAGAAGCAGAAGGAAGAAACCAGCCCCGGTCCAAAAGCTGTCAGCAAGCACCCAACGCACGACAATCATCATGGCCACCCCACCCGGCGACGTCCTCAGCCCGCACACCAACCCGCTGAAGAAGCACTTCGACTCCATCCCGCCCGCCGAGCAAGCCGGCGGCTGGGACGCTCTCTGGCAAGCCGGCATCACCAACTGGGACCGCCACACGCCTTCCCCGGCGCTGGTCGACACCCTCGCCACGCACTCCGCGGCCCTTTTCGGCTCCAGCACCGCCTCCCAGCGCAAGCGCGCCCTGGTCCCCGGCTGCGGCGCCGGCTACGACGTCTTCCTGCTCGCCGCGCACGGCTACGACGCCTACGGGCTAGACGTCAGCGCGACCGCGCTCGCGCGGGCTTCTGCCGTGCAAGCCTCCCCGGGCTTCGCGGCCGCGTACCCCGTCGCCGACCCTGCCGTCGGGCGCGGCAGCGCGACGTTCCTGCAGGCGGACTTCTTCGACGACGAGTTCCTCGCGCAGACCGGCGGGGATGGGAGGGGAGGCTTCGACTTCATCTACGACTACACTTTCCTCTGCGCGCTGCCGCCGGTGACGCGGCCGCGGTGGGCGGCGCGGATGAGCGAGCTGCTGGCGCGCGACGGCGGCTGCCTGGTGTGTCTGGAGTTTCCGCTGGGGAAGAATGTGCTGGCGGGCGGGCCGCCGCATGGGTTGGAGTCGGCGGTGTATGAGCTGCTGCTAGAGGCGCCGGGGCGGGGGGTCGAGTATGATGCGGATACGGGGAAGGTGAGGAGGGGGGCTGGGGAGGAGGTGGTGGGAGAGCAGGGGGCGTTAGTGCGGGTGAAGCATTGGAGAGCGGAGCGGACGCATAAAGAGGGCAAAGGTTCTGAGCGTGTGTCAATCTGGCGCCATCGGAAGGGAGACGACGACAGATCGTGTGCGGAGTGCGATTGAGTTGTAGAGGATTCGTGATTCGTGATTCTTATTTTCATTATGGGATATATTATCATCGCCGAAAGTTGTCAGACCACCTCCCCAACCTCGTCAACCCCGGTAACGCCATGCTTTGCAAGGAAAACCCACCTATGACCATGAAAATAGGAAGCAGAACGAAGTCAGCCCACTCACACCTTCTCCGCCATCTTCTCAACTTGCAGCGTCTCCACGACCGCCGCGCCAGTGCCCATTGCTGCACCCATGTCAGCCTCAGCCTCGACCCGGTGTCTCGCCTTGTTTAGCTCTGCCTTGGCACGCTTAGCCTCTTGCCTGTCCTTATCCTCCTGCATCGCTCGGATGAGCTTAGACTTGGCCCTGATGCGCCAGCCGTAGCGGTAGAAGATGAATGGGATGGGGATGCACGCGACCTCGAGGAGAGCAAGTAGGGTGCCTGCCCAGTGCGGGCCAAGCGCACGATATAGTGCAGGTCCAGCGAGTGGGAGCGTGGCGCCGCAGAAGGAGCGGAGGACGGCGTTACCTGCCAGGGCTGAGGCGGCGTAGATGTCGTACGAATGCACGAGGTAGTTTGAAGCGTAGATGAAGACGCCGCCGTTGCCCATACCGAACGGTATGCCGGCGAGAATGGGCAGGATCCAGTGGTGGTCGGGTGTGCCGGTCCAGGCAAACCAAACCTCACCGACGGGGATCAAAATCGCAGCGATGCACACGACGCTGACCATAGCTTCTGGGGGTGGGCTGCCGGTCGCTGGATCGACTTTGTGCGCATTGATACATCTGCGTATGAGCGGCTCGCAGCAGATGACAATCATGGAGCCGACTCCGATACCGCAAAAGGCAAGACCGGAGAAGCCAGGCGACCAGCCTCGGAGATCGGTGAAGATGATTGGGTAGGCTACGAAGCAGAGGTATAGGATGCCGTAGACCAGAGCAATGTAGAGATCCCAGAAGATGCTGTCGACGGTTTGTTAGCAGGACATACGAGTGATGCGCAACTGAGCAAGAGACTTACAGAATTGGCTCGGTGACAGTCATGATAAACGGTCGACTCAAGTTGGCTTTGAGCATCGGCACAAATGGTTCCTTATCGTCGTAACGAGACCACCACCGCTCATCGCCAGTTTCTTGTCTCTTCTTGGCTGCTCGTTTGCGGAGTAAAGCAGGGGCGTATGTTTCGGTAATTAGCGAGACCATTATCCAGGCGACCGATGCGACGATTACGACGATCTGTGAAAGTCAGCTCATGCAATGTGAAGTGCTTAAGTTTTTTATCCTACCCAGTTGGTCCATCGCCAACCCATGTACTGCATGCTGTCAGCTCAAAGGCCTGGAAGCTCGGAAAATGACGTTCAGCATACCTGAAAGACGAAACCACCCACAACAGGCCCGATTACAGGTCCTGTGATTGAGATTAGCTTAGCACGCTTCTGGCCATCCCCTCAGCTGATGCTCACCGTTCATTGGACCGATCGACCAGATACTGAACGCCAAAGCACGATGCTCCTCATCTACGATATCGTTGACTGTTCCTGGCGCGTTGGAAATCATCGCAGCAGCGCAAAACGCACCAAAGAATCGCGACACCAAAATCGTTTGTATGTTTTGAGCCAATGCACAAGGGAGCACTGTCAACACGAAGAGAAATAATGCAACGATGTAGATTGGCCTTCGACCATACATCTCGGATAAAGGTGCAAGAATAACGCTTCCGGTGGCCATACCAATGAGATAGGTGGTCACTCCCAGAATGCCAGTGTTGTCGGAAATGCCGAATGCGTCCATCAGGCCTGGTATGGCCGATGTGTACGACGTCGAGTAGAGCACAACGCAGGTAGTTCCATACGACATGGCGAACAAAATGGCGGCCTTGTGCCAGATGGAAAAGTTTTGAGGGTTGCCGGGATCATCGTAATCAAAATCGACCTCGAAGCGTGGGTCGTTGAGCGTTGTCGTAGTCGCATTCGATCTGTTGGTGTAGGTTCTGTGCAACGAAGTAGGGACTATGCCACCCACAGCACCAGTGGATGAAGTCCGTGAGATATAAGTCGTGAGGGTCTTCTCCGGGAAGTCTCGGTTATACCGGTCGTCGTCTGAACATTCTGAGATGCTGTCGCCAGAGTTGGAAGCAGGGGACGGGCATTCCTCTACGGACATGCGTCTCATGACGGTCATACTCGCATCTTTCTCATCAAATGAGAGTTTTCGAGACATCGTGTTGGGTTTCACGTGTTTGGCAGCAATTTTGTCCAATGCGGAGTCTTCGATAGCCGAAGCTCATGGGTGGCGTCAAGTCTTGCCGAGAGCCAGAATTTGCTCGGAGACGGGGACAGATGATCGAGAAGAAGAGATCCAAGGGAGTAAGAAAAGCAATGCAATGCAGCGAGCCGGGTAATTAGAGAACAGAACGAAGAGTACTAAAACCGCAACTCGGTACTTACAAAGAGAGCAGGTGAGTTGGCAAAGAAGCAGCATGACTCGTAGACTCTTTCAAGATCTTTCGCTCGGCACACGGCAGACGAGCGGTATAGGATGATTGATCAGCCGCGGGCAAGTACAAATGGGCTGCCGTGCGCCCTGTGAGGTTTGCATAATCGTCCAGCTCGATTCACCCTGCTACCTGCTTCTCGCATACTGACGGGTGCCGCGGGGCAGTGATTTTCTTTCACTTTGTGCCGAGAAAGCGCTCAATGGGAAGTTGACTAGCTCGGGTCAAATCTACGGCTATAACGGGCGGAATCGTTTCCGTCGGGTTGTGGTCGCATTCGCCCAATGCACACTTCAGGGTATGTTGATCGAGGACTCTGATGTCGTACACTGTCTTGTGGAAACATGCGATGGCGGTCGATCAGTATATGAGGCCTGGCAAAGTTTGTCTTTTCCACAGATTATTCCTCGAAGGCGCATTGGGCACCGCACGGAGGTTGAGAGAACAAGCATATCTTATTCTATGTGTATCTCACACATTTACCCACGATATGTGTTGCCATCTCGAACATTGGACGCCGGCCATCAGAACTGGTGTTGCGCGTGCGATTGCCAGGCTGGGTGAGGTAAGCTGAACGGGAATCATGGTTACCTCAAAGGGCAGGTCTACCCACCGAGACTAGGTGAGCGTGCTGGTGAAGTTTCGAGCCAAGTTCGTGCATACCTTCACCACACCAGAGGATTGGCCCGTCGCAGACGTCAGTGGTGTTGCGAGCATTTCTGCTGCGTTAGTGTCTGAATTGGCATAGGAATCTGAGACTCGCAGCAGCAGAAGAGAGGATCGAGCAAGAAATAGCGAAGAGAGGTGTTCCCGCAGCGAGCAGCAAGAAACATCATTCATAGAGGAGCGTGATCGTCATTAGAATTTCTATGGCTTCCTCGCCACAGCCCTCAACCTTACGTTTCCGATCCACTTACTTCCATCCTCATCCCTCGTTTCGACGGAGTCCAACAGCTCCAAGACCTCCTTGAACACCGCTTCTCGCTTGTCATCCGCCACAGCGTCCAAATAGTCCGCGCCCATCAACCGCGCCCACCCTTGCAGCCCACCGCTCCCATCTGCCGTCTCCTCATTCATCTTCGTCGGACGGTATTCAAGCTCGCACTTCTCCACCTCAAACCCGGCCTGGCGCAGCGTCTCCTCCATCCATCCCACCGTGGGGAAGAACCATGGCGAGGCTTCACGTGCTGCCTCGATCGACACCCCAGCATGAACCAGCGCGGCCATGAATGCGACCTGCACTTCTGCGACGTTACCCTTACCTCCCATCTCGAACACCAGTTTGCCCCCAGAGCGAAGCGCGGAGAACATGTCCTTGAACACCTTGAGACGTGTCGCCTCGGCGCGTAGCACCCAATGTAGCGCCGCGTTGCTGAACACCTTGTCCCAGCTGCCATCGATGGCATCAGCGCGCTCACCCAATCGCGTCCCGTCGTGGTGGCCAAATGTGAGATTTGCCGTGGTGTAGCGTTCGCTCGCCGATGCAATGAACGATGCTGATCCGTCGAGGCCCAAGACTTTGCCGTCCGGCGCCACGGCCTGTGCAATCTGCGCCGTCAGCGGGCCATTGCCGCATCCGATGTCTAGAATGCGGTCGCCGGGCTGCGCATCCAGATAGGACAGCACGGTGGAGGTTAGCTGGGGCACGAAGCTAGCGGCGGCGTCATATTTCTGCGCGGTCCAGTGGTCTTTGGAAGCCATTCTTGGATGTGTTTGGACAGGGATGATGTTTCCTTGGCTTGGGCAACTTTCCGTGCACTTGTGGACCGAGCTTATTTGTGACTTGGGCTTGATTGTATCAGATGCTTTCTATTGATCGAGTTCATTGCGTTCGTCCAAGGCGTTGATATACCATGGACTTGACGTTGCTCGGCCGACATCGGAGGACTGCTTTGGCGATGTCGGGAAGATCACTCTGCCGACATCGCTATACGCAAAGAAGAGCAAGTGCGTGTGTGTTATGATCGACTTGATTGCATGGAGAAGTCCCTTCTCGGAAACTCTTCTCAATGATCACGGACGTGGGAGGACAGGCGTGAGGTGGACCGAGAAGTAAGGTAGTGCTTCGCGGCTGTTGTCTTGGCTTGCATGTAGTCCAGTCTAACTGCCGTAAGCTAGAAATGGTCCAGTTATTTTAGGGCACATGCCCCACCACCGATTGCGCCGGGCTGTCTTCTCGCGGGCTACTAATGGGGTTCTATGTGCACCTGGCAATGCGAACAGAGACTGACACCACAGGATCTTCGACGGATGTATTCATCGCTGTCCGAAAGCTAGCGTGGTCTATATGCATGATCGTAAATCGGTATCACATCTTGTGCACATCTCATATGATCCCTCGGACGGTCTTCGAACCATGTCTGCAGCTCTACGCATGATCGATTGGAGATGGACCGATGCCAAGGTCGATTGTGAACACATGCAGCGGCTTCACGATATAGCTAGTTCCGTTGTTGAACGGAGTGCCCCGATTGAGCTGTGCCGCCGGCATCCACAGCTTGCCCTGAGTATCGACCCACATGGCATCGACGCCCAGTAGCCGGGAGTCGTGAATGAAGGTCGTCCACGTCCCGTTGGGCGCGATCTTGATGATGGACTGGCGATCTGTATCGCTGAGGTAGATGTTCCCAAGCGCATCAATGGCCGTTCCGCCGGTTGAAGGCGTCAAGGCAAACGGCGAGACGAAGTCACTCAGCACACTTGCGAGTGAGGAGTTGGAGAAGGCCTCGTCGAGGTATCTAGTCTCGATTCGCGACATGCCTCCTGTTCCAGGCTGGAAGTAGTACCACTTCCCGTCCGGCGAGACTTCGTGCTGGTCGACATAGATGTAATCCCAGGCCCCGCCCGTGAGATGGAGGAGACGACCTTCGAACGACACAGGCATGTACGCGCTCGTCGACGGGGCGTTCTCGAGGAGTCTTCGGGCATCGCCGGTTACGAGATCAAGGACAATGATGGCCGGTACACCCGCATCTGTCAAGTATGCCTTGTTGGCCGCGGGGTTAAAACGGACATCGTCCAACAAGCTGTTGGAAAGTGTGGCATTGCCCAGACCGTAAACACGCTGGACACAGTTTGTCATCAGATTGATCTGGACCAGCTTTGGGCCGTCGGGCAGGATGACGGGCGAGCCGAAGGCGGGCGAACCAACATCGACGAGCCAGAGCGAGCCATCTGGGCCGATACGTTGTGAGTTTATGCGGATGAGATGCGTCGCTGGGTCCTTTCCTGAAGCGTACGAATTCCATTCCACGTTCGGGTATGGGACACCGGTGTTGTTGATCCACTCCACGACTTCGGCGCCATGAGAGCCGTCGACACGGGCGTAGACCAAGAAGAGTCGACCCTCGGGAGTAGTGCTCACTCCATTCGTGGGTGTCTCGAGCGATAGCTGAGTAACAAGACGTGGATCATGCGCAGCTGATACATGTCCGAATCCAAACGCTACAGCAAGTGCAGCTGTGTGGAAAAAAGAGGTTTTCATTCTGAAAATGTCAACGAAGCGCAGCGGCTGCTTCGCGGAATGAGTGAGTGTCAGGGTGCGCTCAATATTACTGGTAGTATGAGTTCTGGGAGGCACGCAGAGACCGCAGAACGACGGCGTAGGGACTGCACAAGTGGGCGTCCTCCGACACAGATAGAGATGGATCGATGTCGAATAGAAGTGCGAGGGCGGGGACTATGCCATATATATAATCGAGAGACCCCTCTGGGGCCATGTTCCCCCGTTCTGATGCTCGCATTCTGTCCCCAGATCGAAAGATCCTGCGGTTCTCCTCGCTAGACGTTTCTCGGCCATTTCTGCCATGGTGTGAAAGCTAGTGTGAACCATATGTGTACTTTCGATAGCACCACAGCACGCTGACAGAAACAATCCCCGTCATCATTCGTGAGATGTCCAGCCTATGCACCCATACTGTCCGTCCCACGGAAGAGACCTGTTCAGAAGAGAACGGATGCCAATCCTCTCATCATTCGTGTAGACGTACTACTCATATCTGCGCCGCTGCGCTCTTATCTTTATGTACTTTCATATCCACTTTGTTTTCGCCTACATGTAGTATACTAGCATCGTGAACACAATTATTCCGCGAGGAACTTCAACAGCACCTCGTTGAACTCCTTCGCCCTCTGTAGCGGCAGCATATGCCCTGTCTGCTTGAACTCCACGAACTGTGCTCCGAGCTGACCGGCCAGCTCTTCCAAGCCTTTACTGCTGGTGGCCGTGTCCTCGTCTCCAGCCAGGATAAGTAATTTGATGCTATGAAGCACTTTGGCATCCTCCGCATAATCGTAGTTGACGATGGCATCTGCGAGCACCTTGTAGCCCTCATATGTGCAAGTCCTCACGTGTGTCAGTGCGAGAGCCCGGACCGCGTCGTCTTCTGGTCTCTCATGAGGAATCCACCGCTTCACAGTCGCCTGGCACAGGACGTCGCTACCGCTACGACGATCCTCGTCGAGGATAGCGAGACGGTCGGCCCAGAGCTTCTGCGTCGAGGGCGCTGCGGTAAGACCGGGAGAGCAGATATCGATGATTCGGTCCACGTGCGAGGGAAACATCATACCATATCGAAGGGCCATAGTACCGCCGATAGAACACCCGACGACCGCAGCGACGTGCGGTTGGTTGGTCCGGGCCTGCACAAGAGCATGAATGTGCCGGGTAAGGTCGTCCATATGGAGACCTGATTCTGCGCTGCCCGCTGGAAGTGTTTTATTATGTCCGACCTGGTCGAAGCGAAGAGTGCTGTAGCCGGCATTGCTGAGGGTCTTGGCCACGGAGTCCCACATATGGTAATTCGACATCAAGGCATGAATCAGAAGCACACAAGGCGTTGCGGAGGTGCCATGGTCCGGGTGCTCGAGAACGGTGAAGTAGTTGATGCCTTCGATCTCCGTGTAGCGCTCTGCCATGGTGGGTGTCACTGCGTTCGACTCCCTGGGACTCGTCTATCGACCGGCGGGGTTGTCATGAAGCCTCCAAACGTGGTGGCGGAGAAAATGGTTGAGATGGTGGGTGTGCTTCTCCCAGCGACTTGACAATCCCGGAGGATGCCGTTCAACAAATCTTACATGCAGAACTCTAAGCCTGACCGAAGTCGGCAAATGTGAGCGAGGTTGAGCGAAGCTTGTTACTCATGACTCTGATTCCATCTTCACCTGGTCGTTCGGCTGAGCTCTTGGCGATGAGCTCAGTCTCCACGGCCGAGGGCGATCACGACGGATGCCAGTGGTTTGGGGCTTCATGTGGCCACGACGAAGGTTCGACGACAGCTCTTCCCGTGTCTCGCCTAAGTCGAAGCTTATCCTCTGCCAAGATGCTCATGATCGCAGATATGCATGCAGTGGCAGGGGTCAAATCCCGTCGTTCACGTCCACGTTGTAGTTTTGCGGTTGCAGTTTTCGTGTCTCCCGTCCTTTGCATACATCATGTCTGAGTTCATCTCAGCGTTTTGAATAAGGTTCCTAGATCTCGCCAAGAAGCTAGAAAGCCGTTCTCTTCACTTCAATATCGTAACACGCCTTCAGAATGTGCTGACACTTTGTTTCTGGAGGCAGCTTTATCTGTGGTGTTTGAGTTGTGTGACGTCAAGTCCAGGCAAAAGTTGCCTCCAGTCATATCCGTATGTCCTGAGCTAAATTAGCTTTGCTGTCGGTTTTACTCTTTTCAAAGCTGCATCCAGGTACCTTCTATCTTCGGACGCTTACTATAGAGTTTCATAGTGCGTAAGCCTGAACGGCCGGCTGTATGCACGGGTCAGCTATGCATGTTCATGTCATGGATCTACACTGCATTGCAATCCACCTACGTATTGGGTGTTTCAAGGCCGACTACATTCCATTGCATGCCTCCGACACCGGCTATCAGTATGATTCTCTTGCGCGTGGGATCTTCTAACCAGCGCAGTGTCATACTTAGTTTTTGTCGCCTCCCACTTCGGTATGTAGAGATATCCCCTGCACTGTGATTAACGGAACGCTTCCTTTCTGCAATGTTCCACACGTTCAGTGTGACTACGCCCGCGCAGTATGGCCCCGATCGACGCTCGTCGAGCGCGGGTCCGTTGTTTGCAAAACGACAGAAGGTGTCGCGAGCATGCGATCGATGTCGGGCCTTCCGTACCAAGTGTGGAGAAAAGCCTTGTTCGCGTTGTGTGATTGATAAAGTGAAGTGTATAACATCAGCTCCTAGCACAAGCGTCAAGCGAAAGTCGAAGGACTTTGATCCGACCAGGTGAGAGAGTACGGCAATTGTGGTGGAGCATTGACGGATCCATATTGACTTTCCAACAGGGTAAACCACACTGAGCTTCAACTTGGCAAAAGGCCTCCTATACAACGGGAAAGACTTCCATCATCGACTACCGTATCCAGCATCGAGGACGATGGGGGGAGTCGAAGTTCCTCAACCCATGCTGCTAGTACTTCCAAGACGAACACTCTGCATTCGGGTCGTATGAGCCTGGACGACCATATGGAGAGGCCGAGCTATCCAATGTATCGGTTCGCCAGGATCGAGGCGTTCTTTGCTCGTCTCAGGCCTGCACTACGTACCTCAGACAGCGGTGCCACTGTGAACCTCAAGACTGCCAACCCAGGCCCGTTCCCTTATCTACCACCGTCAAAGACTCCAGGCAATATCCAGCCTCCCGGTAGCGATGGTTTGACTGAGGATCAAGAAACATGCTTCCTGAGGTTATTCTGGGAAGCCTACGACCCGCTTCTCCAGGTCTTGGATGAGCCAGAATTCCAGTCAATCTTAAATCTTGATTCGCGACCGAGTGCTCGAGCCGTAGGGCCATCTAGAGCGTTGAGAGATTGTATGGTAGCGTTGGGTATCCAGCATGGATGCAGAACTGGTCTTACCTCCCGCATACTAAGCTTGCGCTTTTATGGTGCAAGTACATCCAGCATTGGATCCGGGTACTTCCGCCGCTGTCACGATTGCATCAATTGTTTTGCCGAACCGACGCTTGTATCTATGCGATGTTACGCCTTGTTGTCGCTATACCTTATAAATGCAGGCAGCTACAAGGAAGCGTACAGCCTCCTTGGTACTGCCATCCGGCTCGGGCATAGTGCCAATCTCCACGAGGAACCAAGCGAGCGTCTCCAGGCAACAGAAAGAACTTCGCAGAAACAGGTTTGGTGGCTACTTTTCACGCTGGATATCATGTGTTCTCAGCAGCTGGGAAAGCCAGTCGCAGTGCAGACCGCTACGATAACGTGTTCTTCACCGTCGGTTGAGGACTTCGCTGCGAGACCTGGAAGCACGAAGAAACACTGGGATAACCTACATGCTTCGGCTTATTTTGTTCACAAAGTGAAGTTCGCAGTGGCCCTTGCCGAGATCAATCGAGTAATCTCCCCTTCGAAGATGTATGAGGACGTGGCCGATGTCACGGAACTAGAGCAACGAGCGAACCGTCTCGCCACTTCGTTGACTTCCGTGGAAAAGTGGAGACTCGAGCTGCCCGATGGCTTGCTCTGTTCCAGGCAGAAAACGGGCCACGCAGAGTCTATGCCAGCGGCAGAGGCCTCGATAGTTTTTGAGCTTGGCGCACCTCACTGGCTACATATCCAACGAATCTTGCTTGAAGTACACTACCACAACGCGTACGTTATGCTTCAGAGACCATTCATATGCTTCGTTCAAGCCCCCGATACAGCTCCCAATCAGCAACCGCGGTCAGACGAGCACGCTCTTAGCTCGTTACAGCATGCTATCATCTTGACGGTAATCATTCACGGGGTATGCTCTTCGTCAGACATTCTATTTAGCTGGCCGGCAGTTCTGCACCCTCTATGGAATGCCACGGTGACGATGATCGCATACATCTTGGTGGATCCATTAGCTTCACAATCTCGAAACGCCATGCAGTCGATCTGCAAAGCGTTAGCAGTATTCGAAGGTTTTGCAGCGACTGACCCTTTTGCCGTTCGAGCAGAAGAATTCACGAAATCGTTTGTTACTAGAGTACACGATATACTCGCCGACTTGGACGACGATATGGAACATAGTAGTAATAGCAGGAATGCATCAGGACCTCCACCGTATCAATCGCCCGTCTCTTGCTCAACCACGCCATCTGAGAAATTGACTGATATACACACGGCTCCATTTGAGGAACATTTCGAAAACACTCTTGGGGATTCATTGTTCACAGATGATAGCTTTTGCTCGTCGACTGGGGCAATTGACATAGATACATGGGCAGCTTATTCAGGTCATGTTGGCATGTGGGGCAGTCGCTCAGAAGATACTCACAATGCAGTCTATATAATGGAATGAACAGGGCACTATGAAGGCTAAAGCACATCCGGTACAAATTGGAGGGTTGACAGTAGGATCTCGAACGACGATAGCGGGTCTGCTACTACTCGTTCGTAGGGAACCCATCCTCTGCTACCTGGAAGTGCTCACACATGCTCACACCCTACTGCAGTATGAGGGACGCACAAGATGAGTCTGAGCCCATGACCTGATCCGAGTCAGCACATAGCGTCAGAATCTTCGATGGATCGCTACGCCAGACCGCGGCTTGCTTCTCCAGCTACTGATCGTCCAAAATAATAGACTGGCACGAGGAAGAATCTTTGACGTCGATTGGTACTCATCACAGGGTGTGCCTTGGCACCATAGCTGGCGTTAAAGTTCTGTTTCGCATCCCAAAGCGAAAATGCTTACACCTACGTACGTCAGCGTGGATTTGAAGGAATTCAGAAGATGCATCAACTGTCTCGTTCCCAGTTCCGAAGGCCTCGAGCCTCGGGTGTAGTGCGCAAAATTCGTTTGATCACCGTACCATACATCAGGATCAGCCATGATCTCAGCGGAGCGAAAGCATATCAGGCGACGCCAAGCACCAATCGCAACAAGATGGAGCCGTGATATACTAGCTCAGGCGTTCCATGTCTGCACTCAACGTCTGAGGACGCGACATAGTTCCCGAGGTTGGGATGTGACTATCGGACGTGTGCTTGCCAGTACACTGTGGCTGCAGACCAAGCTCGAACATCTCGTAAAAAGTACCTTACGTACATCATGATGCCGGATTGGAAACCTTTGATAGCTCGACGTTCGTCCCGTGAATGCTCTGCACAGACACATCACGCAATCTGACGAGACTCGCTTACAGTGCAGTAGTCTCCGTTGCTAAGCAGACCACGATCCCTTGGTGTTGTTTCAATAAGGTTTGTTTCACGATGATCGGCAGAAATCCGAGCAGACGATCTGCGCTAAGCAAGGTCCGCACACGTTCCGGTCCCAAAGAGGCCCGGAATTATCTGATGTGGGACCCAGCCGCAGTCGAACGTCGATCTTATCTCTTGGCAGTAACCCGTCAAGGTTCGAGGGATCTAGCTCAGGTATGCATGAACGGCAACCGCTGGACGTCAGCCTTCTGTCTGCCGTCGTGCTCATAATGTGATGGGCGTGACGACGCATATGCTTCGACTCGCTTGGTTATCACTAGCTTCTGAGTCAATGCAGCGATGTGGAATTCCGTCCGCGAAAGTCTTGTCGGTGTGGCTGCCAGCATGTACTCACTTGTCCAAGGGTAGCCGACTCTTTCGTTTTGGAGATGCTCGTGTCAAGTATCCAGGATCATCCCTGCTGCCGTGGAGAGTTTTGCTGTCCTGCTTGGCGCATGATGGTTGAGAAGGATGCCGATGTCGCATACCATCACACCACCAGATATGCTGGTCTTGAAGTCGCCCACGGAGATCTTGCCAGTATGTTTCGACATCGCCTCGACCGAGATACCCGGACATACCCGGGGCTCGATGAGTGGGCACCCGCTGCTTCACGCGATGTACATATACGTATATGCCATGCTAGTTCAACACCATTAACGAACACCTTACTACCTGAGGTGGACTCTGGGAAAGCCAATCAACCTCCTCTTTGAGCACTTCTTTGTGATTCAAATTGTTCGTCAAGATGAATCACATTCCTGTATTCGCTGGCTTGGGCTCCAATTCGCTCTTTTCAGATCGAACCCTGAGAATCGCAGCTCAGGATGCCACAATACCAGAAGGTCAAATTCTATTGCAAGCTTGCCACGGGATCTTCTTGAAAGAGATGGCGGAAGCCATCGATACCCAGCGTCTTCGTTCAGATATCAAGCTTGCGGATTTCGCTGAAGCAGAGACCCTGATACGGCCACGAGCCTGCTACCGGAACAGCAGCGTGATTCAACATATATCTCTCTACACAATACAGCTTCTACGGTATCTGAGCCACTCGAAAGAGAACCCAGGTTCTATACTTGGTGTCGCTGGATTCTGTGCTGGGTTGCTACCTTGTGCGGTGATCGCCACTTCCAGGAATACAATCGAACTGCTTTCACGAGCCCAAGAGTTCTTCCATGTGGCTATGTACTTGGGCATCCGGGTCGAGAACTACCGACAAGAAGTGGTGACAATGCAAGCATGTCCGCCATCACTACCCTGGAGTCTGGTCGTTGAAGGCATCACAGTCCAAGACGCACGAACGCTGCTGGAGGACCATCAAAGAAAGGTATAAAATTCACGTGTGATCGAGTATCGGGGCTGACTCGAAAGTGCAGTCACCTACCTCTGACATCTTCGTGAGTTCCATCAATTCCGAAACATGCGTCACGCTTAGCGGCAGAGGCGACGAACTCCAACACTTCAGTCAAGTCACTATACCGTCCAGATGCAAGACACGACCGACTCAAGTCTTTTCTCTTTATCACAATCGTTATCAGCTAGAGCAAGTCCGTAAAGATGTTCTTGCCGACCTCCAACACAATATATTGTCGGTGCAGACCTCTCTGCATCTTTGTGTGCCGGTGTTCTCGAATATTGATGGGAAGCCCGTCGATACAAGCCACCTGACGACCCTTGGGGACTTTTGCGAGACGCTTCTTGAAATGATGCTTCTGGAACCAGTGAACTGGGTAGCTGTTGAGGATAATGTTCTCGCTGCAGTGAAGGAAGCATCAATGGCTGCGAATGCTTCGTACAAAATACTCAATTTCGGACCAGGGTATGGCATGTCGGCGTCTCGATTGACTCTGCCAGACAACGTGAGCATAGTAGCTACCTCGGCTGCCGAGTCCCGGTCTACGGCACAAGATGGACTTGGACATCTATCATTAGACGATATTGCAATCGTAGGAATGGGCGTGGATCTTCCTGGGGCGTCAAACACAGATGCCTTGTGGAGGAACCTGGTCGGTGGCATCAATTCCTGCAGCGAGGTAAAGCAAAGCGACTTCGAATATATCCATGTTGTTCGCATAGAGCTGACATCGGATCTATAGATCCCATCGTCAAGGTTTCATGTGGAAGACTTCTACCAGAAATCCGACGGCCGAGCCCTACGAACAAGGTACGGTAACTTCATTGACAACCCGTTCATGTTTGACAACGAGTTATTCGGAATATCACGCCGGGAAGCGCAATCAATAGATCCCCAACAGCGAATCATGCTCCAGACTGCTTATCGAGCACTCGAAGATGCGGGCTACGTGCCGGATTCCACTCCGTCATTCTCACGGACCACGTTTGGGTGTTTTGTCGGTAACGCTACACTCGACTATACTGACAACCTTCGAGATGCGATCGACGTCTACTATAGCCCTGGTGGGTCCCAATGCATGACTTGATGGAACAGATCTGCATACTGACCATTGCCTCCAAGGAACGTTACGAGCCTTTCAGAGTGGACGGATATCCTACGTATTCAAATGGAGTGGACCATCCATAACTCTGGATACGGCGTGTTCCTCGTCGATGGTCGCAATGCATCAGGCTGCGCGGGCTATACAGGCCGGGGACTGCCGGTCGGCCTTGGTCGGAGGTGTGAATGTCATCAGTAGCCCAGACGTAAGTGGGTTCTTGCTCTCCCCACAACTGTGCATTTCAAAAACAAGAGGCTGGAGGACTCATTCGCGAACAACTCGCCTGGCCTGCGCCAACTTATCTACGAATTCCATGTACTGACTGTATCTCAGATGTATCTTGGCCTCGATCGAGCACATTTCTTGAGTCCCACTGGTCAGTGCAAGCCATTCGATGACTCGGCTGATGGTTATTGTCGCTCCGAAGGTTGTGCAGCCTTTGTCGTCAAGAAGCTTTGCGATGCGATTGCAGAAGGCGATCGAGTACTTGGTGTCATACGAGGTATTGATATCAACCAGAGCGGTAATGCGCATTCCATAACGCATCCGCACGCTCCAACCCAAGAAGATTTGTTTCAGTCATTGCTCGAGAAGAGTCAAGTACATCCCCACCAGGTAATTGGACGTCCTCTCGTGTTTATAGGTTCGCGTGGCGAATTTGCTCACGGATTTGCAGATAAATGTTGTGGAAACGCATGGCACGGGTACACAGGCCGGCGATCCAAATGAGCTCATCAGCATTCGTGGGGCGCTTTGCAAGAACCGAGATCCAAATAACCTTGTTCACTTTACATCGGTTAAAGCAAACATTGGCCACTGCGAGGCCGCTTCTGGTGGTGCAGGGCTGGCAAAGTTACTTCTCATGATGAGATACGGCGAGATACCACCACAGATCTCTCTCAAAATGCTCAACCGAAAGATCGAGAATCTGGGCACCGATGGATCGGTCATAGATCGTGATGGCGCGAGCTGGCCTCGACCATCGAGTCACCCACGTCTTGCTCTACTCAACAACTTCGGTGCAGCTGGCTCGAATGCCGCCCTGATACTACAAGAATATAACACGGTCAAGTCCCCGCCTGAAGAAAACACCCCAACGAATTCTGCCTACATGCTCGGTTTGTCGGCAAAGACCTTCACAAACCTCGCTGCCTATCGAGATGCCTTCATCTCTTACCTGCAGGCATCAACCGCGCAGGACTCTGTTCGGGATATTGTCTATACCGCCACCGCTCGCAGGCAAGTCTACGACCATCGGATCTCTGTCACAGGTTCCACTGTTCGAGAGCTAGCAGAGAACTTGGAAAATGCCGAGATTGGCAATATCCGCAATTCGATGACTCAACGCCCTGGCGCGGTATTTGCGTTCTCTGGTCAAGGATCACAGGTATGACCACTTGCCTGTATAATCCGAAATAGGAGTTCTAACAAGCATTGCAGTATCTGGGAATGGGCCGTGAGCTTCTGACCTCTTACCCCGAGTTCCAGAAGGTAGTCCTCGAATGTGAACGTTGGTTATCGCACAATGGGTATCCAGGAGCTCTCGCTATTATATCAAGTAAAGATGAAACAGATGAGGCATCGCCTCAAATTCCGCTACTGCAACAAGCCATGCAGATTGCAGTCTTTGTCTTGGAGATAGCATTGGCACGTCTTCTGATCTCGCTGGGTATCACACCGACGATTGTGCTCGGCCACAGGTATGTCTGCACATCAATTTCCTCTGCGATAACCCTATACTGAACCTGGTTCCCAGTCTGGGCGAGTATGCTGCTCTCGTCATTGCCGAAGTGCTTGATCTGTACGCCGGGCTGAAATTGGTTGCTCATCGCGCAAAACTCATGATGGAGCTATGTCAGCTCGAAGCGACCTCTATGCTTGCGGTGAACCTCGGTGCGGAAAGTGTGAGGCACCAAATCAACTCCAGTCCTGAATTTACCCATCTGGCCATATGTTGTGACAACAGCCAGACTGATTGCGTTGTTGGTGGCCCGAATGG
Source organism: Microcyclospora pomicola (assembly GCA_002786065.1). NCBI lineage: Eukaryota > Fungi > Ascomycota > Dothideomycetes > Capnodiales > Microcyclospora > Microcyclospora pomicola. Next base: position 287,388 of record NHNY01000022.1, on the reverse strand, counting down.
TCAGCTTCAATCTCTAAAGGCAAAGCTTAACACGATGAAGACCCGCTCGAAGTTGCTCGACGTCCCGATGGCCTACCATACCAGTTTTATGGATCCCATCTTGGAACAGTTGACGAAGATGGCAGAGACAGTTAGAATCTCACCTCCAAAAGTCGCTGTTGTGTCCAACGTGTTTGGTCGCGTCATTCAACCAGGTGAGAAAGCATTCACCTCTGATTATTTTGCTTCGCATTGCCGTCAGACGGTTGCGTTCAACGCTGGTATACGTGCTCTCCGAGCCAGTGACGTCGGGGATGGAATCTCCCGATGGATAGAGATTGGACCCCACCCATCTCTTCTGCCAATGGCCAGTACCTCTCTGGATAAGGAAACGACAGAACTTCTACCCTCGTTGAGAAAAGGGACCTCGGCTTCTGATGCCATCGCAAAGCTTTTCTGCCATCTATACCAGAAGACCACCGGGTTGAATTGGCGAAAGGCTTTTGACGAGGAAGCAAACGTGGTCACAATCCCAGCTCTCCCATTCTCGCAGCAGGAGTTCGGTATCTTCTACCCTCACGAGGATGACCAAAAACCCTCAAAGGTTTCCGAGCAAAAGCTCAGTTCTGGAAGCCTTCATCCGTTCCTGTCTAAGACCGTCCAACATCCATCGGCTGAATGCGATGAAGCCGTCTTCGAGACGCCGATCATCGTCTACAGAGACTACATTCTTGGTCACCTCGTCTGCGGCCATGCATTATGTCCGGCATCAGTATATCACGAAATCGCTTTAGCAGCATGCAAGACGGCGTACCCAGATAAGAGTGAGACTGAGAGTATCAGGACACTTTCAAATGTCATCTACTCGGCGCCTCTTTTGTATGCAGAAAACTCTCCTGCCGTTATCAGAGTCTCTATCAAGCCTAGCATAGGCGACAAAGCACACTACTCCTTCACGGTAGCCTCGTATAATGCTGGCTGTGATCCACGACAGCAAGTCGTTCACTGCCATGGGCAGTTGAAGATGCGGTCCACTGCTGAAGCTCGGAAACACGAAAAGTTTGGTCCGCTCGTGGAACGCCACATCACAAGATTCTCGCGCATGGACCATTTCAGTACCCAGGTGTTCCTGACGAAAGCAATGTATGAAAAGGTGTTCACACGGGTGGTCATATACTCAGAACTCTACCAGATGGTTCAGTCCATACACATCGACCAAGACGAGGCCATCGCGATATGTCGTTTCCCAACGTCGCAGGGCGCCAAATATGGAGCCAGTACCATCCTGATGGATGTTCTCCTCCACGTTGCCGGATTCGTTGCCAATCTCAATATCGACAACGATGATGTCTGCATTTGTAAGGAGGTCAGATCCGCCACTATGACTCGAGACTTCCCCTTCACAGACACAAACTTCCAAGTTTATTGCAGCAATGTCGAAGTTGCATACAATAACGTGGTCCTGGCCGATGCGTACGCCGTCGACTCGCAAGGTGTCCTCGCTGTTTTCAAAGGAATGGCGTTCCAAAGAGTAAAGCTTGCGAGGATGGCACAAGCTATGCAACTCACCGCCGCGAGATCGGGGCACGCAGATCAAGCTTCTCCGCCAACGAGATCCGTGTCAATATCAACAGCGTCTTGCACTCCCAGCACTCCTCCTGAGCTATCCGCATCTAGACGGCCAGTCATTAGAGACATCATCGCACGAACCTGCAATCTGGAGGCAGCCCAAGTGACTGCGAGCACCGACCTCCAAGCGATCGGCTTCGACTCCCTCATGATCATTGAGCTCGCGTCCAACCTATCCTCAAAGCTCCAGATGTCGATTGAGATGTCGGCTTTGGGAGAGTGTGAGACTGTCGAGGAAATTGAGAAGCTGTGCGGTGATGCCGGCCAGTCAGATGTCAGACGGATCTCAGGAGCTGAGACTCCTAACAACTTTTCGCCAATGACACCAGCTTCACCAGCCTCGCCAAGGACACCTGCGATACCTGCAGACAGAACACTTGTGGCTCCCATAATTGCCGAAACATGTGGTGCTCATATCAACTCTGTCAAGTCAGATGTAGAGCTCGAAACTCTCGGTATCGATTCCTTGATGATGATCGAGCTGGAAGCCCGTCTACGGAATCTCAACATGAAGCAGGTTTCAACTATGGAATTGTCAGAATGCAGAACAGTACGGGACGTTGAGAGACTCGTAGGTCCATAAGTCGCGCACCAAGCGATGTTCTTCGCATGAGACCTTTATTAAGTCCTGACATGGCACAGATAACTATAGATGCTGTGAAGCCTCTCCAACTTGATGTGAACGTTTCCTCTCAAATCTCCTCGCGCATCCAAGGCGTGGGTCGATCTCATACCCCACAATTCAAGAGAAAATCGATATCATCTTCGATGAATCAGAGGATTGAAGTCATTCTCAAATTATCGCAGCAGCCCGAGCTGGTGCATGTCCCCGCGGAGCAAGTCCAAAGAAAAGATCCGCTGTTTCTCGTGCACGATGGCAGCGGTATCTGCGTTCAGTACCATCGGCTGAAACACTTTGGACGCCCAATTTATGCTATCCACGACTCCAACTTTCTCGGCTCAGAGTCTTGGTCAGGTCTCGCTGCCATGGCGCAGTCATACGCTCGACTCATAGCAAAGACAGCTCCAGGCCCATACTTACTCGGTGGCTGGTCGTTTGGTGGCGTTGTTGCTTATGAAGCTGCTAGAGTGCTTCTGGCGCAAGGGCACGTTGTCATTGGCGTCGTTCTGATCGACTCACCACCGCCACTTGACCACCAGCCACTCTCTGCCAACATAATTGATGCCGTCACGAAAAGCGACAAAACTCGTGGCGGATCTGTTGGTGAGGCCATTCGGGACCTTGTGAAACAAAGCTTCACAAACTGTGCTGGTATGCTTGGGGCATTCAATCCGCAAGATACAATGGACAACAATCATTCTGTTCCGAAGACATTCTTGCTTCGATCCAGAAACGGATTTGAGCTCGAAACGGCCAGCGGACGTCAGGTTACCGAGAATGCTTGGTTGCAAGATCGCTCTGACCCAAGGACATCGCTGAGGGGATGGGAAGTTCTCACGGGGGTGAAGATACCTTATGTGGACATACCTGGTAACCACTTTCAGGCTTTCGATGGTCCCAATGTAAGTTACACCTCATCGGAGCGTGTGGACGTTAATGGCGTACTGACCAACTCGTCTGAGCAGATACAAGCTGTGTCGGAAGCTATTGACCATGCGTGCAGTCAGTTGACGAGTGCCGGATGAGGGATGAAGTTGTCATCAGAAGTTCTATCACGATATTCTACTGTTCGGGAGATTCAGGTCAAGCGTTATACGGTCTGTACCAAAATGAGATCTCGATTAGTGGAGAGATACTTCAGACTGGGTAGTCCTAGTATCTGTGTATCTCTCCCTTTGTTACAATTCACAGAGCCTCAATGTTGTATCAGAAGTCGTGCAAGGTGTTGAGAAGCGTCTTGGCTCTAATTCGGATCGAAAACGGATCGGGAGGTATACCGGAAAGAGATATTCCGGGTTGAAGAAAGCGAAAGGGGAAGGACTCGAAGAAGCATAGTAGCAACACCAAAGTAGGAGGCGGTGCGAGCCGATCATCTTTTGCTCGACTGCAGCTACGGACGATTCGTCAGATCTGTGGAGCTCCAAGGATCATGCCTATCTATGAAACTAGGTACTGTCTGTTCCACAAAGTTCTATGCAGTATGATTGTTCGGTATTGTTTAGATCGTCGCGATGCTCTCTCTTGGAGTCTCCGATGGATGCCGACTATCGAGTAGACTCCCGACTTAAGTATCGATCGAGGCAGTCATGCTTATGGTCTCAATGCCAACACAACAATGGGGTTAGAAATCATCATCGTTGGCGCAGGCCTTGCTGGTATTTCGGCCGCAATATCGTGCGCATTAGCGGGGCACTCCGTCACAGTGCTAGAGCAAGCGAAAGAGCTCGCAGAAGTATGTCCTCATCATCCGTTGTGAACCAGATAATGACAAGACGTTGTTCAGGTCGGCGCAGGTCTCCAGGTCACACCTAACGGATCGCGTCTTCTCAAGATATGGGATGTTCCTCAAGCCATGTGGGATCAAGCAGCTGAACCGACTCGATTGAGCGTACATCGATACTCTGGGGAAGTCCTAGCCCATGAGTCGGATTTCGATCAGAACATTCGACGGAAGTATGGAGCACCCTTCGTAGACTTGCACCGGGTAGATCTGCAACAAGCGTTGTATCAACGGTCGCAACAGCTTGGGGTGAAGTACCATCTGGACCAGCGAGTTGAAAGCGTTGATCCTTCCATGCCGAGTTTGACCGCCAGCTCGGGGCAACAATATCAGGCTGACCTGATAGTCGGAGCTGACGGCTTGTGGTCTCGAACTCGTGAATGCTTTCTAGGGACTACTGATCCGCCAAAACCGACAGGAGACCTGGCGTATCGTATTGTTCTGACGCTGGACCAGATCAAAGAGTCAGCTTTGCAAGAATGGGTCAGTAACCCGCAGGTCCATTTTTGGATCGGTCCCCAATCCCATGCAGTTGGATATTCGTTAAAAGCGGGTAAAATGTATAATCTCGTACTACTGGCACCAGACGATCTACTTCCGGGTATCTCGAAACAACCTGGTAACATCGAAGAAATGAAGCTTTTGTTCAAAGACTGGGATCCAGTGTACGCATCACTCTCTGGGCAGTTTTACTCGCAGAATCAACAGCTGACTCGAGTCAAAGTCTCACTCAACTTCTAGGCTATGTGAGCAGTGTCGACAAGTGGAAACTGATGCACAGTACGGCTTTTTTGAATCGATAGCTGGTTACTTGACTTGACTAACAGTAGCTGTTGTAGGAGACGAGCTGTCATCCTGGGTCAATGCAGAGAACAACGTTGTATTGATGTGAGTTCGTGATCTTCAGTTTCACCGAAAGCAATATACGACATTCCTGGTTAACAACTTGCAGAGGTGATTCCTGTCATCCTATGCTTCCATATCTGGCTCAGGGAGCCAACTCATCTTTGGAGGATGGAGCTGCCTTGGGGACGATTCTGAAGTCCGTCACCACCAAGAATCAGCTTCCGAATGCTTTGCAATTGTTTCAAGATTTGCGGAAGAAAAGAAGTGAGGCGATAGCGAAAGAGACATTCAAACAGGTATGTGTCGTAACGGATGTAGGCTTTTATAGTTCGTCATACAGGTCGCAAGACTAATGGCTGTTGCTATTCAATCTAGCGGTACGACTTTCACATGGATGATGGGCCTGGACAAGAAGCACGAGACCAGATCTTCAAATCTCAACTGGGCCAAGAACTCAATGGATCTTTTCCGAGTCGATGGTTTGTCACACTTTCCTTGGCTGATCGATACCGCATATCTAATTATACACAGGACGTGTCCCATTGTCCAACCCTGGATATATGGCTACGATGCAATCGCGGAGGCCGAGAATGCTCTTCAGAGTGCGCAGGCTCATGGCGAGGTGGCTGTGGACAAATCGAGGATATGAAATCGTACAATAAAGCTATCCATAGTAATTTCATGATGAGAGACATGGGCAGATGATGTCTTCAAGGTGACGGGATTTAATGCCTACCATAGACGGCAACAATCATTTCTTTCGAGACTCAATCGTATATGCTTCGAACGCGGTTAGCCAGAGTCCGAGTATATCAGTACTCCAAGAGCGACGCCAACCTCTCACCAATCCGACCCGATGGAAACTGTAATTGAGACGAGTACCTATGTGCCCAGCAACTCTCATCAGAGCTCAACGAACGCATCCGCCTTTGCCTCGTTGGTTTCCAAGAAGTCGAAGTCCAGGTTCAGCTCCCTCTTCTCTTCCGGCATGAACCCAGGGTCCGTTCTCCATCCCAGCGCAATCTTCAAGATGTTGCCGACACGTCCCTTGTTCAGCTCACAGCTCTCATCCCTTGCCCCCTCCTTGCCACCACGCCAAGCAACGTACCCATCCGGACGGACCAGGACGTAGTCGTAGTTCTCCCAAACGCTCTTGACGTGTTTCTCGCCAGCATCGATTGATACATGTGTCAAGGGGATGGCTCGCTCGAGAGCGACCGCTTTGAATATCGCCACCGGAGAGTCTGATTCATTATCCCCGTTGGAAAGACCATTCGTCGTTTCATGATCATTTTTGACGTGCGAGAAGTCAAGCAGTGTCCATCCTGGACCATAGAGGTCCACAGTGCTCGTGCGGCCATCGCTCAAGAACACGTGTGGCGCTCTGTGACCGGGTCTTGTGCTCGGGGTATAGATCATGTTATCAAACTTCGGCTCTCTCGTTCCGTCGCTCACAATGACTTCGCTATGATTATATCGTAAATCCAGTTCCACTCCGCGGTCGATGTTCTCAGGTCCAGCCTCATCCAGACGGCTGGTGATCTCGGAACATGCCTTCTCAGCCTCCTCGGTGTCCTGGAGGAAAATCTCCTTGTTTGGCTGCGCGTTAGTCAAGACAATCATGGGCTCGAATTTGCCGACATGGGCGGAGCAGCGTTCGAGCCGGAACAGCATGTTGTGTCTACGCTCCTGCGTATATGAGGTAATCAAGTTATGTCCGCCAATCCCTTTGTGCAGCGCAGAAAGACGCCACGCGACGGAGAATGCATCCTCCATGCCGCTATTCATGCCGTAGCCGCCATGAGGAGGATTTCGATGGGAAGAGTCGCCCGCCAGAAGCACGCGTCCGCGCCCATCACGACTCACGTAGGAGTCGGCGAGAGCGAAATTTGGGCGCCACGCGTTAGCTAGCTTGATCTCGTCAATCTCAAACTCGTACGGCTTGCCGATACCGCCCATCAGAGCTCGAGGGACCTTCTCTGGATGCTTCTGGAAGTCGGCGGTAGTCTCAGCATCTTCGGGAGAGAAAGGCTGGTGAGCTGTGTAGGTGTCGCCGTTCTCTTGATCGATCATGAAACCACCGTGGAGTCCAAAGGCGTGCCACCATCGTCCAAAGGGGGATAATTGGCTGAGATGTTTCGATTTGAACTGGACCATGAAAAATGCTCCCGGTCTTTGATTGAGAAGTAAGCAGTCTTGTTAGCAGATGCGACTCGACTGGGTGACAGATACTCACAATGGTCTCCCTTGCATACCTATCCCCACGCTCTTCCTCACTCTACTTTGCGCGCCGTCAGCTCCAACCAAGTAAGCCGTTCTGATCTTCCTCTCCTGATCATGCAAATCTGTAAAGGTCGCAGTCACACCATCATCATCCTCTACCATTGATTGGAACTTGTAGCCAAAATGGCCGGTGATCAGGGGGTTCTCAAGAACTTTCTTCTTCAAGAAACCCTCAAGGACGATCTGCGAACAACGTTGGCCTGGCTCGGCAGGCTGCGATCCGTCATTGTTCGCCTGTATGTGTTTACGATACGTGTCGTTGCTCGACATATGCTAGGCGAACATGTCAGCTTTCCAGTTGGTGATTGGAAACCTTATCGTATCATTCGCATCATCGAATGGATATCTCCAACAAGAGAACTCTCGCCTCGCAGGGACTACACATCAAACAGGAACCGCATACCCACAGACTAATCAATCTCTTCTCCGGTCCACTGGTGTTGAAGAATACAGTATCCCAGGCACACTCCTGCGGTACAGCACCCGGCTGCCCTCGATATTCCTCGACGAGACCCATGATGCGCAAGATCTCCATGGTATGAGGGCTGTTGTTGTCCATCTTGGGCCAACGGGTCGTCTCCGTGTACCTTTCGCACAGCGTACATGGCGTTCCCAGCTGCGCCAGCCTGAGAGCCGTCAACATGCCGACCGGACCAGCGCCTATTATGAGGGGGCCATCGGAAATCGTTGTGTTCTCTTCCATCATGGAGCCCATTTTGATATGATTGAGATTGAGAGACAAGAGCAGTATACAGATGTTCTATACATTGGGGCGCTGCCTGCAACTATCTCATGCCTATATAATCCTGGATGCTGCGATACTGACAAGCGAACAATGCTTCCTACCATGCTGATCTGCGTGCAGCATGTTTCTGACGTGGTGTTGCATTGGAAGTTCTCCAGCTGGAAGTGAATTCCAAAAGGGTAGGGGTTGGGCTAGTTCCTACTGGACAGCTAGGGATCTGCCTGATTGAGCGACTCCGTCTTCCTAGTGTGATGCACAATTCTCGCGGGCACCGCCGATACAACCCGAAGCTTCTCCTTCAAAGCCAGGGATATACCTACTGATCCACCACACTTGGTACTAGATAGTCGGCGAAACTTGGCGTAAGCACTATAACGATTCGTATCGAGATATGAGTGCTGAGACCAAAGCAACGCTGGCTGGAGCTTCGTCATAGAGTATCCCAGGGTTCCTCCGCTCGCCCCAAGTCGACAGTGTCGCTGAAAAAGCTCCCACCATGCCCTGTCATTTGGGTGTTTGTGTACTCGTTTGTTTTCAGCGGCAAAGAGGGACTCGCGATGCATCTCTGTCTCTGTCTATGTGCATTTGGCTATCTGTTTATGTCGGTGTGCATGTAGCATAACTTTGGTTGAAGATTGCTCGATCAAAGCCGACCACCTCATCACCGCCTCAATCTTCCTCGTCAAAATGGTGATACACCCATGGATGTGCAGTCGCATTCCCGTACGCGCTGCCCCCGAATTCCAGATACCCATCCACATACAGCTCGTGCTTGGCGCGGATCTCACTTGCGTTCCCCATCACCCAGACTGTCTGCATCCCCATCACCATGTGTTGCAAGATATGGCAATGCACCATCCACACGCCGGTGTCCTTGACCCGCAGCCGCCACGCGCGCCAGCCGTAGATGTCGTACGGTGTCAGCACGGGCCCGCCGGAGCTTCCGCCCAACCCGTCGTTGTCTTGGTACTTGTACAGGAACGTGGTATCGCGTAATGCTGGAGTGAAACCCGCCAGGCGCGCTTCGTTGGCCGTGGCGTTGTAGATGCCTGCGCCGGCACCGAGATCGTAGACGTGGCCGCCGTGGATGTGCCAGGGGTGGTTGTCGAAGCCACCTGCGATGCCGGCCGGCGCGTTGAGCAGCACGATGTCGATGATCTCGCCCTTGCGCGCAGCGTAGACGTTCAGCGCTGGATCCCAGCCGCCGTAGCTTGAGACTGCGAGGTCATAGTCAGGGATAGCTGCTTCGCCGTGTTGGTAGATGGACACAAGGTAGGGCACGCCAGTATTGAAGCCAGTCGTGGCATAGCTCGCGTTGTGGAGGTGCTCATTGGTCTCGGTCCAGGTGTGGTGGTTAGCGGACCAGTAGGTGTAGTTACTGGCTCCGAGGGTTACAGGGTTGGTGTTGTTCGGGTTAAGCTGGGCGGAGATGAGATACACTGACCGAGTGACGGCTGAGGCATTCGGGAATCCGTTCAGTTCAAGGGGCGTGAGTTGGTATTCAAGCCAGCTTTGGATGTCATCGGTAAACTGAAGAGGTCGCTGAGCTGGGGGACTGGACGGGATCAATTGGCCTGTTGCGCTTGATCTCCGATACCCAGACATTCGATCCAGGTTGTACCGTAGCAACGCATAGCTTGTCACATTGACCGGCCTGTATCTCAGCTCGAGCTGCACCCAAAACAGCGTCTGATTCAGCTGATGCAGCTCTTTCTCGGTCTTAGTGTGTAAGAGGTAATCGAATCTCTGGCCTGGTCCAATCTGAATGCGGTCAGTGGGCACGGGCTTGGTGTATTGGCCATCCGCGGCTATCACAGACAGATTATGGTGCTGCTCAAATTGATACATGACCAGTCCAAGTGCCATACCGCCAATGGTGCGGAAGCGATACGTCTTTCCCGGCTCGACATCAATGACCTCTGGTTTGCAGTCCGTATTGCTTCCGGGGGCCGAGAACGGTGGTGCAACATCGACTTGCTCTCCGCCCAGAGCTGGGTAGCCATTGCCATTGACAAGAATCACTTCTGTCTCACCGGACCACACGAGTGGGGACTCTGTCAAACCTTCTTCGATCACAGAGTCTGTGTGGTTGTAGAATTCGGTCAACATGAGGATCTTTTCCTCGTCGTACTCATAAGGCAGTGGCTGGCCGTCAGCCTCTTCGATTATCAAGGGTCCCGCCGCAGAAAATGCCTGGAATCCAATGTGTGAGTGGTAGTAGTACGTCCCAGCTTCACCAATTTGTGGCCTGATCTCGTAGTCGAAGAAGTGATGAGGTGCAATCGGCCATTGACTCGCTTGGGGTGTACCGTCCGAGAAAGGGGCGACAGATTGAGAGAGGCCGTGCCAATGAATGGTCAAGTTGTAGTCATCCATTCGGTTGTAAACTCGGATCCAAGAAGTGACATTTTCGCGCAAGCGAATCACTGGGCCTGGTGACGTTCCATCAATTAGGACAAGAGACTTCAAGCGACAGGCCGTGGATGTATTCTGGTACGTTACGGAGAGGCTGGCCGTGGGCACAAATGCTTCATCGTGCAAGACAAGTCTCGATGAATACGTATGGCAGACGGAGAGGCCAAGGATGGCGAAGAACCAGTTCGAGAACATGATTCAATACTCGGCGCCATGGTCACGATCTTTTCAACCTTCTGAACAAAGGTTATATACTCCATGGCCTGTGTTGCAGATCATCGGACCTCGTCGGGACAGTCTCGTCAGTTGGGAGGATCCTCGGAATGCCTAAAGAAGCACAAGAGTGATCGGCTGGATGAGCTTTAAGCCCATGCTGTAGAATACTGGCAAGGGCCAAACGGTCGTGGACGGGCACGATATATGATCACTGACTCGTAATGCTGCATTATAAGTCTCTGCTGGATCCTGCGCAAGATTTCTTCAGCCATTCGATAGCTCTTGTATCCTCCCTCACTGGAGCAACATAAGTAAAGACTATGTGCCTTCGTCTCTGATAGCCCTCTTATACCAACGCACGCAAATCTGAAACATCATTACATCAGAGAAGCGAGAACGGCCAGATTTGGAGTAGCGTCCAGTGCATTGGAAATTCGCCGGCATTCATTACATCATCTGCCAAGGCCGGAATATGCCTGCTGCGTATGTAGAGACATGCCTCTCAAGGCGTCGATGTAGAAAGTCCATACGACAGTACGGAGGGAAGTTCGACCTGGCAAGCGTCTCGATGAAGACGATAGGCGCGATATACCTTCCATATGATGATGAGCGATTGAAGATATGGACTTGGATCTTGCCCGGAAGCTCTTACGGCCACGGACATGTTCGCTGTAGCTGATCAAGTGAATGAGGCAGCTGTCCGAGGGGACAACCTTTACCTTTTCACGGGGAAAAGGAATCATTGAAATGGGATGGAGAATGTAGCAACGCGCAGAGCACAACATGGAAGTCCATCATTCCCCAATATTTCGAGAAGGCGACACTCGAGCTATCGACTTGCCAAAGCATTGCTCTGCCTGTGAGGCTCTTATTTGGTCGTAAATTGCTGTCAACGAGAAGCCGTACTTTTGGCAAAGTTGTGGACCTTTCGACAGCCAAATGGCATTTATTCCGGCTGAGCAAGACTCATGAGGATGCAGCGAGTGTGCATTTCCCCTGATCAGTCAAGACACGACGAGTTTGGTAGTGCACCCAGGAATGGTCCATTCCAGTGCTTCTGGTCATTGACGAGCAGGTGTCAGCCCACCATGCTTTCCGCGATGGAATCTGGAATGTTTAGTGAACTGCGATCAGAGCCTTGAGTCTTCATGGCAAACGCATCTGCAGATGTGTCCACGTTGAAGTGGACTCGACATCTGGAATGAGGTAGCAACGACTCCATGTACAATTGGATTGTGGCTACCGAGCAATCGTGGTCACCAAACGTGTTCGCAGTCCGTTTCTTCCGGTTGAAAGTGATCCGCATCAAGATGTGCGTCTCTCGCACTCTGACGGTCTGACCTTTCCCCAGCATCTGAGGGAGTACCCGTGGCGGCACAGATCCGAAGTCTCCACATCGCATATCATTAGGTCAGCAAATACACTTCAGCTGCTTCTGGCCAAGAACTCGCATAGATGAGACATGTCATAACGCCACGCGTATCTGATTGTCGGCCTTCTGCGAGACAATGATGCGTCAGAATGCAGTCCTGCATTTCATCAGCGACATCCAGTGCTATACGATCTCGGACCACCGATTTCAGCTACCGCCGCTTGGACGGATTCGAAGCCGAACATAGTCTGCGTGGCTTGATAGCTTTTCCGCAAATCCGGCGAGAAGATTTGCAGAGCCGCACCTGAACGACGCATCTGACTGGCTTTCATGTGCTCCAGACGCATGGGTGTCGGTGCAAGCCTCGGTACCTTTTCTGCCTCGTAGCTTCGAGACTTTTGGTCGTGGTACAGCACTTTTCCACCAAATGCTCGTCACAGAGCACTTGCCATGGCGCAATGGCGACGGTACTGTCATACTGTGAGCTTCCTACTGGAATAGCAATCCGTCTAATCTGACCATGAGTACAGCTGAGCATCTAGACGAAGTGTCATGCAGAGCGCGCAGGAACTGCACCATGACGACCAGAACAGTGCCGGGCCATATGTCGTGTATAGCTTTGTCCTTTGATCCGAGGCTTGTTCGACAAGTTAGCACACGACCACCTTCGGGTGGGGACGCTGCACATACAGTTACACGCCAGCATACCGATTGTGACCACAATTGGCTGCCACAGCTCGTTGTCCCGCGCGAAATAGCTCGGGCGTGATCGGAGAAAGCTGCTCTCACCAGTGCTCTCCCAGTCATGCTTGTGCCGAGCAACGCTTTGAAGCTTTTGGTCTGGATCCATATAATAGCAACCACCTCCTCCCGCCTGGTGACGTGACTTTGGTTTGCCTTTTCTCTTGACCCAGACTCACTTACTCTCTCTCACCTCCCTCTCTCTACCTCCTCCTTCCCCCAATTCCTTCAGTCAGCGCAATCAAGCTGGCAGAATCACTGAAACAAGTCGTTGCTGCAGTTTCTTCCGTCCTCCCCTCCAGCATCACCAACATGGCCGACGCAGAAGAGCAGCGTTACCTCCAAGAGGTCGAGGAGATCAAGAAGTGGTGGACCGACTCCCGATGGAGATTCACCCGCCGACCTTTCACCGCAGAGCAGATTGCCAGCAAGCGCGGCAACCTGAAGATCGAGTACCCAAGCAACACTCTTAGCAAGAAGCTATGGACCACAGTCGAGAGCAGATTCGCCGTATGTATACCGAAAAGAGTAGAACCTGGCGATAGAACGTAAATTCTGACCTTCACCAAGAACAAAACCGCGAGTGCCACCTACGGTTGCTTGGACCCAGTCATGGTCACCCAAATGGCCAAGTACCTCGACACCGTCTACGTTTCCGGATGGCAATCATCCAGCACAGCTTCCGCCTCTGACGAGCCTGGTCCCGATCTTGCTGATTACCCATACACCACCGTCCCCAACAAGGTGCAGCACTTGTTCATGGCCCAGCTGTTCCACGACCGCAAGCAGCGTGAGGAGCGCATCAACACTCCCAAGGCCGCTCGCGCCAAGCTCGCCAACACCGATTTCCTCCGTCCCATCATCGCTGATGCCGACACTGGTCACGGTGGTCTGACTGCCGTCATGAAGCTCACCAAGCTCTTCGTTGAGAAGGGTGCTGCTGGTATCCACATTGAGGACCAAATGCCCGGCACGAAGAAGTGTGGACACATGGCCGGAAAGGTCTTGGTGCCAGTCAGCGAGCACATCAACCGCCTGGTTGCTATCCGTGCCCAGGCCGATATTATGGGTGAGTTGGCATCATTTCGGGCAAAGCTCGTTCGATCAGCGGAATACTAATATATTTCCCTTCTGCAGGCTCCGACCTTTTGGCTGTTGCCCGTACCGATTCCGAAGCCGCTACCCTCATCACCTCCACCATCGACCCCCGCGACCACTACTACGTGGTGGGTTCCACCAACCCAGCTCTCCAGCCACTGAACGACCTCATGCTCGCCGCTGAGCAAGCCGGCAAGCAAGGCGCCGAGCTCCAAGCCATCGAAGACAAGTGGACCGCCGCCGCCGGGCTCAAGCTCTACCACCAGGCTGTCGCCGACACCATCAACGCTGGCGTGCACGTCAACAAGGCCGAGCTCATCTCGGAGTTCAATCGATTGGCCAAGGGCAAGAGCCACGCTGAGGCCGCCGCGATCGCCAAGGGTCTGAGCGGCGTGGACATCTACTTCGACTGGGAGGCGCCCCGTACCCGTGAGGGTTTCTACCGCTACCAGGGTGGCTGCCAGTGCGCCATCATGCGCGCCGTGGCCTACGCCCCGTACGCCGACATGATCTGGATGGAGAGCAAGCTGCCCGACTACAACCAAGCCAAGGAGTTCGCCGACGGTGTGCACGCCGTGTACCCCGAGCAGAAGTAAGTCCCCACCCCCCATTCCCACGCCCATCACAGAACGCACCCCAACTAACCCCATTTTTCCTCAGGCTCGCCTACAACCTCTCCCCCTCCTTCAACTGGAAGGCCGCCATGGCGCCCAAGGACCAAGAGACGTACATCCAGCGCCTGGCCGCCATGGGCTACTGCTGGCAATTCATCACCCTGGCCGGCCTGCACAGCACCGCGCTCATCAGCGACCAGTTCGCCAAGAACTACGCCAAGAGCGGCATGCGCGCCTATGGCCAGTACGTCCAGGAGCCCGAGATGGAGACCGGCTGCGAGGTCGTCACCCACCAGAAGTGGAGCGGCGCCAACTACGTCGACGAGCTGCTGCGCATGGTCAGCGGCGGCGTCAGCTCCACCAGCGCCATGGGCGCCGGTGTCACCGAGGACCAGTTCGGGAAACACTAGAGGGTGAGCAGCGGGTGTGATGTTGGGGTCTGTCAGGATATATATCGAAAATACGTGTATGTGTCTACGTTTTCCTGAGCATTATCTTCGTGTTTACGTGATGTGCACAGCAAATCAGTTCACGTTTACTGTTCTGACTTCATCTTGTGGACTCATGTTTCAGTACGAGTTACGAGCGTGATCGATAGGGTATGAAAGCACATTATTAGAGTACCTGAGCTACCTCAACGAGGCACAGACAACGCATGCATCGAGTGGCCCGCGACGATGAAGTTGTGATTCCAATATGATTGCAATACTACGGCCAGTATATAAGACTGCACCACCAGGAAGACACACGTAAGTACAGTATCGAGCATGATAAAGCCGTTAATGCAACCGACGACACGAAAGAGGTGAGAAAGAAGCAGCCTTGCCCTTGGCTCGCAATCATGATCTGCATCCCATCGCCAAAAACCAGAAACACCGTTCTCAAGCAAATCCCGCATTGTTCGCGTCGCCTGATCGTATAGTCGTCGGATATTGTTCTCCGTCGTGGCGTGCAATTCGTGTGTAGGAGGAAGAGAAGCTGAACCCGAACGACCTATAATGTGCCGGAGGAAAAGGTCGCTGTCTGTGTAGAACGACAATGCAGGCCATGTTTCTCGTGATCATCGAGGCCTATGTGGCGCTTAACGAGGCTGGATGACTCGCACCCCTTGATCTGCCTGAGCTCTCTTACAGCCATTTGCAAAGAGCCTCCGCAATTGGGGTCTGCAAGAAATAAGCAGTTGCCACACCACCCAGCGCTGTGTAGCCAACGACTTTAGTCGCCGTCTTGACAACCGATCGAGCGACGTCCGCCACAGTTCTCGCTCTCTTTGCTGATCGCTGTTCGATGATCTCAATAACTGTGGTAGGCTGCAGTACGACAGGTGCAGAAGTTTTGTCTTGTAGGGTTTGGTCCTCGGCAAGGACAACTACTTCCTCGGCCGGCAGTGATGCGTTATCAGAGGGTGAGAGCACCTGCGTCGAGTCATCTTGAGACATATCCGCAGCCTTGCGTTTCTTACTGAGATTATGTCCCTCAATCTCGGCAGCTTGGGAGTCTGCTACAATGTTCGAGTCCAGCGACTGAGCAGCACAGTTCAGGGGTACCGCAAGCTGGCTAGTCGAAGCGGGCATCGAGGCCAAAGGTTCTGCTGGGTATTCGAATGCTGCATTGATGGAATCGCCAGATGATTGAGCGTGTGCGCTGTATGACATATTGGAATAGCTGTACGAGTAGTAATGGGGCTGTACTGCTGCATCGTGGTCGCTGGGGTACGGTGTCTCAACCCTTCGCGGCCGACAGATCTCGTGATCAGGGTATAAGAACGATGGCTGCTCTGCCAACAGAGACGTCTCGTCCTGCGTCAGGCCAACATTCCAGCGAACCGTTGGACCAAAGTCGGCACACGGTGCGGCAAATTCGCTACAACTGCTCATCCCATACGAGTAACCCGAATTTGGCATGCTCTCATTCGATGACAAGTTGACTGGTTCTGGTGGTTGAGAACCACGAACGGGGTCGTAGTGCAAAGTACGCGGCGGGTTGTATGAGCCTTCGTTGGCCTTCACAGCACGTCCTCTGTTGCTGGTCTCACCGAGCTCTGGCGAAGCTTGCTTTTTGGACGACATACGTTCTGGCCCTTCATCATCACTGCACAGCTCGGATGCCACATCAGAGCGGCTGCTCTTTGCTGTGATTTCAGTGTAGGCAAACGGTCCCCCAACTTCGCTGCTTTCATCATCCTCGTCTTCAACCTCATCCTCATCTTCATCCTCATCCTCGGATTCTGCGTCGGATACAAGGCTCCGAACTTCAGCGGACCAGCCTGTCGTGTACTCTTCGGGAATGTGAGTCTTCACATGGAGCTCATTGTCCCGGCTTCCACAGAGCAGTGACGCAAAAAAGCTCCCAGGTTGTGGCGCGGCATATATGCCGGTTGTGCAAGCATCTTGGGACTCCAAGCCTGTTGCTGGACGGTTTGGTGGCGAATGCACGTCAGCGTCCAAATCGTCGATATCTACGACGTTGTGAAGGATCAGATTCGGTTGCTCAAGATCGATCGGCTGATCTTGTGAGCCGAGCGTAGCTGTTTTTGGTATCGCTTTCGTGTCAGGGGTAGTATTGTTGGAATATCCCGCACTCTCCATCACCACGCTACAGTCGTCTTCGTCGTCTTCAATGAACGAATCGACCTCGGACTCGTCGTCACCGTACAGCCGAAAGCCACGGCGAGGGTTATCCTCAGCGTGAGCGTAGTTGATCTCTTTGGACTGTCCGATACGCACAAGGTTGAAAGTCACACCTTCATGTGAACCAAGGTTGCTGTTGATTTCACAGCCCAGCCTGATCTCGTCACCAGACTTCAAGACATGCTCTTTGTTGTGCTCCAGCTTCTTGCCGTTGATGAAGGTTCCATGAGAGCTGCTAGCATCGATGATCGCAATGTCCGAGCCTTCTGCACTTGGACGCCACAGTAGCTCAGCATGCTTGCGTGACACCACAGGGCAGTCGAA
This sequence comes from Microcyclospora pomicola, assembly GCA_002786065.1. Lineage (NCBI taxonomy): Eukaryota > Fungi > Ascomycota > Dothideomycetes > Capnodiales > Microcyclospora > Microcyclospora pomicola. The sequence continues at coordinate 270,094 of NHNY01000022.1, read as the reverse complement.
GAGGGCGTTGTCGGCCTCTACGGAAAGGCCCTTTGAGACATCGTGTGAAGATCGGCCGATGACAACCGTTTGACCGCACTGGATCGTGATGACACGGCGAAGACGGGCGTTGGCGACTGGCAGGAGGTGGAAAGTGATACTATCTGGACGGCGGTTAGTGAGGAGCCAGCTAGATCGTGGAAGACACTGTACGAGGCTGGACGCCATACCGACTGACGAGTTGGAGCTTGCGGCGCGGGACTGCTCCATGGCGCTGACAGGTCTGATGCCGGGTATCGAACCCATGAGAGACAATGGAGGCATACGCGGCGTATGGTATGGGGTTCAGGTGGTATGAGGGAGGAAGACGAAGGAAGACAACCGACAAACGGCGAAGACGGGGACAGATGTCAGGGTGTATAAGAGAGATGGCGGTCACACAAGGCCACGGACTCGGAGGTAGGTAGGTAGATTAGGTCAGGTAGGTAGGTAGCAGGTAGTCAAGGTGGGGTGGGGTGGTTGCCTCCGGAGGGTACCGCGTGAAGTCGGTACATGTATGTATGGTGAGTAAGTGATGACTAGGGGTGCTGGGCTCGAGGACAGTGATATGTTTGAGACCAACTTAAGTTGCCCTTCACAGCTGTCGAGGGCTGTTCAAGTGAATAAACGAGGATGCGAGATGTACCATTCTGTCTCCGTCGCACAACTCCCTTGCTGCTGCTGTCAGCGAGTCTCACCTTCATACACATAGTCACCTGGATGTCACATGCCTTATCGCCCTCCGATAAGCTCGGGAGCTCCACCCCGCTGCACGTTGCACGTGAAAGCGCGAAGCTTAGTTCGGCGACAGCTCCCAAAATTTGACCGCGCATGACTCAGCCATCTAGCAACTTCATGTCGATGCACAACCACAATCGGGCCCATCACACCACTTGCGCACAGGCATCGACGTGAAGTTCTGGTCGATGAGCACTCATGGCAGACTGTGCCCAATGACCTTGATCCACCCGGCCCTACGGACTCGCGATGGAGGAACAGCAGCAGAGTGCCGACACAAATTTCGAGCAGGCGAGCAAAGAGCAGGTCGTTGACAACACTCCCAAACGAATTAGTGCATTGCAGTTCGGACTGCTTGGAGCCAAGGATATCGTCTCGCAGTCGGTCGTCAATGTAGAAGACCGCAACCTGTACGACCTCGGGACAGCACCTGGACAGCCACGCAAGATCACCAAGCATGGTCCTGTTGACCAACGATTGGGGACATCCTCCAAGAATGGAGCGTGCGAGACATGCGGTCAGGGACTGAAGGAATGTAACGGCCACTTTGGTCATGTCAAACTGGCCTTGCCTGCTTTCCACTATGGATACCTCAAGAAGATCATCGATGTGCTTAATTGTGTGTGCAAGGACTGCAGCAGGGTCTTGTTGCCCGAGAAGGAGCGTAGACAGCAGCTTAAGGCTCTACGCGCACTGGCGGGAGATACCTTGAGGAAAGCTATCGTGATCAAAAAAATTGCAGCAGAATGTCGCAAGATCAAGGTCTGCCCACACTGCACCGGCCTCAATGGCTTGGTGAAGAAAGTGCCCGGGAACCCTACCAAGATGTTTCACAACCGCTTCGCAATCTACACCAGCTCGAATGCCAAGAACAAGAAGAAGCCTGCCGACATGGTCAAATTTGAGGAATCTTTGAATGAGGCGAAGAAGCTGAACCCTGAGGTCGATCGCCATGCACGACGTGCCGCAGATGATTTGACACCGCTGCGGGTCCTCAACATCCTCAAGAAAGTGCCAGACACCGATATAGAGCTTATTGGTATGGATCCGCATCGTGGAGGTCGACCGGAACACTTGATATGGACTCATCTTCCAGTACCCCCTGTTGCCATCCGGCCATCGGTAGCTCAAGAAAGTCAAAGCACGGAGGACGATATCACTAACAAGCTTGGCGACATCGTACAGATGAACACCATTCTCAAGGCTGCGCTCAATCACGGACAACCCATTGTAAAGGTGATGGAGATATGGGAGTTCATGCAAGTTCAGATTGCCATGTACATTGATGGTACGCTGCCCGGTCTGGGTAAAGACAGCACGTACGGCAAGATGATGCGCGGGTTTTGTCAGCGACTCAAGGGCAAGCAAGGTCGATTCCGTGGTAATCTGAGTGGAAAGCGTGTCGACTTTTCCGGTCGTACTGTCATTTCACCAGATCCAAACCTTGGGATCGATGAGGTCGCTGTGCCGGTCCGAGTCGCTCTTACCATGACGTATCCCGAGAAGGTCACAACTCATAATCTTGTGAAGTTGAAGAAGTGTGTAATGAACGGGGAGAAGAAGCATCCTGGTGCCAATTTCGTCATCAAAGGTCGCGATGGTCGACGCATAGCGCTCCGCGTCTTCACGAACAAACCTGACGGTGCTAGCGTCATTGCAGACAAGCTTGAGTATGGAGATACAGTTGAACGGCATCTTGAAGACGGCGATATTGTCTTATTCAACCGGCAGCCTTCTCTGCACAAGCTTTCAATCCTTTCACATCGTGCCAAGATTCGACCGTGGAGAACATTCCGGCTGAACGAGTGTGTTTGCAACCCGTACAATGCTGATTTTGATGGAGATGAGATGAATCTCCACGTACCACAGACGGAAGAGGCGCGCACAGAAGCATTGGAGCTCATGGGTGTCAAGCACAATCTTGCGACACCGAAAAACGGTACCCCAATCATTGCCGCCATCCAGGATTTCATCACTGGTGCATATCTGATCAGCCAGAAAGACCGCTTTTTCAGCCGCAGGGACTTTGTACAAGTCTTGAGTTTCATGTTTGACGGCCTTCAAGTTACGGATCCTGGAAGTGGAACTTCAGCACCCATCGAGCTTCCTCCACCCGCAATAGTGAAGCCGCAACAGCTGTGGACCGGCAAACAAGTTTGGAGCGTTTTGATGAAACCACACCATAAATACCCAGTTGACGTTAATCTCGATGCAAAAGGAAAGACATTCAAAGCACCCAATAAAGGCGAGGCGTTGGACATGAGTCCGAATGACAGCTATCTGGTCATCCGCAATAGTGAGGTGATGTGTGGCTACATGGACAAAGCTACTGTCGGTGACGGCAAGAAGGACTCTGTGTTTTACGTCATAATGCGCGACTTTGGTCCAGACTACGCGGCTGCAGCCATGAATCGTCTTGCAAAGCTGTCTGCTCGTTGGCTCTCAGAGCAAGGGTTTTCCATCGGCATCGGGGATGTTTACCCAAGCCAAAGGTTGCGAGATGAGAAGGACAAGCTGGTGAAGACGGCGTACGGGAAAGTCGTGGATCTTATTCAGGCTTTTAGCACTGGCAAATTAGGACGCGACTCCGGCTGTGACGAGGAGGCCACCATGGAGAATCGTATCTCCGGTGTGCTATCTCAAGTTCGACAAGAGTGTGGTGAAGTTTGTTTCGCGGAGCTAAGCCGCAACAATGCCCCCTTGACCATGGCCAAATGTGGCTCCAAAGGGTCGAATATCAATGTGTCCCAAATGGTGGCTGCAGTCGGACAACAAATCATTGGTGGCAAGCGAGTACTTGATGGGTTCCAAGACCGGACGTTACCACACTTTCCCAAGGCTTCTCGAGATCCCCCAGCGAAAGGCTTTGTGGTGAATAGCTTTTTCAGCGGACTCAATCCTTCCGAATTCATCTTCCACGCGATGTCAGGAAGAGAAGGTCTGGTTGACACCGCCGTGAAGACCGCAGAGACAGGCTATATGTCTCGTCGCCTGATGAAGAGTTTGGAGGATCTTAGCGCCAACTACGACAACACCGTTCGGAACTCAGCGTCTGGGGTAGTGCAAATGAAGTTCGGTGACGATGGTCTGGATCCGGTAGACATGGAAGGCAGCGCGAAACCAGTCAATTTCAACAGGACATTCATGCATGCCGTAACCACGACATGGGACAATAGTGAGCGTGGAATGCTACCGGAAGAGATCAGCAGAATGGTGTCGGAAGTGCTCCACAAGGAACGCTCTAAAATAGTTCGCTACGCCGACGATGGGTCGGTTTTGGATGCCAAGGACGTCAGTGATGCTGGCGTAGATCAACTTGAAAGCATTCGAGAGTTCCTCGACGCCATCGAGACTTTTATCAGCACAAAGGCAAACAGTATCATCAGTACGCAACGTCGTTTCAGCAAAGATGATCAGATTTTCAAGATTTCAGAGACTGCTCTACGCACTTTCCTCACGCTCTGCCTGCGCAAATTCGAGAAGTCGAAAGTCGAACCCGGCCATGCTGTGGGTGCTGTGGGTGCTCAGAGTATCGGAGAACCAGGCACTCAAATGACCCTGAAGACTTTCCATTTCGCTGGTGTAGCTGGCATGAGTATCACCCAAGGTGTGCCTCGTATCAAAGAGATCATCAATGCTAGTAAAGTGATCAGTACACCCATCATCTCATGCGAGCTGGACAGCAAGTATGAAGAGCTGGCAGGTCGACTTGCCGCAGCACTCATTCAGAAGACTTATCTCAGAGACATCATTGCATATATCGAAGATGTGTGGTATGCCAATGGTTGCTACCTCAACATGCGCATTGACTGGAGGCAAGTCCAAAATCTTGGACTAAACCTCAGGATAGGCCATGTAGCGGATGCCATTGACCGACATAAAGGCTTCAAGACGCTCGGTGTCTATGCGAGACCGACGGGGACCTGCCATATACGAGTGTACATCACAAACACAGAAGAAACAAAAACAAGAAAACGAAGCACCAACTCCAAGATCGCCAAAACACTCATGCAGTCCAGCGATGGCACTGAGCAACTGTTTATGCAAATGCAGCAGCTCAAACGCAGGTTGACTGATGTTGTGATTATTGGTTATCCGGAAGCCACACGAGCCATCTTGAAAAGAGCCGATAAAGCCGATGAGACTGGCCGCGAGCCTTTAGGCATGTATGTTGAAGGCTACGGCTTCAAGCTATGCATGACAACGGAGGGTGTCAATGGTTACAAGACCACAGCCAACAGCGTGATGGAAGTAAGAGAAGTTCTGGGCATCGAAGCTGCACGCACCACCATCATTCGGGAGATCTCTGCTGTCATGAGCGGCATGGACATCGATCCTCGACACATGCAACTTCTCGCGGATGTCATGACCTACAAGGGTGACGTCCTCGGTATTACCCGTTTCGGCTTGGCGAAGATGCGTGACAGTGTCCTGCAGCTCGCCTCGTTTGAGAAGACGCCCGATCACCTCTTCGAAGCTGCGATGCGCATGAAGCGTGATGACATCCAGGGCGTCAGCGAGTGTATCATCATGGGCCAAAGCATGGGTGTGGGAACTGGCGCGATGAAGGTGATTCGTCCGTTGGGATTAGACGGTCAGACCAGCCAGCCAGCCTCGTTGTCGTCATCAGGTTCTTCAGGTTCTAAGCAAGCTGGCGGCGCCGGGAAGGGAGTGTCCGAGGAGGTCTCGCACAAATTCGAGACCGCGAAGAGGTCGGCAGAGCATAAAGCGAGGAGGAGACTTGTAAGGGCTCTGGCTCTCGCAGGGAATTGAGATCGGATGCAAAGTACCCCCATTTGCAATTAGTAGTGATGATGAGGAACGAGGTCATCTCTCTTAGCATAGCGAACGGTGTTTCTTGTAGGCATGTACGCATGAATGATACCCTCGTACGAGGTGAGGACGGGATGAGCATGCAAGACATATGTGTCCTATTTACATGACGACTATCCAGCTATTCGATACTTGTACGTAAGACACTCGCTTTTGCCCGACTTGACTTACGCACGCCCTGGCGAGATGTCTTATCTTGACATCTACCATCCCTCCTCTGCCTATTCCCTCTCCCCGACGTTCTACATGAAATGCATCAACCTAGAATCTCCCTTGCGATGCAATGCTGCTTGACGTGCTCCCAGCTATACAGTACCGAATGGCGGAACATCCCCTATCGTCTACATTGAATTGTCGAGCGCCAGGCTGAGATTCAGGATCGGATGCACCAGAGGCTGCTGTTCGTGCTTTCTTCGATGATTTCTCTTTAGCCCTATGCTGGGTAATTTCTCTGAGGCAAGTTGCCAGAAGCATCATCAACGACTACGCATCAGCAGTCCTAGTCTGGCATAGACCCGGAAGTCAATGTCAGCAGCGTGCAGCGAATATGGTCAATCTGTGGATTACCTCTCTCATCATGGTCAGGATTTCTTTCTCTCCCTTGTAAAGATATCTTACTATTGTTCCAAGTAAGTTCAAGGAAGGTAATTCTGTCTGAAGAGTCAATGAAAGTCTTGAGTGGTCAGTAGCAACGATTCACGGAGGGAGTGGAAATGAGAAGTGAGACAGATGGGATCGAGCGAGAACGTTTTTCAATTCCAAAAGAGCTTTCTGCTGCTGTCGCTACTGCTGCTGCTGCTGCTGCAGCGGCTTCTTCCTCCCTCTCCTCTCCCCCCTCTCCTCTCCCCTCCTCCTCTCCCTCCTCCTCTTCCTCATCCCTCCACTGCAGCCGCCGCCGCCAGCGCCCTCGCCGCGAGTGTCGCCTTGGAAGGGCGACCTCTCTTGGCGGTGGAGCTGGCAGCCGGCGCTGCCCTCCCCTTCCCCCGACCAGCGGGCTTCTTCACTCCCCCCTTGAGCTTGGAGGAGACGGCGACCCGCACCTTCTCCTCCAGCTCCTTCTCCTTCCTGATGGCGCGGCCACCACCCGCGCTCACCACAATCGTGTCGTCGTCGTTGGTGGTGGCAACGACCGGGGCAGGGACGGCGGCGGCGGCGGCGACGGCAGCAACGACAGGGGCGGCCACCGCAGAGGCGGCAGCTCCGTGACCCGCCGCCTGGTCACGGAGCTTTGGCCCAGCAGTCCGCACTCTGCCTGAACGGCGGAGTGGCTGCTGAGTGCCGACCTCTGCGGCATTGTCGGTGGTGGTGGCGGCGGCGGCGGGAAGCGCACCAGCAGCAGCCGCGGTCTTCCTCCTCTTCTCCCGGACCAACCCGCCCTTGACCGCCGAAGAGGAAGTCACCGGCTTCGCAATGCGCTGTGACTTTCTCTTCGGCTGGGCCAGGATGCCCATCGCTGCGAAGTCCTCCTTGGTGACCTTTACGGTCACCCGCAAAGGCTTCTGGTACTTCCAGGACAGCGAATCCTGGTTCCTGGCGAGTTGGTCCTGGGCCAGCAGGGCCGCCTTCACTTCCGGGATCGTCTTGCTTGCAATGCTTCTGGATGGTCCGGCTTGCGAACGTCCGCGTCTGAGGTCTGCGGTGCCGCGTGCGTGCTTGGGAGCCATTGTATTTTGAGGAGATGGAGAGCGGTAGATGTAAAGCCAGAAGGAGAGTTGTGGAGATCTGCTTTCAACCATTTATTGAAGAATGTCGTGATTGAGAGGAGATGCGATCGAGGATTGTTCCTTCTAGATCGATTGTGCTTGTCGTGAGAGCTTAAGCAGAAGAGAAGAAGTGGAAATGTGCTGTCAAGCAGTGTTGTGAAGTATATCGTAAAGGAGAGGCTGTGCGATTTTGAGGATGGTCCTTTCGAGATCAGTTGCGGTTGTTGTGAGAGCGCAAGCAGTAAAGTAGAAGTGGTAATGTGCTGTCAAGCAACGTTGTGAATGGTATCGTAAAGGAGAGTCTGTACGATCAAAGGAAGGTCCTTTCAGATCAGTTGCAGATGTCGTGAGAGCGTAAGCAGAAGAAGATGAGTGGGGATGTGCTGTAAAGCGACGGTGTGAATGATATCTTCAAGGAGCGTGTTTCTTCGTGACAGGTTGCAAGAGTCGTAAAGTCGTAAGCCGGAGAAGGAAAGTCGTGAGAGTCGAAGCAGAAGAAGCGGAAGAAGAGAGGCAGTTGTTGCGGTTGAAGTAGTAGAAGGAGGAGAAGTAATCGTCTCCGGCTGTATTGTACTGTTCTCATTGTCAATCTCGAGTCACAACATAACAAGAAGCTAACTTACTTTCTTATTGATATCTGAAACGTCCCAGGGGGAATATCTCTGAGGTGAACATGACAATACCCAATCGTAGGAGCTGAAGCTATTGCTATTCATCGATGCACCATTGTTGTGATTGTGCGAGGAATATTCGCATGCCGCTCGTATTGTCGTGGGCGTGGCATGTGCCTGTCATTGGCCAACCGACATGAAGCTGTGGGAGCATGCAAACACATATTCACTTGATGCATGACGTGATGAACAGCTCAAGACCGCGGGGAGAATCAATACTCACTACAGCTCCAAATGTACACAGGCAAAACTGCAACACACATTGATGTGCTTGACCTCATATCTTCTCGCTGACCCAGATCGCACCACGACATCCTGCTCTGATGACTCCGGTGAGCAATTCGTACGGATTCGCTTGCTTGGCGTCATTCTCCACAGCGTGATCCAAATGCTCCAATTCCTCGTCCCGTATCCGTCTGATGTCCTTGACCAATTCTGTCAATTCTTCCCCGGGATCCTCGCCTCTCTCATCCATGTCCTTCATCCATGATAGTAACTCCTTCACCTGAGCGTTGTAGTGGTCCCCGATTTCGGTCTCGACAGCTTCGGTACATGCCATCGCCGCCTCACGCCCCAAAATACCAGTGCTCCAACCCAGCGCCGTGGCGGCAAAGTGCCACACAGGATACATCGCAGTCGGCCGGATGCGATGTTTTGCGAGAAGCTCGTTGAACTTCTCGAAGTGGCCTGCTTCTTGGTTGTACATGTGTTTCATCAATGGACGTAGATGGGGATGCGCTTTCACGATTGGGGGAGTCTGAGCGGTATAGATGAGTGTTGCTGCAAGCTCGCCGGCATGATTGACCCGAAGAGCACTGTCAAGAAACTTTTGCTGTGCACTGGAGAGCGGTTTGCGCTTCCGGACTTCTGGCTTGTGAAATGCATCTGGCGAAGGCTCCAAGGCGGCTGATGTAGATGGTGCATCGCCTGAGATCTTCCGACGGGCGACAAGCTGAAATGTCAAAGGGGTAACCCGAGCACGAAGCGGAGTGTACGCTTTCTGGGAGAAATTGAGGGCCATCGTTACTGATATAGCAAGATAGAGTGGAAAGATCTATTCTCACATGAATTCAAGTCGTCATTAGAAAGACTTCTGGAGTGCATGAAGTGCATGTAGTGTGTAGTCATCCCGTCCCAGTAGTTGTTTTTACGCTTTCACGTGCATCGCGTACCCCTGCTTCTCAGTCGTCTTCACTTCCTTAAATCAATCGGGAGCGACAATAAGAAGCACAATTGTTCTTACTATTGTGCGCGACAATACCTTGCACAATAACGCAGCTCCCAGCCTTTTTCAATACAAGGAAGAACTTCGTCCGATATTGCTGAGTCTGTCTCACCGAGCATATATTCTCGTTGCAACAAATACATCGCTGGTCGATCCGTAGACAACGAACGATCAACACTGTCCCTCCGAAGGTGGTCCTCTGAACATCAGCCATCATGTCGGACGACGGACTCGATGCGGAGCTTTTGGGCATGGTCGGCGATGGGTCGGATGATGAAGGCGAAGAGATGGAAAGCCCCCAGCAGATGCACAGCCCTACACCCAGCATCGAAGCCAAGAAGAGTGTCGAGCACGTCGAAGACCCACAGGCTAGTAGGAAAGGTGTAGCTCAGAAAGTCCGAGCAAAAGGTGGACGCAAGAGGAGAAAGGTGCAGAGCGACGAGGAGGATGACTTTGGAGATGATCCGTAAGTTGCCTGTGTTGCCTTTCACACTTCACAGCCAGGTCTTGGAAAGTCAGGCACCAGCACGCGTAGCCCCGCTTCATATTCCTCGACCTTTTTTGTGACACCATTTCCGTCTCGATTTACTTTGCAAGCGACATGACACCGCCTGAATGAGCCGCAATCGCAATTCAGTTATGGCTAACCTCGATGATCACAGCTCGCCATCGCCGCCACAATCGCTCGGATCTGGTGCCATGGAAGAGTCTGATGCAGACCACGCCGCCACGCCAGAGCCGGAGGTCAACCTCTACCCGCTCGAAGGCCGCTACCTGAACACGACCGACCGCGACGAGATCCTAGCGATGCCCGAGATCAAGCGTGAAGCCATCCTGGCCGAGCGTCAAGAAATCATTCTGAAAAGGCAACAGAACGCGGCGCTCAAAGCCGCACTTGCCGGTGCACAGGATGCAGCCAAGAAGTACAATAAGCGCAAAGCCACTGCAGCGGAGCTCGAAGACGGAGGCAGACACACCACTCGCCCGAAAGCGGAAAAGACAGCAACGACAGCGCTAGACCACTACAAGAAGGCACGCGAAGCCAAGGGTAACGATCGCACACGACCCGATCACGGTAGAGGTCGTCGGGATGATCGCCGCTCTGCGTCGTCAGAGGCCGACCCTGATGCCGATGGCGAAAGTGAAGTTGAATGGGCTGCAGAGCCATCGTCGGAGCACCGCCCCAGTAACGACCCACCAGCCAACTTGAAGGATTTCGAGCGGTGTCGAGTCGGCAGATCGAACTTCGCCAAAGTGTGCTTCTACCCAGGTTTTGAGGACACGGTCATAAGCTGTTACGCGCGTGTCAGCGTCGGTCCGGATCGGGAAACAGGTCAGAATAAGTACAGGATGACGCAGATCAAAGGTAAGTACTCTGTACATCCTTACACGTGCCACAATGGGTCTAACAGTCTATTCATAGACCTTGTCTCTGGCAGGCCGTATCAAATGGACACCCCGAATGGCAAACAGTTCATGACCGATCAGTATGCGTTGGTTGCACATGGTCTGGCCAGGAAAGCTTGGCCGTTCACGGCCTGTTCTGACAGCAGATTCACGGATGCAGAATACGATCGCTGGACCTCCACTTTAGAGCAAGAGAAGGTACCTATGCCATCTCGCAAGGAAGTCCTTGGAAAGCTGCAAGACATCCACAACCTGATCAACTTCAGATGGTCAGACGCTGCCATCAACGACAAGTTGGCAAGACAGAAGGCCATGGAAAAGAAATGCGACCCGGTGAATATTGCGCAAGCTAAGAAAGAGGCGATCCAGAAGCGCAAGAGCGAAGCCGAGCAAAGCGGAGACACGGACGAGATCGCCAAATGCGATGCCGAGCTTGTAGCGCTGGAGAATGCCATCATGAACGGGCCCAGCACCAAGGTGACGCCTCCCAAACCAATGACGGAGCAAGATCGGCTTGCGTTGGTGAACATGCGCAACGGAAGGAAGAACCGGGTGGAGATTCGTAATGCCTTGCTCGCAGACAAGTATCGTCTGAAAGCCGCGCGAGCTGCTGCCGGGGAGGCTGCTCGTCTCAAAGCCGAGAAAGCCGCTGCCGAGAAAGCCAAAGCCGAACGGTTAGCTGCTGGAGTTGATGACCTGTTCGGAGAAGATGGCGATAACGACGCCGAGGACACTCAGGGTGAGACTCAGACACCTGCAAATGGTGTGCCGCGAGCATATCGTGGGATCGGCTCGAGGAACAAGGCTTTACTGGATGATGAGATTTTGAGCAGCATGGATTTTGGGATTGACATTGAGATTTGAGTGTGCATCAAAGCAGCTATGATGGAGTTTTCCTGCCCAAGGGTGGCGTTATGCGAGCCAGCCGAGATGAGGAGTCTTTTCGCGGGGGAAAAAGGAAGTGTGAGCCGTCGTTTGGCTCAGGTCACGATAGTTGTAGGATATTCGAGCATCGATCTTGACGGAGTCGTCAAGTCTGATGAATGACATGACTGCTATCGAATTTTGCTTTCTAGTAGGCCACATTATATGCACTATCGTCTCCGTACTGTCAACATCTCCGACTCGTCTTGCTCACAACTGTGGACTGCTTCTCGTCACGTTGTACAGTAGAGTTATCACTATATCATCCAACTGCCGCGCTTGTGCTGTCACCGGTACAGTATTCTGTATTTACCAGATGACGTTTCTGTTTAGATGCCAACGGCCGCTATGCGATGTTTAAATGGTGCGGTCTCTTCCTCCCCTAAGCCGGTTGAGGCTGGAGTCGAAGGCTGTCAACTGCATGAGACTACAGTGACTACGACATACTACTGCATGCAACAACGCAAGTTGCATATGTTCACCTGGATACCGTAAATGCTGCATACCTTACGCTGAGCATGTGATGAGACTTTGCTAGGTGATACGAGGAGGTGTTTTCATCTGGCTCATATTTCGACCGAGCAGGAGTTGGTCAATTGGAACGAAACGATATGATACATGATACATATTCGGTAGGCTCTTGAAGCATAGACTTCCCACTGTGAGCTGGTATCCGATATTCCAAGACATGACCATATACTGCCCGGCATATGCTGGCGGATCACGGCGCCGGAACAAGACGTCCGGTCCTATGTGGCTGATGTCTCGGTAGTCCCAATCACGATTCCTGGCGAGTCGCCGACCTCAGCCATGAACGATGATTGAAGAGGAATCTGCCACACTCATGCCGTATATAGATGTTACACGGCCATACGTCGGTTCATTGGTGCATCGAAGCAATAAACGGTGAGCCCAAGAACGAATGGAAGTGGAAGTTTGGCTGGGCGGTCTTCTCGTTTGGCGCAGCGGCCATGTTTCTATAGCGACGACTGCCGCGCCGAGAAGCGCAGTCGATTGGTGCGTTTGGCGGGGGGCAGACGACGAAAGCTACATCTACCACCGCCGGTACATTTCTTCCGTATCTTGGACGAGGATCCCTTTGATATCTTTTTCTTGGTCGCTCCGATCAAGTGTTGTGTTGGCATTGAGCAGTGAAGTGTTCGCTGCAGGTGTGTGGTTGCAATACAGTACTTCCATCATTCACGTGGTGAGCAACGTGGGTAGCCCGAGCTCAACTCTGCGCTGGCACATCCGGGATCATCAGCCAACCACCACCAAGAATTCCGACAGCCTTGTCGTCCACTGCATGTACCATTCTCCGTACATTCACCTTGCCTGACGGACCATCCTGCTCGATTCTGCGCTCATTATTGCACTGTGCGGACAGCGACCGTGCCAGCGGCCTGTCGCTTATACACTATACCGGACGAGCAGCTTCATTATCACCATCTGGCGTCGCTGAACCACGGATACTCGCTTCACAAGCGGTTGGCTTCGCTCCCTCCCCTCCACAATACACATAACATCCTAGGCGGCCCACGACTGTACCACCAAGTCGTGTCACTCTCGCATCCTTGATTACCGCTCGTCTCACCCCACCCGACGAGGACCTTCCGGCATGCATCGTCCGACACAAACGCCGCCCTTCTTCTCGCTCTAGCTGAACAATGGGTATCGACAACCGGAGGCCACCACTCCCAGCCCCCACGGAGTCGATGGACGAGACCTCGGGCGCGGACACGGAAGTCGCCACCAACCTGACGACGGCCACGGGCAAGACGAGCTACTCCATCCCTGAGGACGGCAGCCCGATTACGATTTCCACGCAGAAGATCACGTCGGGAAGAGAGGGTGGGCATGGACTAGGACACAGTCGGCAGAAGAGCCAGACGTCGCTGCTGATCGAGTATTTCGAGGCGGGAAAGAGCGGTGACAAGACCAGGAATCGACCGAGTGTGCGGGTCAAGGTCACGCCCAGCTCGCGCAAGAGCAGTAAGGGCACGGGCCACGACGCAATCCAGCTGACGACGATTGGCAAAGATCGCAAGCCTTCTTACACACGGAGGATATCGCTGGGGAGCAGTCGCAACGTCGAGACGGGCAACCTCGAGGGCACTGAGATCAGCCAGTCATCTGGAAGTAATCTGTCGAGCCACCCACCTGTCGAGATTGAGCTGCTCAACCACAACGGCAGCGATTTGTCCAACCCACGGTCCACGCGCGGTCTACAGTACGCTGTCAACGAGTCAAACGTGTCGTCGATGCCACCCGACAGCATGTTGGAGGGTAGCACACTCTCACAGAGCACGCGGAGCGAAGGACTGGACCGTGATGATGACACTGTCACGGAAGCTGAGTATCTGAAAGCGCCAGTACGGAGCAGGAGCCGCAGCAACAGTCGAGATCGCATCACACAAAAGGTGATGGAGAAACTGAATCAGACACCTATCAAGGTCCGCAAAACAAGCAAATCTGGAGGCGAGCGTGAAGCAAGCAAGGAGATTTACAGTGAGCGAACCCCCAAGGAGCGTCGGCGGCGTACGTCTCGCTCGCATCAATACGACGATGAAACGGTCAGCGGCGCGGAGTCCAGCTTGCTATCTTCCAAACTGGCACCGAGTGAACGATCTTTTCGATCCGGCACCTCCAGTGCATCGCAGATGACGAACAACCCAAGACTGTTGGCGGTAGTGGAGGATACGATCAAGCGTATGATCTTGCCAGAGATCAACGCCATCAAGCAAGATCAGAGAGCCGATCGTAAATTGCGGTCAATAGAAGACAGCCGGCGTGGTTCTTCGACTCAATCTTACGAATACGACGGTCTGCAACGTAGCTTGAGCAAGTCTTCGAGCTCGCCCAACATTACAAGTAAGCCCAAAGTCGTGCTGAATAGAGATGGCGATGACCCTGGTGTTGTGCTATCGCGTGGCGACTCCGAGCGCAGACCCAAAGGCCGCAGATCAAGTCGCGAAGGGTCTGCGGAATATCAGACATCAAGCAGAAGATCATCAGGTCGTACCTCTCGGCAAGGCGACGGCTACGATGACGAGGAACGGATTCGGCACAAATCGAGCAAGAGCACTCATAGTCTGAGAGACACGGCAGTAGAGGGGGTTTTGGCTGGTGGTCTTACAGCCGCCGCACTCCGGCATCACGACTCGCAAAGTGACATTCATGAAAAGCGAAAGAAGCGCAGCAAATCTCGCAGTAGCCGAAGCAGGTCTGCCAGCATCGCTGAAACGGAGGACACAGCTTATATCAGAAAGGCGGACATTCCTCCCATGCCACTCGCCAGCCGTATCAACGACTCGGACATGACTCGCGATAGCATTGTCTCGTCAGGACTCGAGGAGCCGAACGAGCAGATCCACACCCCCATTCGAGAAGTGTCCCGGGGATCTTTCGCCGAGCTCAAATCACCTGCATCCTCTCGCACACCCACGCGAACGCCAGTCTCCAGAGGTCTAGGAATGAGTCATGGCAACCATTCGATCGACAGTTCAGGCAGTCCGAGGTCCTCGAAAACTCGTTTGGCAGGCCTAGCAGCTGCTGGTCTGGGAGGCGCGGCTTTTGCGAAGGGATCCGACGGTCATTCCGACCGTCAGGTCGATGCCGACGGGTATGGTATCGAGACCAGCCCACGTAAAGTTGCGAGCCCGGTGCAGAGCGTGTCAAGTCTTAAAAAGACCTTCGAGGATGATGATGCGCTGATTCCATCCGGTCTCCGTCCACGTAGCGCTGCATCTCGGTCGTCAGCCGGTCGCTTGCAGACAAGAACCCTCTCCCCGTCATCTTTGCGCTCTCGGGAGTCTTCACCGCCAAGTACCAGGCTCGCTCCATCTCGCAAACAGTCGCAGAATGAGGAATTCATCACCCCTCTGGAGCAGCCTGAACCTGGCTATTCACGCGAGGGCACATCGACGCCGAACGGCGAAAGCGTAGACGATTGGTATGAGCGCCAACATCAGATGAACAACCGGTATCGTGACTCCTACGGCGAAGCTACGACCAACCGTTCGTCGTATCAAACGAATCCGTATCCTGACGACGAGAAGAGATTTACCAACTATACTGACGATGACATCGAAGCAGCAACGGCTGAGCGAGATGTGAAGCCAGTAGGGTTGGTCCCTGGGTATGTCAACCAAGACTCGTTCGGAGTGGAGTCGAATGTGGCATCCCTCATGGAGCCATCCATGCTAAGCAGCAGTATGGCGTCGCAAAACAGCTCTTCCAAGCAGAATGGCTCTTATGCTGACCGCATGTCGGAGCGGCTGCGTGAGCTCGGCAAAGAAAGCCCAGCCATATACGAAGGTTCCACGCTGAGCCAGACCGTGTCCAGTCAGGACCGGTGGGCTGCTCTCAAGGCCATGTCGAACAACAACAGTCATGATAGCCTCAACGACAATGGTTCGCCTCGCCAGAGTCCGGCTAAGAGCCTCCGCGACGTGGAATCACGCGAGCCCGTCATGGGCGCAAGCGGGATCCCAATGGTGGAAGACCCATTGCCTGAGATCGGACATTTTGATGACACCAAGTCGGAGATCTCGACCAATCCATCCATCATCCAGGGCCCGCTTGGTGGGGATGCCACAGGGAAGAGTACTTGGCCATACACTCCCGAGCCTCAGGATGCTGCTCGAGCGGACCGAGAAAGCCAATCGCTGAACAGCGGGCACAGCAGAGACGGATTACTCGCCGCTGCAGCTGGCGGCGCTGCTGCTCTGGTCGCAGCTCGTGCTGCAGAGCGAAGTCCTGCCCTGGATGAGCACCTAGATGACGATCCTGTCGATCGTGAAGCCACGCCAACCAGCGCTGGGAGATTTCGCGATGAAGGCTATGTCACCGACAATCATGCCCGCTCGACGGGTGCGGCTACACCACAAGCATACGGGACGATGAATCTCGACGAATACTACCGCGCCATGGATGCTCAGGATCTGGGTCCAGACGATCCCTTTGTTGCCGACCGTGTACATTCTCGCCAAGTCAGTGGCAACTCGCACGGCATGGCGTCTCCACTCTACGACAGCGCCACTGGTCAGGGTATCGATCGCATTCATTCGCAAGATATCGTGGCTTTGATGGACCATCTCACCGTCCGCGACGCAGCGCGTAATGCGCGCGATGCCGAGATCCTGGTGACATTGGTCCGCACCTCGGCTGAGATGCGTTCGTCGTTCGACGACATGAAACGCTTCATCTCCGAGCAAGACCGGCTCATCATGCAGAACACAGACCGTGACGCGGAGCAGACCGTACAGAAAGTGCTGAGCGGGCCCCGTCCGCAGCCGTCTCCGGCTCGCAGCGCAACACGCCTTAATTCGCAGGAAGATGTGCAGATAAAGCGGAAGAACGTCCTTCAGCGAGCACTGAAAGGTCTCACAGGCGGCAAACGAGCCGAGGATCTTGCACGTGTCGAGGAGATGTTGATGCAGATTCTTGATAATGTTGAGGACCTGAAGACCCATGGCGTTGCTCAACCTACTGAGCACAGGTCATACTCGATGGACAGCCTGGACTCGTATGAGAAGCTGCGTGGTGCTCACGACTCAGGTTATGAGCCTGAGGGCCAAGCAGATACTTCGAGCAGCCCCAATCAGTCGGGTAATCTGTCGATCACTCCACGCGCGGAGAAGCACCAATTCCACTCGGGATATGACGGTCGTCGCGGTTCTGCGACACGGGTCAGCACGGTCATGGAGGGCGATGAAGACGAGCTCGAACCGCATGAGCATCATGTCTTGGACAACCAATTCGAGAACAATGAGCGCATGCTCACCCCTACGCAAGATGGTCAGCGCAGGTCGGTGTTTGCTTCGCACGAAACACCACCTTATCATGCCGCCAGGACTGCCAATCTCAACGACGATGTGACGCCACGGACAGCGGACAAGCAGCGCAAACACAAAAGCAACAGTTCGTCGATATTTGGTGCCAAGATCTCGCGATGGTCAAAGACGACAACCTCGTCTGCTGCGCCTGATCTGGCGAACTTGGAGAGTCCGAACATCCCACGAGACGCGCGACCGAAATCCGCTGCGTCACGTTCTGTCGACTCGCCAGCTCGTTCGTTGCGCCACGAATACGACGATGATGAGTATTCGTTGCAAGACGATGATCGACTGCGATCTACTCAGAGTTTAGCAAGGGAGCAGGATCGTGCTCACTCGCAAGCCGAGACTCGCAGTGTGCGCAGTCAAGCCAGCAAGCTGACAAGGACACCGTCCCCGCTCATCCCGTCCGAGGTGTCGGCCAAGGAGCAGAGGGCATACCACCACGACCGTGACAACTCACCACTTCAGGACGAGATCGACGAGTTCGACGATCCTAAATATCAAGCCCATCGCAACTCATTGCTCCTGGAACATCCGCAGCCCAGGCAAGGGACCACCGGTCGGCACCAGAATACGCTTGAAACCCAAGCTGCCTCCCACGATTACGAGGAGACTGGGACGAACAGCGATGTGTCTCAACGCACCGTCAGCGATTTCGATCCGGCGACGTGGGGCTCGACGGGGACGGCCGCGCTGTCTCGCAATCGATTCTCCACGGCGACTGAACCCCTCAGCCCCATCAGCATGACGACGCCCAAGGCCAAGGCTGGTCAAGACGAGAGCCCGCTCATTCCGCAGCCGAAGTCATACGCTGCGCCCGCGATCCGCTACGACGAGCCGGACGAGGAGGACGACTGGGAGCCGCAGTACAGCAACAGTGGCTTCAGCAAGAACCACTACTACACCAGCCCTTACGGTTCGGGTCATCTTCTCGAGCCTATCGAGGAAGTGCGCTATAGCCTCGAGACGGACAGGACGGTATGTCCCTTTCCCACCCCCAACATTTTCGTCTCAAATGTCGTTCGGTGACAGATGAACTGACTTTTATCGCAGATCTCCCCTGAACCCACCGTCGCCGCCGCCCAGGCGATTAACATGCGCTCCTCGGGCCGCAAGATCACCGGTCCGCGGCCCATGGGCGCTCGAAGCCCTGGTCCTGGCGCTCAGCAGGCGAAACTCATCGAGACCTCGGGCACCGTGCGTCGCAAGCCTGTGCCGAGCAGTAGAGGTCAGTCGTCGTTTCATGTCTGTAATGATTTTATCCCGCAGAGCCACTAACATGTCGTCTTACCCGTACAGGTTCAGAGGATAGTCTCCGCAGCGAAACGTTCTAATGTCTCTCATCACCCTTCCGTCCCATCGCCTCCTTCTTGGCCGGAGAGCTTGTCAATCACGTCTTATATCACACGAGAAACGAGCGCTTAGAGACGAAAACGTCGGGACATCACACAGGCCAGTATATGAAAATAGCTTACTGGGAGTATCGGCATCATGATTTGCGGGGCGTTTGAAATCGGGGCAAGGGGGGATTCTTAGATACAGGTACAGGTTTGCTGGCTTCACGGCTCGTCACGTACGAATGTTCGCACGTTCGAATGCAAAACTGTAGGACTGCCGAACGAGTGTATGTGTATGAAAACTGTCTTTGCATAATTGCTGGGATTCATTTTTTGTTGTGTGACGTGAGATGAGTGAGGCCCTTCCTTCGCGCGGCCACTATCTTAGGAATGAAATTGGAATTGTGTTTTGTGTGTTCTGTGGGACTTATCATGAACGAGATATCTCCAAGGCAGACTCGCGCCACTCTTTTCCCATGCAACAACCGAGTGCAGTGCCATCATACACCTGGAATCCCTGAATGTGTAGACGGCAGATAGAGCTAGACGCTTGTCGCTCACACATAAATATGTAGCTCTGCGGAGTGGCAAGGATCGGTTGATTTGCCTCTTCGCGACGCGTGGGACAGACCAAGTTGCCATTCGAAAATCCAGACCATGAATATCTCATCTGCACATGCAGATCTGGTAGCGGGGGATCAATTTGGTTATTGCTATCGTCATATTCATATTCGTGGTTCTCGAAGGATCAATAAACTTTACTTGACAGGACCGTTGACCGTCCGAGGGCCCGCGGCCGATCGCCAAGTCTTTGGTAGTCTGACAGGCAGCATATAGCTGAGTGAAAATCATCTCCAAGGATCGTTGGTTTTCGGAGCAGGACTGTATGGAAGGCGTGTAACGAGCGCCGTCTTTTGACCCATCGTGCTCAAGCGCAAAGTGCCTTTGAAGTGCTCGGAGCGTTGACTGGTGATGCAGGCACGTCAGCGATTGTGGGGCCAAGCTACGAGTTCCGTCTCAGATTTTGCGTGGAACCAATGCCCGAGCGAAGCCACTCTTCAATGCCACTTTTTCCACAATCTCGACGGTGAATACGAAACACATGAGGTAATCAATTGCAGCCATGGCCAGGAAAGGGGAAGCCGCGGAAGTTTTGTTATTCTACTGCTGTGGCGTGCAGCGGCATACCGCTATCGATAGATCAGCTGAGAAGCGAGGGGTGCATCAAAATATCGGTGGCAAGGGGCGTGTCAAGGGTCGAACTATATGAGTGATTATTCTAATGATGTCTGATATATAGGAGGTATGTAAGCATAAATAACAAAGAAGTGCTCTTCTGTTGACAAGATCTAGATGCAGTGTAAGTCGGGATATCTCGAATTGCTGTCCTCGTGGCAAGGTGCCTTGCGCTCCATGGGCAAGTGACGTTTATAGATGAACGTTGTATTGTGTATACAGGGTTTTCGCCTCTTGGATTTTCCAGTTTCTGACTTTGTATACTATTTTCCATTCCGGTCGACGGGGGACTCCGCTCTTTGGTATGCGGGCACGCGTGTTGGCATCCCGAGGTAGGAGGAGGGAGCCGTCTTGGCGAGTTGTAGCCGGCTGACTTCGTGAGACGCAAACTTCTTCCGTGAAGCAGACGGCGGATGACCGATGTATGAGAGTTGCGCTTTTGCTGAATTCTGGGTCTGGGATGCAAGAAGGAAGCATATCTAGTGATTTGGCACCGCATGCCAGAATGGCAGCTTCATAGAATCGGAAGTTTGTAGCATTTGCGTAAGTCTTTGGGGAAGTATGAAGTGCTCAAACAAAGTTGCTAAGCTGACGAGGTGGCACAAGATTGTGTATCGCCATTTCTGCTGCGAGTTCTGCTGAATTGATACCCTTTCCTGGCGAACGAGCCTGGGGCTGAGCCACGATGGACCATATCCTGGCATCCTAGCTGGGTCATCTCTTGTGATACAAGTTCACGGTAGTGCGTAGATCAGAAGATTTCGAGAGTGTATGCTCTACTAGGCGAGGCCAGGACTCCAACATATCGGAGCATGTGAATTGTCTTTTGGGAGACTGTTCATTCGACGGTGTTGGATAATCACAACTTCTTTGATCTGCCCATCAAGGCATCATAGTCGACGGTGTGAGCATCAAAGACGCATTGCGCAGCATGATTCATGTGCGAGTCTCGTACAATAGTCAGGCGGTGACTGGTGTACCCTCACATCAACTGCCCGATCCAAGTCCAGGTAGCGTGAAGCTCATGTGAGTCTCCACAACGGCGAAGCGAATCTGCGATATTGCTGCCGTATCGATAGCGCATTGCAGGTATCTTGAGCAAAATGGGATACTGAAGGTTCGTGATTGAAGCTGGCCATGCCACGCCCTTACAACGAAATGTGCAGTTCGCAATTAGTCTTGCTCGGAGCCAGGTAAGTTACGGGGACGAACCGGCACATATGTCGAAGTTGTTGGGGTCCGCGACTCTCCTGACATGGTGGCATTGTTTTGGTTCAAGGTGGGACCACCACTCGGAGCAGATCCTGAATTGCTTGCTACGGCGAACATGGTCTGGATTGGAGGGAGCCGAGTGTCGCCGGCAGCAGAAGATGGACGCTGTAGCATTGCAGGATATGTCGGCAGTGGGCACGGCCCCTGACCACCATGTCGGAACTGTTGCAGCACGCTGAAAATCTCCTCGTACCCTCCAACTCGGATCCGGTTGAACATGGCTTGGGCTTCGAAGTCTGGACGTGTTTGCAGGAGGTCAAAGAACTCTCGGACGTCGGCACGCTCGTTCTCTAGCATTTGATTTCGACGGCGTAGAACCGACCATCGACTCTCGCCTTCCTCTGCTTCGTACACGCATTCGGTTCGAAGAGCTTGACACCGCGTGCAAGATGGTCTGAGCGGGTGAGTCAGTCACAGGCACGAAATGGGACGTCAAGGCCATGAAATACCTGATGCCATCGCACTACAACCGTATCAGCAAAACTTCATGACAAGCAGTGGAGACGCAATGACTGAACTGACCCGAGACTTCCGGCGTCTACACTGTTGGCAGGCGCTTTCGATCAATGTACGTTTTGGTCGGCCGGGTCGCTTTAAGTCGGGATTCGAATTGGGCGTTTCCGAGCCACCGGTAGAGGGCGTGCGTGCGGCGAGCATCCGGGACATCAAGCTTGACAGTAGCTAGACACAGCTTCGTGGAAGCATTGATGAGCTTCTCCGAGACCAATGCCTAGCCAGGATTACCTGACTGAATGCCAACGATCAAGCAGTACCACACGCGTGTATTGACAGCAACAGGCAGCACGACGAAGTCATGAAAAGTTTCCAGATCGGATGGGTCCGGTAGTGGGTTGGGCGTTCACAATACTGGGTCCAGGGTTGGAGCACGGTACTGGTCGGTAGGGTACGAGCCAAAAGGAACCCCCACAAGCATCACGAGATTTACATCGAGCATCAGATTCTTTAGTGCTCTGGACTTGAGCTAAGATCGCCACAAATGATTCGAGGCTGCTGTGCTTGGACTGGCATCAGCCACCAGTGAAGTTTAGCAGACCCTGACATCGGGACAGGAGTTTCTGGGGTTCGGGATGTCATGAGCCTGTGACTCGTGGACACAGGGCCATCTTTGCAAGGTTTGATGACGCCTGAGGACTGGGGACCCAAAAGGGTATTGCTTTTACCCCCCGGGTATGTCGTTGTGGTGAAGCAGATCTGCTAAGCGGTCCACTCATGCACGCCATGGCTCTATTGGCGCGCGGACCCTGAACCCTGCGTGCACCTAGACTTCGATCGCCGAGCTGTTCAACAGTAATGAAGTGAAAGACGCTCGTATCGCTGCGTGCGCAGTCGAAATTATGGTCGGGAACCCATCTGCTTCTCTGTGGCAGCTAAGTACCGGTGGTCCGAAGAGAGGACAACAAGGTGTTGCAGGCAGTGGTGCAAGGTCGAACAATGAAGCAATGATACATGTACGCGAGCCTGGAGACAACCGTGCCGAGCCTTCTACCGGTCGTGGCACAGCTGTGTGAGAGTCACGATACCCTGTGTCCGTACACTATAACAGGCGTGACGTGGTTACAAAGTTGTTGGTATCCCGAGTCACCTCTTCTCACTGCATCTATAGCCGCATCGCGCGTCTTGGATGAGATGTTCAGGATCACCGAATGTGTGGTGCGACTTCGAAACGATAAAGCTCATCTTCGGCAGCTCTGCACTTCGGTCAACAGTACGATCATGACATCGCCGTGAGACCTGGGGTCGCTTGCGAAGTAAGTGACTATCGACATATTTCGACATTGCTTCGATTCTTGAGAAAGTCGTCGGCGAGATCCGAATGGCTACAATGGGGTATACAGTTGTGCCCTCACAAATCGTTGATGGTCTCGATGATTCTTTCCAATCGTTATCGGAATTGGTCGGATCTATGTCGACTTCCAGAAAGCACTCCGCGTCCATCGCCACGCATTAACGGCCTCCTTGCATCATTACTGCGCGAGGCTGAACTATGCTCGCATATGCGCGAAGCTGTTATAGGCTAGGTGTCGACGACGAGAAAATGACAAGCCGGACCGAAGGGCTGCGAGCCGTGATGCAAGCTTCGTTGACAGTTCCGAACGGTCTCCGGCATCGTCACATCGAATGGACACATTCGGCGTTCGATTGTTCGCAAATATATGGTTCGAAATGCTTTACCAAACATTTCATTTATAGGCTACATCTGCAAAGCCTCGCAAACTGCTCGGAGAAAAAGCTCGTAGCTCGGGTGGGACACTCTTAGTTTTGGCGCCTACGCGGCTGGTTCTGATTCGCAAGGCTGGTTCCGGAGGAAGATCCGAGGGTCATAGCTGGGGCGGATTTAGTTCGAGCGATCCGGTTCGGTGTGGTATGGTCGCCTACGTGACTGGAAATTCCCAGTGCTGATCCCACACGCCGGAGAAAGATACCCAGTCAAAGGCATCGTGTTGAGGATTTCAAGATGTTCAACGCCTTTCATGGGACTGCAGTGAGTCCGGTGATCACAGTGATACAGCATTATGAGAATAGGTCAGCATTGCTGGCATGCTTCACCCGAACCCAGCTCTGTCTAGCGAAAACAGCGTATTCGCGCCTCTTTGAGCAGAGCGCTATGTCGTTGAAAGAATCACTCGATGCGGACGTCTGACAGCGACGAGCAAAAGTTTCATGTTGGAAAGGCCCATACGAATACAAGTTCTCCGAGGCTCACCGAGAATCGTCGATTGGTACATCCGGTATACACGCACGATGTCAACCGGGATTGAGTATCAACACCTCAAGCGGACCGAAGTCCGACGTTGCGTACGAAAGGTGCATAGAATGTCACATTGTGCCAGCAAGTCCTTCAGAAAAGACACGCTGGGACAACCACTAGAGGGGTATCGTAATATTGCACCCTACAAGCTGAGCTTCGTGAAGCCGTGTTCAGGTGGTTGCAACCAGTTTCTTTCATCATACTCATGATTGCCTTCAATCACATGGAAGGTGTAAATCATTCTCCTTTTCTGGCTGAGGTTCTTCTCACTTTTGTGCAGAATGTTTCCGTGTATTAGGACTAGCGTCCCAGCTTTAACCTCTCCAAGTGTATACTCCTCTGAATCAATCACGTTTATATCGACGTCCAGGCCTTGAGGCCATTGATGGCCATGGTTTGACGCGAATGAAGTACCCTTGCCATCAGGAGATCGAACAAAACGATCTTTGATAGGTGCTCGTCTTTGGCTACCAGCGGCAAAACTGAGACAGCCATTCTCAATGGTGCAGTCTTCCAGAGCATACCAGAATCCAACCGCTGAAGGAGGATTGGTGTATAGAAACACAGAGTCCTGGTGAGGCGGCACTCGCCCTCCAATCTCAGGGTTCTTGCATATGGTCATACTCTGTAACACTCTCGGATCATTGAAGCCTAGGTCCCGTGCTATTCTTGCATTCTTCTCATTGATGGAGACCTTGTTGAATGGCCCCGAAAGATGATGCAGGTAGTGTCCGATCTTATTGATAGCCATGTTCTTGGGTTTGGTCAACTTTCCCTCCTTATCGAACGCATCCTCCTCGAAGAAAAAGCGGATCTTGTCGCCGGACGTCAGGAAGTAGTCATCGCCGACATGATCGCTCGATTCGCCGGTAGAGAAGCGGGTCATAGGATGGTCAGTGAGGGAGAACTCGGAGAGCAGGTTCTGTGCCTCCGTGAGAAGCTCTTGGACTTCATCGGTAGAAAGTGCATTGGGAAGGATCAGATAGCCATCTTCGTGCCATGACGACAGCTGGTCTGTGGTCAGACCGAGACTAGTATCGGACTTGTTCGCAAAGTTCACATCATCAACCCGAGATGGGGCCATGATGGCGATTACAGAAGAATAGGCTGCATTGTAGCGGAAGTGAAAGTTGAGCATCTGTGCCCGCTGTGGGGTTGAAGTTCGGCCTTGCAGCCTTACAATCCAACCATCTTGGCGCCAATGGGTACGACCCCTTCTGTCCATACATTTAGGTACTCGCGACCATTGCCTCCCACGCGTCCTATCCAACATGGATCCCGAAACACCTTCCACAGAGCCCTCCCCTCCGATCTGGCGATGGGTGATAGGTTTCCTGCTTGTAGGTGCTGCATGGGGTCTGACAACACCCTTCATGGCGCGAGCAGCCAAGATTCGTGATAAGAAGCCGGCAACGCCACGTCCATACCTTTCGGACAGCAAGAACTCTTGGCTATCAACGAAGATTTGGGCAGTCCTTTACGCTGTTTTGGATCTGTTGAAGAATCCTGCTTATGCGGTGCCACTTCTATTGAACATCACAGGAAGTGTATGGTTCTTCTTGCTGATTGGGCAGGCTGGTAAGTCTCCGTCATGACTATTTACGAGCTGCATACATATTGTATCCGTTGCTAATTTAAGATTGTACACAGAGCTGAGTCTGACGGTACCAATCACAAATTCATTGGCTTTCTTGTTCACGGTGCTCGGTGAGTGGTGGGCAGAAGGCAAGGTCATTTCAAAAAGTAAGGTCCGCATGAAATTGCGTCGAGAGACCAACACTGATGGTCTTGCAGATACTTGGATCGGGATGTCCTTTGTACTCGGTGGTATTGCATTATGCGTACATTCCAAAACTCGATAGATGTCCGGTTATGCCACGCTTAGACCATTGTTGAGCATGTACAATGTTTCTCTCACGCTTTTCTATCTGTGCAGCGCCCAGCTACGTAGTGGTCGTGTTGCTGTTCGATCCATTGCTTACTGCAAGTGCCAACGTTTTCTGGACATTTGGAGTACCAATATCCAGTCACTGGATCCCAAGCAGTAGTTGCATTCCAGGACGCGTACGGCACGCTGGGAGCTAGTAACACCTGGTAATGTGGCATTGACGTATATTCATCTTCGACCAGCAGAGGAAGCAAAAGTATTCACCCGCAGCACTGTGTCCAGTACATCTCTCGGTTTCACGCGACTCGTTTTCCAAGGTGCACTCGCTGGTACTGCACAGCTCTTTGAGGCAGGTTGGAGTGATGGTAGGATTGCAGATGGTGCCTCCATCACCATCTTGGCGTAACCAACACGTTCGAAGCTCCATCCATCGCCCATGGTCAATTCATATTGCACATTCGTTCACTCATCGCCCACACCGAACGAGCATGACTGCCCGCACTCCCTCCAATAGCACCACATCAGTATATCTATGCGCATTGCGCCGTCAGTGACAATTGCGAACCCACCTCATATCTACCATAATGCGCGTGTCGAGAAAGGGAGTGGATCGAACTTCTCGTGTCAACATCGTGTCAAACATCATGGCCTTCCATGTCGTCCAGACAAGCTCGGAGCCTTATTTACCAACATATGAAGGTGTCGGGGCAGAGGTGCAAAAGCATAGTTAGGCTATTGCAGATAACTGAGAAAATACGGAGTTTCGCATAAGCTACCAAGGATATACCTACATAACCATCTCATCGTCGAGCGTTATGTACCATTGTTGACTCGGCTGCGCACGTTACACAAAGCGTCTTATCTTCTTCTTCATGTTCATGATATCGCGATGCCACTATTCCCGCAGGCGCTCTCGAGGGCCCTACGTAACTTCTCAAGCGCACCATTAGTGCATATGATAAGTCGAGCAAGAATTCCGGATTGTTGTTGACGCTCGACTGCAGCCAGTCTTTGTGCCCGATTTCCAGATGCTGGTCAAGTATCAAGCGACGAGCCGGGGAGTTTTCCAGTGTCCCGCGGTAGATGATGTCCACAGCATTATCTGTCGCATACCACCCTGCCCCGCTTGCGTCTCTGTCATTCGACATGGAAAGAAATTCATCTTATTACGGTATTCTTGAGCCTACAATCTTGGTACTTCTCACCAAAGACGTAGAGTTTGGCAAGGCTTTCGAGTTCCACTCTTCGGGCGCTATGGTTTTCTCCGCTTTCTGTATGATCGACTCCAGTTTTGTATGGAATGTCCTTAGTGTACAAGAAGTTGAGGTAGAGCCTGACCGTGTCTGCGTCGTCTTCTGGAAGGAGCACACATTTCGTCTGTCCCTCCGGCCACTCTTTTCCAAGAGCTGCTTGGAAGAACGAAGTCGTTTGCTCAAGCATGGGACGATGAGCGCGAAGTTCAGTTGGGTCTGTCTCACCAACGACCAGAGTTATGATCTCGCTATCGAAGCTAAATACTCAGACGTCAGATCTTGTAGGCAGACAGAATTGAATAGCAACAGACTTGATCATGGAAGAAAACAGTCTTGGAAGCACCCTCGAACTCATTCTTATAGGTTAGACAGTTGCTATAATCATTTGTTAAATGCTTTACGTGGAGTTTGTCGACAGCCCTCAAGAAAGTGACCCATCGCGCAGCGATTATTCCATTGCTTCTTCGATCCTTATCGTCGAGAGACACGATCGTTTGATACCATGTTGGCACGGGTCGCGGATCCACGGCCCGGTGATCTGCATTCGAGCGGAACCTACGTTGAGCCATCTGGTCGCAGCACCTGAAGGTATCCAAAGCATCCAGGCAGATTCGTGACCAACCATAGGACCTGGCAGGCGGCATACACGGCACGATGTAAACGGAACGCATGGGATCAAGCTTTTGATATTTGGAGAGCAACCAACTCTAGTCTTGGCAACATTGCGCTGATGGAGCTGCGCTGGTCGGCTAAGCGATGAGTCCTCGTATCCAACATGTATCAGGCTGCATGCTGGGCTGCACCAACGACTTTGCCATGCCCAGCTTGTCGTAGAGGCACCGCGACGCCCCGCGCAATGCATGAGATCGAGCCTTCACTCGAGCAAACTGGTATTTGTGAGCAAAGAAACCGCTGGTCATATTGGCCTAGGTAGGATGCGACAGTCTGAATCACGCACTCCAGAAGCCGTACTTGGTTTGAAGCACTCAGGTATACGGCAGATTGGCGCATCTCTCGGCACGAGCCCGGAAAGAGCCGCAAGCTACTCTACTGTACGTGTAAGAGCGGGCGGCTTGACACTGCAGCCAGCTAATCGCTCTCCAAGCTACATGTACTGTAATAAACCCTCCGAAGATCAACTACACCCCAGGTGCCGCAGCCTTGCAGTGCACTCGGTGGCTTCCAAGCGAAGATGGAGGTTGTGCGAACCTTCAAACTTTTGATGCTTCCATCGGACGAAGCTAGGACCTCTCCGATGGCCTCCAGATAAGGGAGATGATTGTAGGTTGAGCCTGGCATCTGGTCATGACCTGCACCCCAAACGTCTTTGACAAACCTTACTGACCGTCGCAAGACAGTCGATACACAACTTGACGTGGCGCCACCCGTGCAGCTAGGAGGTGTGGAGCATGCCGCCCCAAGTCATGCAAGGCTCTGCAATTCGCTGACATGACCTGCTGCTGTACCTTGCCCGTCTTCCGATCACCACACATGGAACAATGACTGGTGTCCGGCAACCACATGAAGCGTGGGTGATTGATGCCTCGCATCGATGGTTGTCGAGGTTCAGCGAAAGAAAGCTAGGATGGGGGTTTGCTCCGAATGGAACCTGGCCATCGCTGGGGTAGCTTCATCAAGCTGTATACCTCATTTGAGAATGAGCTACGAGTGTTCGCTGCAGAGATGACTGTAAGTTGAATGATTTCGGCCACAGCTCTGTGGAAGGCCCAAAAATATGACATGGGTCTTGCCAGCGCAATACGCGCCCGGACTCGCCTCGCCAAGCTCCTGCGTCGAGACCCGATCGCAGAACATGCCACCCTATACTTGTCGTCCATGCCTGATGACGGTGATCAGTCAGGATATCAACACGGCAGACCTTAAGAAAAGCAGCCAATGGAGAATCGAGACAGGCCTCCCTGCTGCGAAACTCAGACATGGATTTGCTGCTACGAGACAGCGCCGGAATTTCTCTTCGTTGCCTTCGCCAGCGTAGGCATGTATCCCGCAGCCGCGCCGAAATCTGACTGGGGCCTCACTATAAGATCTCTTCGAATCATCACTCAGCTCTAGAAGCCTTCAGGCCGCGACTCGATTGCAAGCACACGGC
Organism: Microcyclospora pomicola; assembly: GCA_002786065.1. NCBI lineage: Eukaryota > Fungi > Ascomycota > Dothideomycetes > Capnodiales > Microcyclospora > Microcyclospora pomicola. Next base: position 240,869 of record NHNY01000022.1, on the reverse strand, counting down.
AGACATTGTTCTGGCAGTCTAGGGTTTGGACATTTCGCACGACCTTGGGGACGTAACAAAGGATCCCTCATTTTTTGACCGCGAGAGGCCCACCAACACACATCATTTCCTCCTTCACTGTATAGCCCAATCGAAACATGGAGCAATTCCAGCTCGAGCGTGTGTCTGATCATGTCTTTCTGCCGCCGCAGCTGCCGCAGAAAGATGACCCCAACAGCGAGGCACTTGTGGTGCAGGTGGCCATCGCTGCCGTTCGCGCGTTCCAAAACATTGTTCCCCACAGTGCTGTGGTTGCAAACGCTTTGACAGGACTCAAGAATCTGCAGGCCGTCCACAGCCCCTCCGGCGGCGCTGCAAACGAATCGGCTGTTTCGCATTGCCTTGCGACACTTGGTGATGGACAATTGCTTCCCATTCATGTACGATCGCAGAATGCCGCGATCATGATCACCCGACGGTGTCGTGAGTTGACCTTCGAGGCTTTCGAACTGTCTCCCAAGAATGAAGCGGTGATGACGACCACAGGCCGACTAATCCGCACGTTTCCTGGACTGGCGATTGCGGTAGATCTCGATACTGACTCTCTCGAGGCTCTAGTACCAGCAGTGGCCGGTATGATCGCCGCTTTGTCTGAGCAGATGGTGCCTGGTATGCAGCCGCATTCGAAGAAAGCAGGTTCACATCACGATGAAGCGCGTGATAGCACTCATCCAGCAGCTGTGTCTGAGCTGTTTCTCGGATACTTGAGGGGCTTCGGAGCGGCTGTGACGGTAACCTCTGTCGCTAAAAACACGCGAGAGGACATACTCTGGAAAGATGCCAAGATTCCGTGGAGACGATCTCCAACGTGGCTGTTGATACGAGTCGTTCTTCACCTCGTAAGCGAGCGGTCTCCTGGCGGCTCTCGCATCGTTTACAAAGAACTCATGGTGTTCATCATGAGCTACATTCTCCGGGAGTCTCTACGATTCAACTTTTCCTCTGATCGACTATACGCTATGCACTCCAAGATAGCTCGAAGGCTGCACAAGCTACAGGAGCTGGTGAAACTTGAGGGCTACGACATAAATGATGCTGTCCTTACCGAAATCAGCAGCACGTTGGAGCAGACTTCGACCGTCCTTACAAGTCGTTGGTCCGACATACAACAGCAATGTAGCCGGGAACTGGATCTGAACACTTTGGTCGCGTTGAAATTCGAATCAGATACGCGTGTCGAGTTACCAGCTCTTGACAAACACATCATGGAGATGTATAGTCATGCAGTGGAAAATACGACGACGGACTTCTCGCCTTCACCAGGCCTTACCAAGTACACATCTGACATGCTACCGCAACTGACTAGCAACGGCTCCATTGATCCGTGTTATGCCGTTGCCAATCTGCAGCATTGTGAGCAGTGGATCGCAACACACCTAGATGCGTGGACATCTTCACACACCACGGAAGATACCTGCCAAAAACTCTTCACGTTGATGCTCCAATATCATAAGCTGGCTGTAGATCATTACTCAGACAACCCTGAAGCGACATCTGTCATGCTGCTGACGTTACTTGAGCTCTGGGTGGCTTGTGACAAGGTCGCAATCATCATCAATCCGTTGATTGCTGAATATGACCCGGGAATCCCTCTCGGTATAGTCCATAGCCTTCTCTTGTCATTTCGTCATCAGATGCAAAGAGCCGATCGAATAGAGAGCTACTTCACGTATCGGACATCCAGACCATTGATGAGGCCGACGCACATGCTCTACGAGATGCGTAGTCCTCAGAGCTTCGCCAGCCGGTATTTCAAAAGCTTTCAGAGCCATCAGGACCTTCTCGCCAAGATACTAAAGCGAGCTGAAAAAACGCGCGCTGAGAAAAGGGGTGAATTTGCACGCCTCAAGCACAAATACTAGCAGCTTGACGAGCTCTATAAGATGACTTCCTGTCAGTATATGACTGTGGTGGTGGACGCCTGGCTTGATCCACCAGAGACAGAACAACGGCATTCGAGCGGCTGTGCGAAGTGCAAGTATGAAAGACAACGGGACGCACTGCGCATCAGCGTCGACGAGTGGCCTCTTCCACAACATCCACATGAAAGAGAAGTTGTCGTTGTTGAGCTTAATCTACCCTCTTGGCTGGCTTGCTGGAGAGATGCTCAACGCTACCTGCTTCAAGACGTCTTAAAAGGTGAAAGTGAGCCCGTCAAATCATCGCCTTCCTATCGGCTGTCGCAGAACGATCCTCATCTCTCGCGCAGCCATTTTCTGGGATCCAGAACCCATCGTGTCGATCTACTCTCAGTGTCTAAGCCTTTCACGGTGACACACTATCGTGAGAAAGCGATGAACACGTTCCTCAAGGAAGGGGACGTGTGCGTTGCGAATAGACTGAGCTATCAATATTACGATGCTATAAGTAGCCAGTATGTTGGCACCCTAAGCTTTCCCGACCTTGTTGCCAGGTCTTGCACGTATACATTGTCGCACTCTCAGTTGCAAGAATACATCTTTCGGCCGTCCTCATTGCCCGATGGATTGCCTCCAAATACTGTCGTCGCGAGTCAGGATTCGTGCCCAGACGATATGACCTTAGAAGAGTACAGAGAGCTCGCCAGTGTGCCGCTCGGCTATCACATCCAGTGGCAGAATATGATCTTGCAGCTTGCCATGCCTAGTGTGGATTTCAAGAAGAGCGACACCACGCTGGTCTTCCTGCAGTGCATCTACCAGAACGGACCGCCAAACAGCGCATTCATACGAGCAGCACACGACATGTTCGATGCTAGCGCCAAGGTGAGCTCTCTTCTTGATCACCTCACTACTGCAGTCGAGCGAATCAAGCAGAATTGGGAATCAGCGCAAGCATTGAGACTGTTCGCGGCTATCCTGACACGCACGCTATCGCTCTATCTTCATTCACGTGACCGTTGCTTGACATTGTTGGCACATGTGCGCCACGTGGCACTGGAGTGGATGGGGGTGCTCCGCGAGAGATCCTTTGTAGCGGTTGACTACCAAAGTCGCACTGATTTCATCTCCAAAGGCGTCGAAGTGGCGCTGATTTGTGTAGCAACCTTCGATGTGGATAATGTACATTTTGACTCGCTCTTCGCTTCGGCGGAAACCGCTTCAATCCTCATCCAAGCTTCGATGATTGTGCAGCAGGGTGAGCATGTGACTTCCTGGAAACAACAACATCTGCAGTTGCTGTTCTTACGTCACCAGCGACTCCTCCATCGATGCTACAAGAGTCTCTCACGCTGTTCAGAAGGCCTCGATGATGCAGTACGGAAGTCGTGGTCCGTATATAAACCGGGAGATACTGGGTGGGAACCGGTCTCGCATACTATGGACCACTGGGTCACGACGTAGACACAGGGTGGCCAGAGGTTGCATTACAACTTGCTTGATAGAGAACTCCTAGTGAATAGGCTTTCACTAGATCAACCACCAATACACTATCGTGCGGACCCCCTGTATCATGCCTTGTTTGGAAAGGCGATCGTGGAAGTCATGCCCGCAACAAACCCAGACTTCCAGTTTTCTACCAAAAGATCCTTTGCGGATTGTACAGTCCAGCTTCGGAAACACGGTGTAGACAGCGAGGTAGCCACATTGACAGTCTAAACCAACGGCGAAAGTGGTACTTTTCGAACTGTTCCTGCTCGTGTGCTAATAGAAGCTTTCCCGATCCACTTCGTTGAAGACTATATTCATTGGTACTACTTTAAGAGTAGAGAAGTTCATTTCCGTCCTCTTCGGAGTGCCTGGAAAGCTGAGTCTGAAGAAAAATAGATCTTGGCAAAGAAAGAGGATAGCTCCTAGCAACTTACGAAAGGGCATGATGCTATAATTGGTCTTCGCACTGCCACTGCGCAAGCTTTATCGAAGATCCTCTAGCCTATAACGAAGCCTATATATGTACATTGCATATTGCAGACCACCGAAGATCTGCTCGATATAGATATACCCTCTATTAATCTAAGCTTCTCTCTGTCCGCCGGTTGCTCGCTACTTCGATCTAAAGAATATCGCGGCATAGCTGTCGATTGTGTCTAAACAGTAGCTACATTGATTAGCATAGAGAATAGGCTCCTGCTTAAGGCTCAATCTAGGGAGCGTCTGCTCCTTCTCCTAGAGTCGACTGTATCTTACGCAAAGCATTCTAGTCACGTCAATGTCAGCGTAGCCTTATGCTCTGTAGCAAAAATTCACCTAATCTATATTGACACCGAGCTAGATCGGTTAGTCGATAATAGCGACCTCTAATGTAGATTCTATCTGGCCTATCTTTACGCGCTCACATCTTTCTGTCTACCGGATCCGTTCACGCATAGGACCGGCACCGAGCAGGCTCTTGAAATTTTAACCTTAAGCGCAGCAAGATCCTTCGATTAGCTTTCCTAGGCCTAAGTCGACATGCTGTTAGAAATTGCAGGTCTTAGTCCTGCTCGTCGGTACTATCTGGCCTATAAACATGTTATATAGAGTGTCTCGTAGGATAACTAAATCGATTTCATGGCGTAGCACGCTAGTCTTAGGATTCGAGTATAGGAGATCCTTCGACAAGCAGAACAAACCTAATTCTTCTACCCTAATATCGAACTTAAGTTCCCGCAACTACTATAAGTCGACGAGCAGCTTCGAGACCGGGACCTGATCCGCGTTTTATCGTATCGGGTTTTAGGATTTAGTGCCGAAGATCATCGCGTATACTACGACGAGACATACAAAGCTCGGGACCGACACAATGACTCGTAGCAAGGCCTTAATGCGGCCATCATATCCGCTATTATTCATCGCGTCGGTTACGATAGCTATTAGGATATACCGACCACCGATTAGTTATAGCAGAGGATGTGTGATGTCAACGAGGTCGATGGTTCTGCGATTGATTGTCGGGATCTGCGATACTATGGAATGTATATGTCTAGTAGAGTTGACTTCATCATCGCTAGGCTTCCGGCTATCTATCGATCACTTAATAGCGCATTAAGATCACTACAGCAGAGGTTCGCTATCATGGCTTAGCTTTCCGGTATCGCATTCACTTAACAAGACGCTAGTTATAGCGTAATACAATTAGTTGCTATGCTATATAAAGATGAAGATCTTGCACGAGTTCAGCCGCCGGCGGCCGAGCGCTTTTCCGTTTGTAGAGGAAAAGAATGCTCCGAAAGCAAGCTCAGACAGATACTACAGGGCTCTTAACACGGGTGGAAGCACTGTCCTGAATCTAGACTCTAACAGGGTAAGAATGAAAAGAAGCATATACACTAGGCGCGCTGTCAACGCGCTTAGCAGAGCGCCAACAATAATGTGGTATCGAGCTTTGCGAATCGGCTTGCCTCTTAATGGCCCTGCGAGGATCCCGCGCAACCTTCTCTACAAAACGCATCCACTTACATCAAAGTCAATACCGCTATGATCGAAATCAGAAAGCAATTCCGAATTTAGTATGACAATATGCTTCTGTACGAGTACCTTAACACGATCGTGCGCTATTTGTGTCGTGTAGAGACGCGTAGATTCGATGCTCCTCCTACACTGAACCTAACGGATACTCGACGGCCGCTTAGCGTGTCCGGATATGTGTCGATAGCAGATATTTTTGCAAGGCCAGCGCCAGAAATTCCTTGCCACTCCTACAGTTTGGATAGACCGTAGGAGGAAGGAAAGCTATTCAAAGATTCGAAGATTCCGCGCTTACAGGTAGTGATCGAAACATTAGAAGCTAATGTAAGTGCTTCCGCGTTCTAAAGGAAGTATGTTGCCTAACTCGATTCAAGTCTCGCTGCCTTACACACGCAAAGTCTTAAGGCTACGTCCGCCCCTAGCGTAACATCTAAGCAGTTACGACAGTACTTGCATCACTGTTAGTCCCGCGCGATCGATATCTACGAGGTCCTAGCGTCCGTAGCTTATAGTCCTTTGTTACAGCCTAGGACAGTACAGCAATGTCCTAGGGTCTCGCCATCTCTATTTCTCTAGCAGCTCTCTTATTACTACTAGGATGATCTACTAGATAAGTGGAGGAAGGCTATAGTCGAGTACGGTCTCGCTCTTACGAGACTTCAGCGAGCGAAGCGACTCATTAAGCTCACTGATCCTTCCTGCAAAGACGATTTAGCTAAAGAGCTACATAATATGGGTCACACAAACTGGAACCTATACGATCAACTAGACTCACTACTGATAGAATTAGAAGGCGGTTTCATAATCCGTAGCAATTAAGAGGATATCGCCAAACATATGCGCGAGCCAAAATCTAGTCGCAACTCGGTCATACAATTGCACATAGGTGAAGGAAAAACCAGCGTTATCGTCCTAATAATTAGCGCAACAATTGCAGACGGATGCCGGTTACCACGTGTGATTGTAGGGAAGCCTTAAGCGAAGCAGATAGCGTAAGTGCTCATCTCTAGACTTGGAGGATTGGTGAATCGTCGGCTCTACTACCTCCCGATCTCGAGATCCCTAAGGCTGAACATGTCTTCGGCGAAGATGATTCACGACATGCTCTAAGAATGTATGCGGAACCGCAGCGTACTACTCACACAACCCGAGCATATCCTGTCCTTCTAATTGATGACCCTTAAATGCTACTTAACGGACAGAGCAGAAGTGGGTGAACAATCGATGCTTACTTAAGACTTCTTTACCTAGCACGCTCGTGACATCGTGGACAAGAGCGATGAAAACTTTAGTGTGCGCTTCGAGCTTATCTACACAATGGGCATGCAAAGATCGATCGAACTAAGCCTAGATCGCTAGGTTTTCGTGCATCAGGTGCTTAGGCTCGCGAATAAACACATACAGCTACTCGCTAAGCAGTATCCTAACTCTTTTAAGATTCATTACAACCTACGTAGCGGATTTCACCGCATCCGTATCCTCTAACCAGACGTAGGACCAGTCTTAGTACGCGCTATTGCTACAGAGATTTGCGAGTTAGGGTTAGATGGACTGCAATTCCATTAACAGCTAGAAACTGTTCGTGAAGCTGTCTTCCACTTTATCACTAAGTCTAATCTAGATGGCCTAGAGGAGCAAATGATGACACGCAGCTCTTTCTAGACAGACACGACTAAAGATGCCCTCCGACTTCTACAGGGCCTTTTTACGGATAGCGTGCTGACCTTTGCATTGAGCTAGAAGCAGTAGCGCGTCAACTATAGTCTTGCCTCGCGTATACTACCTACTAGATTGGCGGTGCCTTACAGTGCCAAAGACCAACCGAATCTTCGCTCCGAATTCAGTTATCTAGAGATAGTCATCATCCTTACGTCGCTGTGCTATTACTATAGAGGCTTAGACGACGACGATCTATTTACTACATTAGCGCACCTCGTCGATTCTGACTAGGCTAATATTGAGTACTAAGCGTAGGTAAAGGAAGCCTACTATATGCTATATACATTCTAGTAGCTCTAAGGGGTAAACCTTAAAGATCGACATCAGTATACTACTTAGCTCTTCCTAGCACTTCGATATAGCAAAAGTGTGGTAGATTACTTCTTGTCGCACATCGTGTTTCTAAAAGGGATGAAGGAATTTCCACACAAATTATTAGCTTCCGGGTAGGACATCGGCAAGCAGAGAGCGCAGCTTATGACCGGGTTTTCAGGCACGAATAACTCGCAGTGTCTGCTCCTATTAGACGTGGTACATTTGGATCTGGACGAGCAGGAACACATAAACGCCTTAGTTCTCGAGTATCTTTTGCAAGATAGGAACTTAGTTGAGCTGATAGGGGCCACTGCCGAACACATAACTGACGCACATTCATTGCTGTCAACAGTCTCTAGGCTTGATCTACTAGTACAGGTCATCCTAGATGTAGGCGCCTAAGTGCTAGAACTCAAGAATTTGGAAGTAGCGAAGACCTAGTTACAGATGACGGGAGCATCCATAGAAGCTGTAGTTTTTGTAAATGATAAGCATAAGCTGTGTGTAATCGACTGCAAGAATCGCATCGATCTGCTACGGAGCTCTTCATTCGCCACGCGTCTAGACTTGTGTCTTATCTTTCTTAACGAAAATCATACACGTAGGATCGACTTGAAGCTTCCGGAACACTATAGAGCCGCTATGACTCTTAGTCCTAATTTGACAAAGGATCGGTTAGTCTAGGCTTGTATAAGGATAAGGAAGCTTAGCAACGGACAAACAGTGGTTTTCTGTATCCCGATAGAGATCTAGACCAAGATCAATGCGAGCAAGGAAGATCCTTCCATTTAAACGAGTGTGGCCAATGTGCTTATATAGTCCATCTCGGAAACACATACAGATTTAAGACGGAGTATCCCCCTCTAGGCAGTACAGGGCTACCGATACGTCCGGTAGGGCGAACTTTGGGCATAAGTTACGCAAGCTGGTAAAACGAGTCTAGACCAACCTTACGCCGAGCGCTTTTTGGAAGATAAAGCGCAGTCGCTCGAGCGTCGATACTATCCTCGACTTGCCTAATGTGAATTGAGCCATTCGTCGGATCCGACCAACGAGGACCTATAGGAGATAATAAACAGCGCTCCCGAAGTCACCGCTCTACACTCCAGCTCTAGTGCTTATCGGGAAATAGACGACCGCTGTCGCGAGTTCGATGATCTTAAATTCGGCTCCTGTGCTCTAGAAGAGGAGCAGGAACGCGAGCTATCTCCAGAGATCCAGCAAGAACGGCAGGTCCAAAGGGCACCGCCAGCTGATCCGGCCGTTCACCACTTGCATCCCGACGTAGAGAAGTTTGCTCTTACGGGCGCCCTAGAACCCTTCTCCACTGCCTACAAAGCGGCCTTCGTATCTTTGTCTAGTCTGACTTGTGCAAAAAGCTGCAACATATCTCAACTAGTAGGCGACCGTAAACTCCTGGTCTCTGTCGATTTTGCTACCACGATCAAGCAATATGGAGCCGCAGATGAGCACGATTCCTTCCAAAGGCAGGTCAATTGGCTACTCACACGGCGTGCGAACAATAGTGACAACATCGATTATGTTATGATCATTAGTCCATACGAAGCAAATCTGCTCTATCCACGCATGCACGAGTCGCCCAATGCGTTGCACCAATACAAAGCACGTGCCAATGCAGGCTATCCGACGCTCGACCGCCTAGATTTCCACGCCGTCTCTGGTGCGAATGATCTACCCCTTCTCCCACGCGCTTTAGCCGCACAGCTTAACCTATTCGCTGGCCAGCTCTACATCAGCTCTTATGCCGATTATCTTGAGACTTGCCGCTTCTTAGGCCTCTCCGTACAGCCTCTGACCAAGCACATGGAAGCTCAAGGCTGGCAAATCGATGCGGACGGCTTCATCCTTCGCGACGATCAAGGCAGAGTTGGTGGGAGGTCAAAGTTGCGTAAAAGTCCGGTGAACTTCTTCAAGATTCTACTCTCGAAGATCCGGCGTCATGGAGACGGAATTGCGAAGACTCAGATGGGCGATTTGTTGAAAGGCAAGCTATTCCGAGAGATTGACTGGGTAGAGGAAGAGGATCAGCAAGGCAGGCCAGACAAGTCGTGATTCCTCGTGATGGAGTCGGTCGTGAGCGGACCGTGCTCGTAGCAGAGTAGGTAGCAGAGATGTAGCGTGGCCGACTGTGCTCGAGACTGGACTCTAACGCCCCAATGCGACAGGGAAGACTTCAATACTTAGCCCACTTTCCGGTAGCGTATGGCGACGTCTAGTCTAGCGAGCTTCTGTAAAGATTGAGGTAAATATCAACACTGAAGACGACAATGGCTGGGCCACTCTAGAGACGACTAGTTGTGCTAGACAGCCAGTATTTCAAGAGGTGCCATTCTTGGTGATGAAGGTCGCGAGTCCGATGGTGTCGGCGCTGTGCTCTGCCATCCTTGAGGCACCTTGTTCAACGATTACAAACCGCTCGCGAGTGCAAAGGTGACGAGCTGACAATGAATAGAGGTCATCAACGAATTCTTGAAGTGTGGGGTGTAGCCTTGAGAGGGAGGAGTATCTCTATTGTTCCCGTACGATCCCTCCGTGAATATAAATGGTGAACTCAGCGCAAGACGCATGCTTGTGCAAAGTACTACATCTCTGGTCATAAAGTCACACCCTTTGTCGGAGAACGCCACCAATATCAACCTGGTGAGTATCCTTGATTTTGTGCTCAACCACCACCGCAGAGGGTTCCCTTTCAATGGTCATCCCTTGCTAGCCAGGCCTTACAAGCATCATAATGCTTTGCGAACTGCTCATCCCGTCCGACTGCCTTTCCAAACAGATCTCCATCTACACTCACGCGCTCCGCGAATCGCCAAAACCCAGCAAGGATGAAGTCTGCAAACGACGGCGTCTCGCCCATCACGAAAGGTCCCTCCGGATGCTCGCGCAGCAACGCGCTCAGTCGCTCCAAGACGGGATCTGCTTCTTTCCATTCCGCATCGCCATTGCCAGCACGCTGTGCCATTTCTGGCAGACTCATCCCTAAGCGCTTCGACCGCGTGGCCAAGAAATACTCAGCACTCTTCGGGTTCAGCAGCAGCTCGGGGACCCGTGGCATCCAGATGGCTTTCAGCGCGCCTCCCAGCTCGTTGACGATGGTTTGCGTTCGATCGAGGAGCGCGGAATCCAGGTGGAGGCTAGGCTCTGGCTGAAGTGCCTCGACCGCGTGCGCAATGGCGAGGGAATCCATCACGAATTCACCATTGGGTAGGCGTACGCATGGACTAGAGTAGGTGGCGAAGGGATTGACGGACGACGAGTTCGGAGGGACATTGTGCGATTCAAGCGTAGATGCGATCTGGGGATATTCCAACCATTGCGTCGTGTATGGCAGCTGTTTATAGTTGAGCACCAGACGAGTCTTCCATGGATTGAGCGACCAACAGGTCTGTGGAGCGCGTGAGGGAATGTCGAACAGGATGATTTCGTTGTTGGAGGCCATCTTGAACCTTTATTGCTGGTGGTGTAGATATAGTACGGTGCCTTGGAAGGACTGGGTTGGAGTTGAGTACAGTTACACCTTTGATACGTGGGTCACAGCCGCTATGAACTCTTCGTGCTTGGATGACGATCGTTGGACGAAGTTGCAAGTCGTAGAACTGTTTGAGGACAGGAGTGTCCCGCGGCTCTCTCTATATGTACCTATAGAGGGGTCTGGAGGTAATGGTCATCGACATGGCAAAGCTAAAAGCGTTTGGTGGTCGGCTTGATCCTACAACTGCGACACATCTCACAACCTGCTACAGATATCCGTAACATCCGAGTTCGACACTGATGCCTCTTCCGATAGCTTGCAGGAGCTGCAGTAATGCGTTGCTCCAACATACGTGGACACATTACGACAGCAACATATTGCTTGAATTTCCGCCTCAGGCAGTAAAGCCCGCCATGCTCGTATCATCATGAAACGGTAGCGGGACTTGCGTAGCTGTTGACGCGTTTCAGTGCTCTGTCGATCAATTCAAGTTTATCCAGTGGTCTGATTCTCATGTATTTCTATATCGATACATTCATTGCACTCGCGGCGGGCGACTGTTACCGACGACTGTCTGGTGCTCGTTGAAGACAAATACCAGGGTCACTTCACTCTTCCGCGTCGTGGTCAGCTTCAGCTGCGGCTGCTCGTGAATTCGCGGAGCACTACGCTCACATTCAAGGCTGAGGGATCCAAGGCTATCAAACGGAGGACGAGCAGCTGGACACATAAGGCGGGACCTACGCCTTTTCGCAGTCCCCTCCATGGTTGCGACGTTGCACAATAATCATGGCAGGCATCGAGCAAATCGTGGTACATAGCAAGGTACGCTACCGGCAAGCTGCTTCATACTCCGAGCGAACACGACTTTCGTGCTGACAACTGGGACGGTCGTGCATGGATAGGACTATGTCGTACGGTGGATTCAAGTACCTGAACATCAGTCGATCTCCTGGAGCGTGCAACCGACCAAACGAAGCATCAACTTTGGCATCTTCAAGCATCCGGGGAACAAGAGCGGCGGGCTCACTCCAGCGCTACCCCATCCGCATGAATCGGAACCCCCATCGACACCAGGCATACCCCCAACACCTGGCGTGGACGGTCTACCAACCGGGAAAAGAGGGAGACAGGGCTCGGTTAGCAAGAATGAGGCGAGCACGGCGGTAGAGAAGCTGCAAAGCATTGGCTTGAAGTGCGTAGCATGGAATGGAAAATGTGAGGCAGACCAGGTGTCGATGGGAATCTTCGATGTGGTCGAAGGGGAAGGAGGGATGTATGGACTGGTGTTCGATAACACATTCTCCAAGCAGACGTCGAAGACGGTCAACTTTGTCCTGCTGACCCATCCGACAAACGCACCTCCCAAGTCTGGACATCATCTGCGGTATGCGCAAGCTTTCAGCAATGAGGCGTCTGGGCATGCTAGGAACAAGAGCCACAGTCCCAAGTCACCACCGGTGAATGGTTCAAGTGATTCGCTGCCACAGGCTGGCTTACTTCAAAAGCCTGTCCTGGAGGACCCTAGACCAGCTTCGAAGGGTGGCAGAGGGATCGAAAGCAAGGGCGTGGAGGGGTCGACGTTCTACACCGGCGTATTGAACAAGAAACGACGGAAGAAGGGTCAGGGTTATGCGAAAAGGTTCTTCTCGCTGGACTTCACGTCATCGACATTGTCGTACTACCAAAACCGCCATTCTTCTGCGCTACGAGGTGCGGTTCCGCTATCGCTTGCTGCGGTCGGTGCGAACGAGAAGACTCGGGAGTTCTCCGTGGATTCTGGCGCGGAGGTGTGGCATCTGAAGGCTGCAAACAAGAAGGATTTCGAAGGATGGCTGGACGCCTTGGAGCGGGCAGCGTCAACATCTCAAATTCCAGCGAGCGAAACACCAGTGACGCAAGGCACTCCAAGAAGAAGGCCTCTCGATCCGGCCGGCGAGCGAGAGTGGCAGAGAGTGGAGCAGCTTGTAGGAAAGGTCTCTGGTACCAGAGATGCGATCCGTGCCCTTGCCAAAGATACCGATCGGAAATACGCGGCCTCGTCGAACAATGGTCTAGGGCTTGTCAAGATAGACTCTGCTGGCAGTAGTGATGTGGCAAGCCTGTCCCTGCCCGAGACGATCAATCCATACTTCCCCGAGTATCCAGATGATCGCTCACAGGACAACAAGCGACCTTTCTGGAAGCGGAAGTCCAGTGCAGAACGTAGTCCGGCCGCGTTAATGAGACGCAGCGTTTCAGCACAACTGGCTGTCCCATCGCCGTCCGCTGTGTCAGTATCACCGGGTCCTGGTTCGTACAACGTCACCAAGAGACCGAGCCTGCAGCAGATTCAAGCGAGTGAGGATGTACATGAACGATGTATGGCGTTGCTACGTGACCTCAACAGTGTGGTGTCGGAATTTGCTGCTCTTGTTGCAGAAAGCAAAGCACGAAGACTGCCGCCAGTGCCGACTACTACTTCGTCCAGATTGTCTCTCGATTCCATTGATGATCAAGAGTTCTTTGACGCTGACGATGGGGCACGTTCGCAGGTGTTCAATTTCCGCAGAAGCAGTGGCGATCCCGAGGATTTGATGTCGGACACAGCCTCTGTTGCTGACACCGATGCCGATAGTGATGATGAGGATGTGGCAGGAGTGCCCTCCATGCTCTCAAACACTATCAAGGCTTCGCAAGGCGCCTTGTTTCCAACGAAACCGCAAACCCTTACACCACTACCCTTACCACCTGCCACTCGCAGAGCCACCATACCTGCTCCCAAACAGGCTCCACCAAGCATAATCGGTTTCCTCCGCAAGAATGCTGGCAAAGATCTTTCGACTGTGTCAATGCCTGTGTCAGCCAACGAGCCAACTTCTCTCCTGCAAAGGTTGGCGGAAAGCATGGAATACTCACAGCTGCTTGACAGCGCTGCTTCATCGTCAATTTCACCTGCAGAGCGCTTGATGTATGTCAGTGCCTTTGCGGTCTCATACTTCGCCAACAGCCGAGTCAAAGAGCGCGCGATTCGCAAGCCCTTCAATCCGATGCTCGGCGAGACTTTTGAGCTTGTGAGAGAGGATCTCGGCTTCCGCTTTCTTGCCGAGAAGGTGTCCCATCACCCGGTCCGCATGGCCTGTCAAGCTGAGAGTCTAGCCAACGGTGGCTGGTGCTTCAATCAATCGCCACAACCTGTGCAGAAGTTCTGGGGCAAAAGCGTCGAACTGAACACGGAGGGCCGTGTGAGAGTGGTGTTGCATGCACCAGGCGAGTGCTACTCTTGGAATCAAGCAACTTGCTTCCTCCGTAATGTCATTGCGGGTGAGAAGTACGTTGAACCGGTGCAAAGCATGACCATCCTATGTGAGACCACGGGACTCCGTGCGGTGGCCACCTTCAAAGCTGGTGGCATGTTCTCCGGCCGAAGCGAAGACGTCACGGTGACCATCTACGACGGCGACTCACCACTTCCCCTCGGCCTGACAGGGAAGTGGACGGAAAGTCTCAAGCGTAGCGACATCAATGCCATCGTCTGGCAGACCGGCGCACTCGTCCCAGATGCAGCCAAAGTGTACGGCTTCACGACCTTCGCGGCCGCACTCAACCAAATCACGGACGTCGAAGACGGCCATCTCCCGCCAACCGACTCACGACTGCGGCCGGATCAGCAGGCGCTCGAGAGCGGCGACGTGGATAAAGCGGAAGCGCTCAAGGCGCGACTGGAGGAGCGACAGCGCGCGCGGCGCAAGGTGTTGGAGAGCCATGGCCAGACGTGGCAAGCGAAGTTCTTCGAGAAGACGAGAGGTGAGGCCCCGGATGAGGAGCTGTGGGTGTTGAAGGATGCGGGAGGGTATTGGGAGCAGCGCGAGAAGGGGGATTGGAGTGCGGTCGAGGAGGTGTTTGAGGTGTAGGCGTGATGTGGATGTCAAGTAAGGTGTACTACTGTGCTGTGGTCTGCTACGCTCTGCACTGCACGGATCGCTACCCCTGACTGAACGCAATCGAGTACCTGCTGAACATCTACCTGAGGTACGGTGCCATGCTCCTCCCAGCTTTAGCGTGGAAGAGACAGGGGGTACATGTAGTCGGGGTCAGAGTAGACATATGGCTGCGATGATTGGTATTTCCGAACCGAACATCACTCCGTCTTGGCTACATGCGCCTCTTCCATCCTGAGGTGTTCATGTATGGGAAACGTGAGGTATGTATGTGCTTGACAATGTATATGCTCAATGGTCAACATTCCAGCGCCAACTGCCAAGCATACCTCTGACCAGTCAGTCTTCCCATCATAGCGGATTCATCGCGGGAACCAAGAAGGATATCCCCCACCCCCTGCCTGTCGTGCGCATTTGGAATTGTCTCCCACATGAGGTGTCGGTAGGCCGGAACATCTAGGTCCATTTGACGGACAGTACAGTACATAAGCGAGAGGGAATGATTTGAGTTTGTCACCGAGACTAAATTACTCTATGCGTCGCGCCGCCGCATGGAGGGGCAGCTTTTCGACCCCTCTTGCTATGATGTAAGGGCCCGGATGTCTTCCGTGAAGTCACTTTGCTGTGCTGAATGAACATTGGAAGGGAGTGTTAGATGACGGGATGGATTGTGTCTCATCGAGTACCGGCGGCATATACTGGAAGATGGGTAGATAGGAATGTAAGTAGTGAGGTGAAATGGAGCTGGCTGTGGCTGGCGGAGGGGCTTCATCAATGTCCCGATCTCAGGACGAGCGGGATGAGGCACGATGATGTGACAGGTCAGACTACTAACGTCAAAAATCCACGTCTACGGTACCTACTTATTCGATCGTCTTCCTTTTGATAAAACTTCCTGTTTCTTCCTCTTCTTCAATCGACACTTTACCTACCCTACACCTCTCCAACGACAATCCCACTCCAACTACACATCCCCCACCACAACCATCATGGCCAGCATCATCGACAAGGTCAAGGGTCACTCCCACAAGGCCCTCGCCCAGGGCGCTACCATCACGTCCACCGTCGGCCTCAAGGAGAACGACCCGCATGAGGCCACCGTGCACATCTCCAAGCTGCCCGGCAGGAGTGAGTTCCGTCTCTTATCCTACCTCGGCCTCACATTCCCCTTGCTTGACGAGTCCAACGACTGACCAATTCCCCCCTCACCACAGACATCCTCGTCGGCGTTCCCGGCGCCTTCACCCCGCCCTGCTCCTCGCAGGTCCCCGGCTACGTCTCGCAGGCCGAAGCCTTCAGCGCCAAGGGCGTCGCGGGCATCTACGTCATCGCCGTCAACGACGCCTTCACCACGCAGGCCTGGAAGGAGAAGCTGGGCGCCTCGAGCCCGCTCGTCCACTTCCTCGCCGACGACACGGGCATGGTAAGTTCATCTTTCCAGTCTCCAATGCCGTCCCGAAAGATCAGGAATGAAGAAGACGGCAGATACAATACAGACCCGCTGACATTGCATGCGTGAAATGTGTAGTTCACCAAGGAAGTCGGCATGGACTTCGACGCCACGGGCCTGCTCGGCGGCCACCGCTCCCAGCGCTACGTCGCCGTCATCGAGGGCGGCGTCGTGCGCCAGATCTTCGTCGAGGACGAGGCCCCAAGCGTCACCGTCACCAGCGCCGAGAACGTCCTGCAGGCGTTGAATTAGATGTCCATCAATCATGCACTCGACGTGACTTGCCCCATGGGTGGTCGAGGCAGTCAGAGGGTGGAAAGACGTGCAGGACGAAGGGATGCTAGATAGATACCCACGATACGATGGATTTCGTAAAGCTATAAGAGAGCTGGCGAGATAAAATGAAATGTCACGTCACGTCTTGCATTGAAAGTGAAAGTGAAAGCGTCTTGGGATCGAGCGTAGCTCTGCCACTCCACCATCAACTCACACGTATCTATGTAGAGCCACATGCCGAAAAAGTGAGGACGTCCAGCGGCGAGCACGCACCCGATCCCACCCATCGTGTACTTCAAGATCGTATCTCTCGGACAATCAGCCATGCACGCGGCCTCATTTGCATGTACTATGTATGTCGGAATGTTGTTGAGCTCGACGTCAGAGTAGAATTGACGGGGCAAGCGCTGCGTTTTTGGCATGTAGTGATATGGGTAGGTGAGGTCGTGAGTAAGTGTGTACCTATCTATCCAGTCATCCCTGGCTAACATCGAGCACGGAAGTCTCGACTGATCACACCAGTTCCAGATCACGATGATGTTGTGTAAATTCAAAAGATATCCAAGCAGGTCGCTAAATACATGCAATGATGCAATAGCAGTGAGGTAATTTATCTACAAAACAAAAAATCCAATCGATCTATAGGTATGTATGTATGCCCAACGCAGGTCCCAGTCGTCAAAGTTCGTCTCACCGTCAAAGTCGTCAACATCTCTGTCTCTCGTCCTCGGTTCATGTGCTGGCGCTGTCCGTTCATGACATGCTCATCCCAGCCTAACATCCGCTCGCTCCGCGTGGTCGTTCAGTTCGGTCGATGCGCCCTCGAAACTCTCGCATTACGTTCGAAATCATATGGCTGCCTTCTCCGTGAGCGACCTTTCTGTTGACTTCCCGTCTCTTCCTGCCCGACACTCGCTCCCTCTGCTCCTCCATCCCCCTCCATCCCCTGACCCACCATCTCCACCCCCCTTCAACGATCCTCCACCTCCACCAGCGAGTACTTCCGCACCAGCTCCGTCCCCTCCATCCGGCGGTCGACGAAGTCCTGCGCGAACGCCTGCGCCTCGGCCGCGTTCGCGCCCACGGGCAGCACGTATTCCTGCCCGTTGATGGTGGCGTGGCGCGGCGAGGCGGACGAGACGGAGCAGCGGTGCAGCGGGGAGAAGGATGCATTGTCGTCTTCGTCGTCGTCGTGGCTGGCGCGGGGGTTGTGAGTATTGATGTTCATGGCGCCGCTGCTGGGGCGGGGGGAGCTGGGGAAGCCGGCGGCGTGGTTGGTGCGTGAGGGTGGGGAGGCCATGTTTTGATCGGAGGGAGTCTTGATCGGAGGTTGGGTTCTCGATTCCTTTGGCTTCTCGTTCCTCGAGATCGGGTGTACGCTTCGTACGGCTTACTGTGTCGACGGAGAAGACGCGATTCGCGAGTGATGGTTGCGTGCCGAGATGTTTCTATGAAGTAGGACTGCGGATCGAGATGGGGATATATCGCAACAACGCAATCATATACTACTAAGCAGAAACACAAGTGCTCTGGGAAGACCGGAAACAACCAAGTACTATTAACTGGTAGCACCGTCTTCTGCGCGACCAAGAAACAGGATTGCGGGATTTTCTCCCAGTCGACTGTCCTACCTTGCCTTTCTTATCTTTCGTCAGCGCAACACTTCGTTCTGTACTGCAACATGAAAAGCAACCTCGTGTAAAGTTGCGTACGTTGCGGTGCGAGTTCTCGGTCCGCAGGTTGGCTACAGACGAGGGTTCGCTGATCACGGCTCTAGTCGTGCGGTGTGGTGTGGTGAGAGCGGACGATGGAGGTTTGGAGGGTGGGATGGGCTGCACTAGCACTAAAGCCGAGGCTGATCGCCGACGCCGAATGGGACGACGGGGGTGAGGTCAAACTGCCGGAGCGAACGTCTGGGGCAGAAAGCAACTTCACTTCGTACGGTCTATGGCTTGTTATCTCGATGATCAGATAGCTGAGACAGAGATCTGCGACCCGATCGACATACGACTTTGTAATGCAAGGCCACTGATAGATCCTAGGAAATACATGATCTCTACCTGAATCCAGCCATGGCGGGCGGAAGCACATTCACTTGGCGGCACGCCCTCCAGCTTCACTCAGATCTCTCACCCTTCCAATCGCCACTGCCACAGACCCACCCGGCGTTCCACAATGTCAAGCCCGTATCGTGGCAACGGAGAAACATCGCAGGCATCCTCCTGACCATCTACGGACTGGACGAACTGCCCGCCCACCCCAGTAATGTCACCTGTCTCTGGCTGCTGCATGGGCGAGGGGACACCCAAGACAGCATGGGATACACCGCTGCCGGACTGCTCGAAGCATGGGCTCGCCACCGTCGTCCGGACCAGAAGAACCTGATCTGTATCTGCTTCGACCAGCGCAATCACGGTTCACGCTTGATTGACAACGTCGCCAATATCAGCTGGAAACAGGGCAATCCTACCCATGGCCCGGACATGTTCAACACCTACTCGGGGACCGCCCACGATCTTTCCTTACTACTCACCCAGATCGACGCGTACCTTCCCTTCAGCATCTCGGAGCATATCTGCAGTGGTGTCAGTCTCGGCGGCCACGCCACCTGGCAGGCTCTGCTCACCGAGCCGCGCATTCGAGCCGGCCTGGTCGTGATTGGGTGTCCTGACTACGCACGTCTAATGAAAGATCGGGCGGTGCGCAGCTCACTGTCGACCTGCACCAACACCGAGCCCGCAGGTCGGGACTTCATCGGGTCGAAGGACTTCCCCCCAGCGCTGGTCGCAGCCGTCAAGGCGTCTGATCCCGCAGGCATCCTGCTTGACAGCGTCTCAGACCCGTCCAACCCGCCTTCCGACGCCGAGCTGCAGCGCCTTCGACGCGTACTGCACGACCGCTTAGCCGGGAAGAAGATCCTCTGTCTGAGCGGCGGCAAGGACAAACTCGTGCCGTACGCGCAAGGCCAGCCGTTCCTGGACTGGTTGAAGGCCGCGCTGCACGAGCGGACGGGCTGGTGTAAGGACGCCGGCATCGAGGTGGAAGACATCCTCGATCCCGACGCGCGACATGAGTTCACCGTCGTGATGCGCGAGCATGCTGAGCGCTGGCTGTGCAATTATCTCGCGGGCGAACCACTGGGGAAGGAGCTGTCGGGGAGGGGATCGAGTAAGATCTGATAATTGCTTGTTTGATGACTTGGTACGTAGATATGCATTTGATCGGGAGCATAGCGCGGGTGTAGCATGCAGGCGAAGGGTGTTTGGCCTCTCATCTATCTCCGTGGCGTTCCTTAGGACGATGACCCTATTGGTATAGACGTCCTGTGAAACAACGACATCAACATACAAGCCGTCCAAATTGAGATTATCGTTCTCCGGGTAAATGCTGCCGAGCTTGACAGCATTATTTCCTACGTCTGTCTAGGTCAACAGTACCTAAACTGCCTGAACGTGGTCGATCTCGATCCATCACAGCTCTAGATGCAGGTCCCGTATCCATCACCTCGATTGCATCACACGGTAAGGTATCTACCTACATTTCTGCACCCGAGTGAGTAAGCGAACAGTGCACTTCGCCATCGGCAGCATTGCGTCTTATCGACAACACCCTATCTAGTCCCATACATCCTCACCTCAGTGCGTGTGTAGTCGGTACATTCCTGCTGCAATGAATACCATACCACGACGCCAAGTAGACAATGCAGTAGCTGTGTAGATCTGGGTCTGGTTGCAACGGGGACCTTGGGCAAGGCAGGGCATGGGTTTTGCTTCATGTTCTCTCTGATCCATACATGTAAGGTATCACCCTTTTTGTCATTCGGATGGCAAAACTCATAGGACGCCTCAACTACCCCACCTCTCCCGCGCGCTCGCTCGCTCGTTCGTGACGGCTGGTGGGGATACACGATATCCTTGCGACGAATGGTGGGACATGCTTCGTTTCGGTGATCTCCTCCCTTGACAGCATGCCGGTCACCCTCTCTGGCCGAAGAAGGAGGGGAGGAGGAGGGACATGGACGCTGCAGGGGCCGCAGCGATCTTACCACACGACACAGGTATGAATTGGAGACTGCGTGAAGCTCGAGAGATGATGAGACAGAGGAGACATAGAAGCAGGAGAAGGAAAAGAAGATTCGTGACGAGAAAGTGTCTATATATAAGAAGCGGCGGGATCAAAATACCCGCCCGATTGAGGAAGTAAAAGCTCATTTCCGGGATTGAAGATGATAGAGAAGACCACGCCGGACGCCACGACGATGCAGTCTAAGATTTCTGCCGTTCCACATCTACCGCCGCTGAACGCCCCATCGCCGGACCTCGCCTTGCATTCCCTCACGCGTAGAACCAGTACTCGGCCACGTAGTCGACATACGCCGTCTGGCCGGCCGTGCAGGCATCCGAAGGCGCGACGCCCTTGACGGTCTCGACACGATAGACGGACGACAAGCCCGATGCAGTCCCGACACCAGTGTACTGCAAGAAGAGCCAGTCGACGTCGCCGGCGACGGGCGACTTGACGTCGCCCTTCTTGCCGGCGTTCAGGAAAAGCGGGGGCTTGGCATTGTACAGGTCGAAGGTGGGCGTGCCGCCGCCGTTGAAGTAGTGCTTGCCCAGGACGTAGTTCCCGGGAACGGCCGGGCAGTTGCTCTTCGACTTGCACGACTCGTAGGCTTTGTAGACCTGGCCCGGCAGCGAGTCGACCTCGTCGTGGTGCTGCGAGAGGAAGGAGGTAACGTCGTAGAGGGTGGCAGCGGCGCCGTTGCCCGCGCCGGATTGCACGTAGGCACCTGTCGTGCTGCAGGTGTAGTTCTGCGTGCCAAGACCGATGGCGATGACGACGGGGGTCGTGGTCGGGGTGGGCAGCGCGAGGGCGCCGGTGTTGGTAGGCGCGAGCTCGTCAAGAGGGAGAGTCGGAGTGGAAGATGTGGAGCGGGTGGGCGCCCAGGAGCCGCGCCAGCTAGGGATGGCGGAGACGGTGGATGCTAGAAGCAACGGGATGGCCAAAGATGCGAACATGGTGAAGATGGAAGTCCTAGGTTGAGGCCGGGATGGATTCGAACAACTCGTATGGAAGATGTAAAGTGAGGTCGTGTAGCCGTGAAGGACTGTATCTTGCAGTGTCCTGGTATTTCGAATGAGCGTGGTAGATGCGATCTTATATACAGTCCATCCTTTTTCCCTCGAAGCGCCGAGTAGGGCGACCTGCGTCTGTGTCGTCGTGGGAAAGAAGATGGGGTGTGCGCACTGACAAGAAACCCAAAGACTCGGGCTGTTGGTGGCACCGTAGATGCTTCGCACGCGAAAGTCAAAATTAGATCCTGTCTGGGATCGGCGCCACGAGACCTTCCTGCGGACCCGCAGACCCGTTTCCTGTGCCGTATGCCAGATTTGTGGAGATAGCTATGCAGGTATGCAAGCTATGGTGGATATGTTGGTTTGACACTTGCCTTCGAAGATGTTTTACCGCCTGCCGCTGTCAGTGACAAGGTTGGTCGTTCTGCTCGTACAATTGCTAGGTTCGCCACAAGAGCTTTCCCGGGCCAATGGGCTTGAATACTCGGCATATTGCACTGTTGGAAAGGGAAGTGAGGACGAAAAGTCGATGACCAGAAAGGATCGGAGATTCAGATCACTTGCAGCGTGGCAGACACACCAGGCAGCCATTGGCCCGCAAAGTGGATTCAAGAGCTGCTTCCAGCCTGAAATCGACGAAAATGACCAGCATTGAGCCACCAAGACCAGGCGGCAAAAGCGATAGGTATGCAGGTCCCGCTGTCGTTTTCGATGCTCAACCCCAGTCCGGATGCAGTACAATGCATTGTTAAGGTTGGAGGGTGCAGCATCTCCCCCCAGCTTAGGCCAAACGGTCTCTGGATGCCGGTGAAGCTGTCAGCGAGTAGCCGTCAGCTAAGAAGCTCGGAACGGACGGAGTCTGGTTGTCGTTGGCGCCAGGCCAACATTGCATCCAGACAGGCAAAGTCAAACAGTCATGAACAAGCGACATCCTCGTGACGCTGTATGAGGCACTCGCCGACACCGCTTCAACACTCCGCTTGAGGCGTGCGCCGGAGATTGGAGATGAGGTTGAGGATCACGCCAACGTCGTGTTCAGGGCCTCGGGATTCGCATCCCTGTCCACTCACGTCCTTTTCCCCATCTGGGTTTCCCCCCAAGCGCCAAACAGTATAATTAGCCATCATTTTGAGGGGTATATGCAGCTAATAAGACAGATTGTGGGCCAGTATATACTGTTAATTTTAGATGGGCATATCGAGCCAGCATTCATGCCATATCGATGAAAAGCTGGAGGGTTCAAGGTCGTCAGTACGGATACACGGCTCGCTGAACGAAAGGCGCTCAACACTACCTGCCTGATCCAGCTCGACAGATGATCAGATCGTGTTTGCCCCTCTATCTCGGTCCCCTAAGGTATCAACTTGTCGGCTTGATTGGACGGCAGACAGGGCGACCAGATGAACCGCCGCGAGATCCAACCGCCAGACTCGAGGATATCGTAGTAAGGCTCTGCTAGACAGCGTCATTCGGCATCTGTGTTCAGTCTCAGCCATGGCTGATCATAGTCGACCACCAGAACAGACTTCACTGGGCTGTGGTCCGATCTGATGACCTCAAGGCTATGGCCATCAACACGAGGCATTGGCAGCAATTTTGCACAGCGAAAGAAATGCTGCATCCCCATCCAATCAATAAAATTCGTCCACGGCAAGAAAAAGTGTCAGAGCAGCCAATGTTGACCCCGGACGCGCACTTGAGCTCCCGCCTCCCAGCCAACACACGCAATCCGTGGCAAGCAGAGTTCGGTCCATCCGCGATCACGATGCGCAATATGTTCAGCGGGCCAACAGTAGGGCTAACATGCGGTATTGCGGGTTTTCTGAAGCTATAGCTAGGGGAGCTGCGGTGTTGTGAGGCTCGGCGCTTAGAACCAAATGGTTCCGCGGCGAGCACGTCATGCAAAGAAGACTGCATGACCTCGCATGTGATATATCTCAACAACATGAACAATATCGCATGAGGAGCGACGGTATTCTGGTCATTGTCCGCGGAATCGAGCTTCTACTCGTCTTCACCTGATACCCAACAGATACATCCACAAAACAACGCTCGTGATCAACCTGAAGTCGCAGATTCGGAGTGTCCTCCGTCATGTATCCACATCAGTGCACCGCTTCGACTGTGCCACCCGTCAACTTCACCTTCTAGAAAGCAGGAATTAGAGAACCAACAACCCACCCATTCCCGAACGCGCGGATCGCATAGCAGGGCTGCAGCGTATCCGAGAATCGGGAAACCCGCTTGTTTGTTGGTTTCCCTGATCGCTTTCCAAAGCTACCTCACCTTTAGGGCGGACTTGCGGTGCTATAGGGCGGACGTCGATGCGAGATGTGAGCTGTGAAATGTAAGTCTCCAGGTTAGGCATACCAACATGCCTCGTTGGCAACCTGGTGGAGAGGTGGGAAGACGAGCTTTGTCCAATGGCTACTGGGTAGGTTGTTAAAAAGTTGGCGTGCTGCTTCTCAACCGTCTGGGGGTCAATCATGCCTGTTGCGTGAATAGACACCAGTTCTTCGGTAGCGCTATCATATTCCCGTTCCGACAGCTATCAAGCAACATTGTTCTATGCGGCGTCTGTTGGTAGACATTGCGTTCGTTTCTTTTGCGAACGATTCACCGCTTCTCGAAGAACCCAGGACCCAGTGTGCTTCACCCGCGGTCGAAGAGCCTGAGTGCCTGTCGGTGACTATACGAGACAGAGACACGAGACGTGGACCTACGTGAGCTAGCCCGATCATATGTCAGCACTGCCGTTCCACAACAAGGGACGGCTCTTTCATGCAGGTGTTCCTAGCTACAGAGGCTAGACTCTGGCGTATCACCATATGCAACCTTCCGACAGTGTTCTTCGTGCCACGGCGGCGGTGGAAACAGCGTTCGGCGCTTTGACGACATGACAATCTCCAAAGCTGACCCTGTCACAGCTCATCTCGACTGCAGACGAGATTCTAAGGCCGCGCTACGACGAAGCCTGCTTGTACAGAAGTGGCACTGCACGTCATCGAGACGATGGGTATCCTCGCTGGACTTGACCGGCCCACCATCCGGGTGTCTATAGCCGTTACAGCAGTGGCAGCGGAACGCCGAGGGGAGGTCGGGAGTATAGAGGCATGAACGCAGTGTCTGAGAAGATGTCTTTCACCGAATGCTCGCTTCGCGCATAGGGACTGCTAGGTCATTAACCGTGATAAATTGCTTCATCTACTATCCACCATCTATCTACACTGCACTACACTACACTTCATCTCATCGGTATTTTTGGCATCCATTCATTCCATCATCCCCGATCTCCTCATGATAAGTCATCCGCGATCTCACGAACTGGTATCATTTGCCGTGACGAAGTCGAAGCTATTGCCGAAATCGCCTGATTGGGTGGTGAAGTCGGAGCGCTCGCTGAGGGAGTCGATGCGCCCAAGGAGGAACTCGAGTTGGCGGTACGCGGCGCTGGGGGCGTATTGCGGGACCATGTGTCTGTAATGCGGAAGCATGTCAGTATGTCGTCTGAGGATTTGTTGAGGAAGCGCAACACTTACCCGGACAAATCCACCGTGCAGAAGGTCAGGCCGCGCTCGGTGTGGTGGTTGCCGAAGATACCGGATCCGGCGAGAGTGCTCAAGCTGGCTTCCTCATGGTATGGGACGAAGAACTCCTCCCACTCGGTAGGAGGCGTGGAGAAGCCCTGGGCGCCGTTCCAGGTCATGTTCTGGATCATCATGACGGTGCCGTTCATCAAGAGGATGAAGTCGAGCATTCCATGGCCGATGATCTAGTTGTGTGTCAGCAGGTGGCGTTGGTTATGTCGCAAAGAGATCTTACCGTTCGAGTGTTCTTCTCGATGACACGTGGGAGAATGCTGAGCCCAGAAGGTGGGGACGTGTCAGTGTCGAGCACGCCACTCGAGCACTCATCCCACTCTTGGATTGGAGCGTTGATGGCCTTCTGCACATCAGTCCGGTTGAAGTAGATCTCCGCGCCTGCCGGAAGGTACGGGATCGACCCGGGAAAGCCCAACACGTCCCATAGAATGGGGCAGGTGGTCGCTACTTGATACACATCCCAGCATGGGTTGACGAGCAGCGCGGCGTTGAAGATGTCGTTCCAAATGCTGCATCCTTCTTGGTCATAATCCACGTTCGGGGGAGTCGGAAGTGGTCCCTTCGGTGGGAACTGCATAGCAGTCTCGATGAACTCCGTGTATCCGCACTCATCCGCACGGGTGTGGATATCGTCCATGAATGTCTTGTTGAAACTGAACAGACCCTGCCAGTAATCCACGAATGGTACAGCGGGGATGTCGTCTTGCACCACATCGTAGGAGGTGCTCGGATCGTAGAACATGATCGAGTCAATGCCATAGTATTCCGTGTCGGTCTTGTTGTGCATAGCATCCGCGATGTAGGGGACGTAGTATCCAGCATAGGACTCGCCTAGAAGATGATCAGACCTCTTTATACCCTGCTTGACATCTGCCGGCCAACTCACCCGTAATGTAGACCTTGCGGTTGTGTAGTTCAAAGGTATCGACAAAGTTCTTCCAGAAACCCAAGAACTGCTCGGCGACTTCGAGCTCGTTCGTCGCCGAAGGAGTACCATGCTTTGGGCTGAAGCCAGTGCCGGCAGGTTGCTCGACCCACACTACGTTTGTAAGGTTGACCCATGTGTACGGGTTAGGGACGGGTTTGTAAGTGCTGTCGGAGAGAAAGTGAGTCGAAAGAATCGTGTATCCAAGTGGCTGATTGGTACGTACCCGTATTGCCACAAGAATGGACCGTTTTCTTGCAGAATTCTAGAATAGAAGTATAAGCAGGATACCAACGAGAAAGCACGGCTTGGCTGCCTACCCTTCCAAACTGGAGCACCCAGGACCGCCATTCAGCCAAATCAAGATCTCGTCTCCCGCCAGCTCATTCGCGGACGGAAAGAACCAGAAATACAGCTCGCTCACGTTCTTTCCTTCAGAGATCGGCAACAGTCCGGCGTACGACTCGCCCACATCGAAGTCCACATCGGGGATGCTTTTGCCATCGACCGCAAACTTTGTGGTGTTTGCCGTTTGGGGGATGATGGTGTTGTTGTGTTTCTTGTGGTGCCCGCCGTATCCAGGTGGACCCCAGCCTCCGTGATTGGGAAGGTTGATGCTGGCACGTTTCTCAACGCCCTGGTTCGTCTTCCTCACATGTTCCAATGGTCTCTTAGCGGCAGCAGAGCTAGCCAGCAGACAAGCTGTAGCGAGTGAAGACCAATACATCATCAATGGCAGTGCTTCGTGAAGCAAGGTATGGAGAGAGGAGACAAGAGACGAGAGAACGCAACCAAAAAACAGCAAGAGTAGCTTACATGTAGCTCGGTCTATGATATGAGGTGCGGCGCATCATCATGCGGCTGCTCCGAGCTGTCTTGGCCGCAAGTCTGTAGCTTATCAAGCGCTACTGATGCTAGTTCGTGGGCAACACGGTAGAAGAGGAAGTCGCCATGCAACGTGCCTGAGATGAGGAAACCGTCCGAGCAGATAGTGGCACCGGGCCAGGTCGCAGCCAGCCATTGGCGGCAATGGACCAGCGGACGTGGTACATATAACCCGCCAGGGCCCGACCATCGTTATCATGGCCCATGTGCGTCGCATGATGTAACCAAGCTAGAGCTGGGAAGGCAAGTGACCATAAAAGCTCGAAAGCAGCACCGCACCACCGTTGATAAGCAGAGCGGCGAACGACGATGTCAGCGCTGCAGGTGCTCGTGTCTCGCCCTGTCGCGTGCGCCCCCAGCGGCGTGGCCGGTGGCCTATCTCAATGTGGAAGGCCGGATGCACTTCACCAGGTAGCGCGGGTCCGCGGCACATAATCGTTCAAGTGCGAAAGTATGATAGCCGTGAGACGGCTAAGAGCTACCCGATCCTGGGGTTCTGCATCTTGCTGTGCTTTTGCGTGGACCAACAACAAAACATCCGTGGAGTGTATGCAGAACAGACAGGAGCAAAGGTGAATTGGGAAGTGATGTCGCAACAACGTACTCCGCAACGCCTAGCACAAGGCGTAAGCTTATCTCGCGACCCGAGCCTCATGGTGTAGCGAGTTCCGCAGCCAGTTGCTTGCCTCAGGCAGAGACGTTCGCGACGCAATGGCCTGGATCTGTCAGTGATTACCGCGTAAGGTCCTGCGCATTTCTACCAAACATCACGATTCACGGCGCGAGTGGCAGTATGCAATAGACTTCTTCGATCGTGTGTAGAGATGCCATTCTGAAGTGCTGGATACATGAGTATCCTACTGTCGCAGAAGCACACTCTGTTTTGCTGAACATTAGATGTTCGTCGGACTTGGGCGAGACCGCATTGCACTATGGGTCTGGTCCAAGGACGTGATCGCTGTCAATGAGTACAAGTGGGTGGGAGCAGTGAAGCATAATCCCCAAGCCATGATGTGAGTGATATGGCTAGCAGCACTGCATTTGAGCTCACCATCGTCTTACAGGTCCCTGAAAGGCCCTGTTCCACCAAACGTCAATGTCGATGCAGCCGGAATGATTGTTATAGAGAGCTAACAACCGGAATGCGGCTCCTCAGTTGCTTGTCGACCGCTGCTTACTTTGCCCTCCCCTAAGTCCTTGGTCCCCTACCATATGACCAACGCGGTGGTTGTGCGCCGCCTTCACTTGATGCCTTGGAGTACTCACCATTCAAGCACCAATTCGCGCATCTCGGACTCGTACTCTAACAACCATTGACTCCGACATGCGGTGCTTCTACCATTTATGAAAAACGAGTAATGATCATCATCGGACTTTTCAATGCCTTGTTCCCTGACCAAATGTTCCAAGAACTTTTCCGACTCAGCCACTGCTCGTCGCTGTAAAGCTCGTAGTGCTTCGTCAGGATGGTGGATAGACGGCCGGAACTCTTTCGACCAGGTGAACGGCCATGCCATATCAATGCATAGCCGCTTCAGACCTTGCCATTCCAATTTTATCGGTCGGACGATGTTCAGATATGACTTGTAGATGAGTTCTGCACAGATCTGAGTCATGTGCTTGCGATGCCATGGGATGCTATTCCTGTCATAGTTCATATCGAGGTAGTCGGTAAAGCACACTCGTAAGCTCAAGGCGGCGAGATTAAGGTCATTCCTAGCAGATTGCAGCATCAATCGAAAGTCGTGCCACCTAGAACTATTGGCAGGTAGATAATCGTAGAGGTCATCGACCCCGAATGCAGGGAACACAATCTCGAGAAAGCGAAGGTGACGGAGTGCGGAGCGAGGGGCTACGGCTTGTAAGAAGGTCGTTATCGGAAGAGGGTTTGGAGTAGTGTCGACTGGAAACCACGGCTCCGCATCTGGCATGACAATGATCCGATTGAGACTGAAAAACACCTCATGGGCGCTTTCTCTGAAGTCCTTGCAGACCTGGAAGAGAGCAATAGGAGGCTCCCAGCATTGGCATTTGTACCTTGACGAATATGCCGAATGATAACGCCGGCAGAAACATCCAGCATTCATGCGAGATTCCTCGCATGGTCTTCGAAATTGGCAGCCGTGATGATTAGGACAGTCAAGATGGTACCCCCCAAGCCTCTTGGTGGTCAGAAGTATGGTTGCGCTGGTGTATCATCCAATCCTGGTGGTGATGTGCGTGTAATTGATTGGGACCATTGCGAACATCTGTATTCCTGGGGTTTCCACGAGAATAATAGCCGCCTTGCGGACACCACTCCACCTCTGAAAGTGGCGTTACTAGGTCAGTGCAGGCGAGGATATGGAGACGTAGCTCTCGGGGTGGATCAAAGAAGTGGAATGGTGATGTGCCCTCTGCCGCCCGATGCTGCCCTTTGGTTGCACAATGCACTGCATTCTCTGCCAGAATCTGCAAGTCATCGATACGGTGATGGCTAGGGCGAATACTGCAATGTCTCAGGAGCGATGGTCTGCTCCAAGAGTATGCTGGTAAAGTAAGGAGAGGGACGGCGGCATACTGTGCTGCCTCGTAGTCCTCACAATCGCAGACAAAGTGTAATTGGAGACGCCCGGAAGTCATGAAAGGGACTATTTGATGCTGCCAAGTATCTCGCCACTCTTTGAGGACAGGAGATGAGATTGTTAGAGGCTCATCGTGCTCGATGGGCTGGTCTTTTTCCCTACATCTGCACGTGGAATGAGGCTCAGCGCAGCATCGACTTGAAGTCAGCCCGCACGAAGAGACATTGAGATGAATGGTCAGATACGACAACCATCGGATCGAGGATGGCCTAAGACTGCGAAGGGCACGGAGACTATTGTCGGCGCGGAAGTCCAGGAAGAATGCGCATGTGCCATAAACAAGTGCTGAAACCTCATCCGAGATATAGCGGCATGTCAGTAGTAGACTTCGGGTGACACTCGGGTCCCCGTATGCTTGATCCAGCCAAAGAGAGGGCATGAATGAGTTCCCGCCGTATGGATATGAGTATGCGTGTTGGTGGTAACTATGATGCTTCGTTCCGATCTGTGTACCCAGGTCGACGAATCGATCAATCATGAGTCCGGCGAAGTCGTAAAAGTTTCGCCGCAGCTCTGGGGGTACCCTAAGCAGAGGCGGTAGGCTGGTGGCGGCTGCCATGTTCCTATAGTACGGCTGACTAGAAGTCGCAGTGAGAGTCGCAATTTATGTTACTGTGTATGCCATCGATAGACAGTGAACCTGGTTGTAAATTGGACGGGCGCTTAGGGTTGAACTGGACTCGGTACAGCAATCATCGGTACTTTAACGTTTATCCCTACGAGACGATGTGTGATGTACCGACGCGTTGACCTATTTCAGCGAACATATAGTGCTCATCTACACTGCCACAGTAGTGTGTCCCTAGATTATGTCGACCTCAGCAATATGCAGCCTCACGTGAGCATGCTCTTCTAACCTCCCTTTCAACGAACTTGAGCGTAGAAGAGCAATGTTGCGCGTTCAATTTCTTGTAACTTTCTCCTCCTGCGTTCGTCTGTGTTTACAGAACGCTCGGTGAATGCACGCCCTCGTAACCATTGGCAGACGTGTTTTTAGGTACTGTAAGATACCCAAGAGAAGTTTGTCGGTAAGCCCTACAAGATCCCTTGTACGAGTTCTCATGACCAGACCAGAGAGGCGATGATATCGCGTACGGTGGAACATCAGTCCGAAGCTCGTGCAGCTGGAACGTGTACATGTCGATTACCCGCATCTCACGATATCGTGGCTCGACAGTCGCTCAGATTGAACACGACCGGTCAATACAGTACAGGCTCTTCCAGACTGCTCGGCAGATCCAGCCGGCTTCGGTGCGCCTAACAAACCACAACTTCAGCTAGAGCTAACCCGCACATCATCTCGTTCAGAGCACGATGACACTGTAAAGTCGTTCGTGCGGAGACATCGGTCTTACTTCACTTTCACGTTCATCATTACTACTCAAATGACTGGTTTCCTGTGTTCGTGCACACGAAAATAACATGATAAGCCAATGTGACCGACCATGAAATCGCCAGTGCGGAACAGCGCGCCAGTCGCCACCGATACGAGATCTGATAATGACCCGGATAGTGGTAACAATGAGCTAACCAAGGAGTCGCCATCATCTTCACAAGATCAGTCTAGACTTAGAAGTGATTTGGAAAAGAATGCCTCTACAGCCGATGCACATGTAACGCGAGAGGAAACCGATACGACATTCGATGGCTCACATCACATCGATTCGAATAACGTGGAGAAACAAGCGAATGAAATATCCACACATCCAGCAACTGCAAATGCCTCGCAGCTACCACTGTCCAAAGCCCGAACTATTGCTTTAGTCGCCACGCTGACGGGCGCCGCATTTCTCAACACTCTGTCCGTCCAGGCGGCGGTGATTGTCCTTCCAACCATTGGCGCTGACCTCGGCATCCCCACGGCCCGCCAGCAATGGATCATCTCGGCGTACTCGCTCGCCTTTGGTTGTTTCTTACTTCTCTGGGGCCGTCTCGCTGACGTGTACGGTAAACGACTGATCTTCATCTGGGGATCCGCGTGGGTCTGCATCGTTACGCTGCTGAACCCATTCATCCCCAACGAGATCGGCTTCGATGTTTTCCGTGGTCTACAAGGACTCGGCGCTGCAGCCAACGTGCCGACCGCGATCGGGATCTTGGGCGTGACGTTCCCCCCTGGCCAGGCCAAGAACTACGCGTTTGCGGCCTACAGCGCAGGCGCGCCTCTGGGCAGCGTCTTCGGGAACATCCTCGGCGGTATCGTCGCCGAGTATGCGAGCTGGAAATGGATCTTTTGGATCCTCGCCATGATTGCAGCCATGGTGACACTGGCTGGACAGCTCGTGATACCCATCCCGGCCGTCCGCGACCCGGAGAAAGACCTCAAGAACGCGGTAGACTGGATTGGCGGCACGACCATCACGATCGCGCTCTTCGCCCTGCTCTTCGCCTTGACCGAGGGCAACGTCGTCGGGTGGGCGAAGCCGTACATCGGCACCATCATCGGCATCTCGCTGCTGCTGATCGGCTCCTTCCTCTTCTGGCAACACCACCTGGAGACGGCCACCACCCGGCCCCCTCTCCTCAAGACAAGCATCATCCGCAACCCTCAGATCGCCGCCGCCTTCTTCCTCATGGCCGCCTTCTTCGCCAGCTTCAACAACTTCCTCATCTTCGCCACCTTCTTCTACCAGGACTACCACGGCCTCAGCGCCATCCAGACCACCCTGCGCTTCCTCCCGACCGGCGTCGCGGGCCTCATGACCATCGTCGCGACGTCGCAGATGCTCGCGCGCGTCCGCGTTCATTACACGCTGATGTTCGGCACGGCATGTTGTGCCGTCTCGTCGCTGCTGTTCGCCATCCCCATTTCGCCGAACACCTCCTACTGGGCCACGGGCTTCATCAGCATGTGTCTCAGCGTCTTCGGCGCGGACACGCTGTTCCCGAGTCTCGTGCTGTTCAACGCTCAACATCTCGCCGCTGAAGACCAGTCACAAGGTGGCGCCATGATCAATGCCGTGGGCCAGATCGGACGAGCGGTCGGATTGGCTATTGCCACGGCGATCCAGGTCGCGGTGGAAGCCAGCGATCAGAAGGGATTAGCCGAGAGCCACCGCGGGAACCCGGCGCTTTTGAAAGGCCTGCGTGCGGCAGAGTGGTTCAATGTGGCGTTGGCATTGGCGGCGTTTGTGGTCGCGGCGGTAGCGTTTCGAAAAGCTGGGATCGTTGGCAAACGATGAATTTCGAAGGTCGTGAAGAGATCTGTAGATGCGATAGAACAATACAATGACGACTTTCACGACAGTTCAAACAATGACGGGACTTGAGAGCTCATTCGGGAGAATATATTCTTCTCTTGTTTTGGCTTTTTAAGGTGGCTTGTCGCACGCTATAACTTCGAGAACGAGGGTTTGGTCTTCTTGATCCCTGACAGCATCGCGTCCTCGACGTCTTTGGTTTGTAATGCGGCCGCGTTCCAGATCTTGACATAGTTGAGTCCTGTTGCGGAAGATCATGTATGGTCAGCATCTGCGGAGAACTCCTGAGGGCGAAGGAGCACTCACCGTCGGCCACAGTGTGATCTCGGCTATAATTGATCACCTCTTTCGTGCTCTGCACCGCGACCGGGCTGAGCTGGGCAATATTCCGCGCCATCTCCAACCCCTTTTCGACCGCGGTCCGCTTATCCGCATATACCGCCGACACATAGCCCACGCGCAACGCCTCCTCGGCGCCAAACTCCCGCGCCGTGAGACACACGTCTTTGATCCAGCTCATGCTCACGCCCGCGTACGGCAGCCGCGACAACGTGCCGATGTCCGCCGCGAGCCCGATCATGACCTCGCGCACCGAGAAGCGCGTGCCCGCCGCGCAGATGCGCACGTCGCAGCAGCACGTCATGTCGATCGCCAGGCCGTACGAGATGCCGTGCATCACCGCGATGACGGGTTTCTCGCACTTCTCGATCTTCGTGATGTAGCTCTGGTAGTCGTCGATGTGGCGGCGCAGGATCGCGGCCTTGCGCGCTGCATCGCCGCCGCCTGATTGCGTGAGCGGCCCATCGGCGGCCGCGGTCACGTCGAGTCCAGCGGTGAAGGCTCGCTCCCCGGCGCCGGTCAACACCACGGCGCGCACGTCCGGGTCGACGGAGAGCAGCGAGAAGATGGCGCCGACCTCGCCCCACATGGGCGGGGAGAAGGCATTGAGCTTCTCCGGGCGGTGGATCTCGACGTGTGCGACGAAGGGCGAGGGGAAGGTGACTTTGAAGTGGGCGAACTGGCTGTAGGCATCGGCGGGCATTGTGCTGGGCGTGTAGAGGTCGCGGTCGAAGAGGATGAAGGCGGATTTCTGCTTGGCTTTGCGGGCTTTTTCGGACATGGATTTAGTATTATTGTTGTGAGAGCGTGCTACTGATGCGAAGGGAGGTTGAAGAAGATCAATCGATTGTAAGGACGGGAATAATATCTATTAAAGGCGCGGTGGGGTGTACATAAATGCGTGCACGCATGTGAAGACGCTGGAGATGATGTCGCTAGCCGGACGTGCAGCGCGTTAAAGCCGAGGTTGAGCGAAGCGAACGTCAAGGGTGGTTCTCCGGGTTGACGTCCGCTAGCGGCGGATATACATCAGCCAATATTGCCTTGCAGTTGTCTTGCACTTCAATACTAATGGAAGGTATCGAGTCAGATGGCATTAACGTGACTCTACGCCTGAAGTTGTGAAAGCTTGAATACATCTGCAAAACCACGTCTCAAGTCTACAGTCTTCTTGCTACTTGATTCTCCTCGCCCGATCCATGCATCTAAGGTATCATCTTCTGGTCAAATAGCTCCTAGTCGTCAAACTCATCATAACATCGAAGACGAAACAGAGAGGAGCTTGCCTCTGACGACTCAAAATGCATAGAAACATGTATACCTGCGCATTGATCGAGAACAGATCGCTCACATACATGTGGGCATGTGCTTTGTTGGTCTTCTCTCGACCCATAACGAACAGGAATTTGGCAGTCGAAAAGGCGATCATCGACGAAAGGTCTCCATACTCGACAATCGCAGGAGCATGGCTTGCTACCTTACATTCAGTCGTGTCACACTAACGATGGTGTCTCAAGTCAATATCGAGGTCATCAATTTCGATTTCCCATCGTGGCTCCATAACGCCGTGCTATGCCCTGATTCGATTTCCGTCCCTGCATCTCGTATGCAGCTTCATCTTCACATCCTCTCCCGCTCCCGCTCGACCTCAAATTTGAAGTCAAAGTACGGCGGGTCGAAATGATGCACACGCACGTAACCGTCCTCGCCACCAGAAGCGTAGCACTTGCCAGTTGGGTCCACGGCGACGTAGTTCAGTGGACCGAAGTGACCCCTAACACGGCCGATTTCCTCCTCGAAGATCTTGTGGTAGAATCTTGCCTCGAATTTTCCTTGTCGTGCGGAGGTGGTGGTCACGTCCATGGCTGCTTGACCGCCACCGAGGATGACATAGTTTGTCGGCTCGGGGGTGATGGCGGCTGAGTTGAGAGGAGTGTCGGCAACGTAGGTCTTGAGGACTTCTAGGGAGTTGGCGTCGTGCAGTTTGGCGGTCTTGTCTTTTGACGAGGTGATGAAGTAAGTTCGGTCGGAGCTCCACTGCAGATCTGTTACTTGCATGCCATCTTCGTGGGAGAAGACGTTGGTAAGCATCTCTCCAGTCTTTGCATCCCACTGAGCAACGCTTCCATCCTCGTGGCCGGTGATGATGTATCTTGTCAAGTATGAGAAGCCGGCGACTGTGACTCTGGGTAACTCGTCCACCACGATACGCAGGCTGGGCTCCGAGGATTGCTCAGCTTCGGGGTCCTGGTTGATATCGTATACGACGATTGTGCTGAGTTGTCCCATACGCTTCTCGGTGACGCCAAGTAGTTGTAAACCATCCTCTGAGAACTCCACCCTTTTGATCGCGGTGATGAAATCCCAAGTCTTCAACAGTTTGCCGGTCTTGACCTCCCATAACCGCATCGTGTTGTCCGCGCCTCCAGTCGCGAGGAGAGCAGTGTTCGGGTCGACATCGACGGTCCATAGCGCACCCTGGTGTCCTTTGTACGCGCCGAATCGCTCGCCGTTGGCGCTGTACCAAGCGCAGACTACATGATCTTTGCTGACGGAGAAGAGGAGATCGCCTTCTTTGGAGAACCTGCGAGGGTCATGTCAGTACGCTGGAAGATGCGAAGTTCGGGACCTTGAACGCACTTGACTTGGGTCAAGGCACGCTCGTGCCCTTGAAGCAGAATAGGACGCATTTTGGTGTGGTTGAAGTGAAAAGACGAGGGTAGTCGTAGCGTCTCGACATGTGCTGTCAGGCGGCCGATGCTGGAGAAATATATATGCTTGGCACGCGCACTTGTGGCGCAGTGCCCTTACAAACAATCGACAAGACTGCACCTTTTCTACCATAACATTCACTGCATTCACGATAGAAGTGGTCCTGCAATCGTACGAGCGTTATACTATGCGTTGCCAGGATCGTTGTATCTGTATATATGTATAGTGAAATATACAATACGGCCACTTGCTGGACATCTGTTCGGTTTATGGAGGGGTTGGTGGGATGAAGATGTGGCGCAAAGGAGGCGAGTCACCGAGAAATTCTTCGTCGGCAGACATCGGACATGGAGACATTGGCTCGAATCATCACCAACATATACCGCCATTCGCGGCCAATTCGGAATCTGCATATCCATCCAGATCATTGCTGGAGATCAGTGTGGTCTTGGTCGACAGTATCAAGCTGGTCGTCTTCTCTTCCTCGAGTTGCTCGCCGGTCTGCTCATTACCCGATGCTGCTCTCCAAGCTTGCCGCCAGACGCACTCGGCCTGCAACATCATCGCGGGGTTGCACGAGAATCTTCGGAGCTCGTTTTGCAAGTGACTTGGTGCACACGACTAACATTTGCACTACCACCACCACCATCTCCTCCCTCTCCTCTTGTTCTATCTCTACCTTACACTCCTCCACTCCCTTCCACCGACCACTGTCCCGCCGCTCTCCCTCAGTCCATGCTACTCGCTTGTTCTCCTCCTCTCCCGCAAGCATGACGGCCACGAAGATCGACGGCACCTCCATCGCCAACGACATCCGCTCTCGAATCGCCAAGGAAGTCGCCGACAAGCAGGCCAAGAACCCTCGTTACAGGCCTTCCTTGGTCATCATCCAGGTCGGCGAGCGCTCTGACAGCAGCACCTATGTTCGCATGAAGCTCAAGGCGGCGGAGGAGGCCAACATCGACTGCAAGCTAGAAAAGTACGATGAGAGCATCACAGAAATCGAGCTTCTCGAGAAGATCGAGAGCTTCAACAGCAATCCAAGCGTTCACGGCATTCTGGTCCAATTACCTCTCCCGAAGCACATCACCGAGTACGAGATCACAAGTAAAGTCGCGGACGAGAAGGATGTCGATGGATTCGGGGCTGGAAACATCGGCGAACTGGCCAAGAAGGGTGGTCGACCGCTGTTCGTCCCTTGCACGCCAAAGGGCGTCATGGTACTGCTTGAAGAGAGTGGGGTGGATGTTGCGGGCAAGAACGCCGTTGTGCTCGGCCGATCAGACATTGTTGGAGCTCCTCTGAGTTATCTATTGAGGAATGCGGACGCGACAGTCACTGTCTGCCACTCCAAGACGCAGAATCTGCCCGAGATCAT
Source organism: Microcyclospora pomicola (assembly GCA_002786065.1). Lineage (NCBI taxonomy): Eukaryota > Fungi > Ascomycota > Dothideomycetes > Capnodiales > Microcyclospora > Microcyclospora pomicola. The sequence continues at coordinate 203,551 of NHNY01000022.1, read as the reverse complement.
CAAGACGGCAGACATCGTGATTGCTGCGATTGGCAAAGTTGGATTTGTCCAAGGATCATGGTTGAAACAAGGCGCTGTGGTGATCGACGTTGGTACCAACTATGTTCCGGACGACACCAAGAAGTCAGGCCAACGACTAGTGGGTGATGTCGACTACGACTCTGCGGTTGAAATCGCAAGCAAGATCACCCCCGTGCCAGGAGGTGTGGGCCCAATGACCGTGGCAATGCTACTTCGCAATGTTGTCAACTCAGCCGATGCCTTCTTCGACCGCCAGAAGAACCGTCATGTTACACCGCTACCGCTCAAGGTGCTGCAACCAGTACCTTCAGATATCGCCGTGTCGCGTGCTCAACACCCCAAGCTCATCAACAAGGTGGCATCGGAAGTTGGCATTGCTCCACACGAGCTGGAGCCATTCGGCGCATACAAAGCAAAGGTTTCGCTTGACATCCTTTCTCGCCTGGAACACCGCCGAAACGGCTGCTACGTCTTGATTGCTGGTATCACACCGACACCTTTGGGTGAAGGTAAGAGCACTACCACCATCGGTCTCACGCAAGCCCTGTCTGGAGAACTTGGCCGTATTGCATTTGCCAACGTACGTCAACCATCGCAAGGTCCAACGTTCGGTATCAAGGGTGGTGCAGCAGGTGGTGGTTACAGCCAAGTCATTCCCATGGACGAGTTCAACCTGCACTTGACTGGCGATATCCACGCCATCACCGCTGCAAACAACCTTCTCGCTGCTGCTATCGACACCAGGATGTACCACGAAGCCACGCAAAAAGATGGCGCATTGTACAAGCGTCTTGTGCCTGAGAAGAAAGGCAAACGCACCTTCTTGCCCAGCATGATCAAACGATTGAAGAAGCTCGGTATCGAGAAGACGGAGCCAAACGAACTCACCCCCGAGGAAATCACCAGATTCGCTCGCTTAGATTTTGACCTTGACACAATCACCTGGCGAAGAGTACTCGACGTCAACGATCGCCACTTGAGAGGTATCACCATTGGTCAGGCTTCAACTGAGAGCAAGGTCGCTCCACGTGAGACAGCCTTTGATATCTCGGTCGCATCGGAATGTATGGCTGTTCTTGCATTGTCTACTGATCTCAAAGACATGCGAGAGCGACTCGGTAACATGGTTGTGGCATCGTCAAAGGGCGGCGATCCCATCACTGCAGACGACATTGGTGCTGCCGGTGCTCTTACGGCACTCATGAAGGATGCCATCAAGCCAAACTTGATGCAAACTTTGCAAGGAACTCCGGTGTTCGTACATGCTGGACCTTTCGCCAACATCAGCATTGGTAACAGCAGTATCATCGCCGATAGAGTAGCCCTCAAGCTCGCAGGTACCGAGCCTGACGAGGACCACAACGCCAAGACTGGCTTCGTTGTCACAGAGGCTGGCTTTGACTTCACGATGGGTGGCGAGCGCTTCATGAACATCAAATGCCGTAACTCCGGCCTAGTGCCTGACGTTGTTGTCATTGTCGCAACAGTCAGAGCATTGAAGGTACACGGTGGTGGACCAGACATCTCACCAGGTGCTCAACTCCATGAAATTTACCGCACCGAGAATGTCGATATTCTTCGCAAGGGTTGCGTCAACCTCGCCAAGCACATTGCGAATGCCAAACAATATGGCGTAAATGTTGTTGTTGCCATCAACAGATTCGAGACTGATACTCCGGCTGAGATTGAGGTGATCAGGGAAGAGGCGCTCAAAGCTGGAGCTGAGGATGCCATCGCTGCCAACCACTGGGCAGAGGGTGGAAAGGGTGCCGTCGATCTCGCAAAGGGTGTCATCGCCGCCTCCGAGAAGAGTAAGCCAGAAGACTTCACGCTGTTGTACAACCTTGATGGTAGCGTGCAAGAACGCATCGAGGCCATTGCAATGAAGATGTACGGCGCCGACAAGGTCGAGTTCTCTGAGATCGCTCAACGCAAGGTGGACACCTACACCAAGCAGGGTCTCGGGAACTTCCCCATCTGTATCGCCAAGACCCAGTACTCTCTATCCCACGATGCTGCGCTCAAAGGCGCACCATCTGGCTTCACTGTGCCTATCCGCGACGTAAGGATGGCAGCTGGTGCCGGATACCTGTACGCGCTGGCAGCGGACATCCAGACTATCCCTGGTCTCCCAACCGCGCCAGGCTACCTCAACGTCGAAGTCGACACCGAGACTGGCGAGATCGATGGCTTGTTCTAGTCCTGCATCTGGCTGCGAATTCGAAATCCACCCCTTTCAACCTACCAGCATAGGAGCCTCCAGATACCCAAGGAATCTCCGAACAGATAATCAACTTAATACCTTCACCAAATATCCATGTCCTGCTCTCCCCGTTCATCACGGCACAAGGAGCACGGCCATCATCGCCTCCCCATCTACAAAAGAAGTCTTTGTCCTCGTCCTTGTCATCCTCGAGCAGGAAAAGCCATGCATGCCATGAGGCGCAACGCGTGAAAACCTCCGTAGGAGACGATCTATCAACTACAGCATAAGCCGGGGAGAAACAGAAATTATGTACACTTCAACGTCTATGGGACCCCGCCAACAAGCGACGGCGTTTAGGCAGGCGCTATTGCTTTTTACTTGTCTGATATTCCGCTAGCCAATTAGGTATACTCATCTTTGATACCGCATTTTCATTATCAGTCGGCATATGACTTGTTGCAACCTCGACTTGAAATTTGTCCATGTGCGCTGTTGAAGGGATATAACGCCTCATCGTGAAGTCATCGTGTACGTGTTGTCAGTCGCGAACATAGCTTTCAATTCAGAAATGGTAAAGAGGTATATTGAGCAAGTACGGTATATACACACCCCAACTCAGTGCCCAGCACATGGTTACGATCCAGCCTGCCTCCCGCTCGACGCTGCGCATGTCAAGCCAAACCTAACCAAGTACAAGCCAAGAAACGCTGCCTGTCCACCATTTTCCTATTCCCCCACCCCGCTAAATGCAGACGCTTAACTAGCGAGCTGGGTGAGCGAACCATACAAATGAGAAAAACACAGGTATCAAGATGAGAAATAGATCGGGGAAGTGGATGGCAGATGAGATCGTCTCCTTTTTGCAGAGATGTAGTAGGGAGGTATAGTTCCAGCGCGATGTTGGTGAATCAGGGCTAAGATAGGACGAAAGGTGCTGATGACGGCCGATGTCCACGACGCCGTACTAGTATGAAAAGAATCGCGGAAATGTACAAGTTCGCTTCCGAACGTCGAAGGGGAGTCGAGCTCAACGCAGATCGAGATAGGTATTCTTCGCGGCGGCCGAGCGCTTCGAGCGCGCACGTGCCAGCACGCCGAAGAGGCCTCCTTTTCGCGGCGCAGCATCCTTGTTCGACGGCCGGCGCTGATTCGAGACGACGGGGGCGGGCGCGCCGTGGTTATCTTCGCGCGGGCTGGAGCGGCGGAGGAAGTCGGTGCGGTCCTTGGTCGGGGTGCCGGGCGGCGAGTGCACTGGACCGGGCGCGGGCTGGGCAGGCGTGGGGTTGGAGACGAAGTCTTTGGTGCTGGCGGCGATGTTGCTGCTTTTGAGGAAGTCGGCAAGGCTCTCCTCCTTTGGCGCGCTGCTGACACCGTTGGGCAGGGCGGTGAGGATGTTGTCGTCGTCATCGGCCAGATCGGCGTCGTACGCTGCGTAGGGGTCTTTGGCGCGGTATCGTTTCTTGGGGACGTCGCCGTCCGCTGAAGCATTTGCGTCGGGTAGCGCGCTCGAGAGTATTGCCGGGCCTCCAGCATGTGCAGGGTGGACGACATGGGAGCTCCCACCGGAACTGATAGGACTCACGAGCTGGTATTTATCACGTCCGCTTGTGCCACTGGCTACACTTCTCGGCCCTTGCGTAGTACCGATATTGGTGTTGAGTGTCAGGTTCCTCCCTCCAGAGCCATTGATCACATTGCCCATGTCGTTCAGCTGATCCGAATCCATGGTGCTTCGGAATGGCGCCACGGTCCTTGAGATTCGGTGAGTGCTGAGATCAATCGGTCCGGTGCGAATGAAATCAATGAGCTCCGACTTGCCATCTTGCTTGCCACTGGCTCCACGTGGCTGCATCAGAGATCTAAGAGACGAACCTGTGGTTGGCGGCATCGTCGGAACCGGTGGTATGTTTTGAGCATCTGCTGTGCTTTTCCGGTTGCTCTTCGATCGCCCAACAAGGGCAGCCCGAGAGCCGTTGATATGAGCACTGCGCAAGGAATGTAGACTGGTGGTGCTCCGATTAGCGAGACTGAGAAGCGGCAGGACCTCCGGTTCCTTCTTAGGTCCAGTCGACCTGATGAAATCGGCAAAATCGCGCGTACTCTCGGTCATCACGCGCGGCTCTCGAGCCATCAATCCAGATTTGTGTACGCTTATGTTGCGTTGTGGGGGCCGCGAGACCGAGCGGCGTTTGTCTTTGAGGCTGGTCTGGTTCATTGATGTGTCTGCTGAAGTGACGAGCTTTGTGGTTTGGCTACGACCAGAGCGTGTTTCAGGCACTGAAGAACCGGTATGTGGACGTCTAACATCGGCAGGCGCATCTGAGGACCGGCCGCGATACTGATATGGACTCAAAACCTACATAACAAAGTCAGTAAAAGCTGGCAGCCGTGTACACGTAGGTACTGGAGTACATATGTAGGCAATGATGGAGGACATGCAAGTATATGACTGTCAAAAGAAGGGGGCGGAGCTTTCAGCGGCAAATCATGATGCTGAAAACTTACCGGGTAATGGCTGGTGCCATCGGGAACGAACGCTGGCTCGTATGCGGAGGGATCATCGCTAGGCGCAAACAAGTCGAAGTCCTCTGGTCCACGAATGCTAGCACTGGTTAAACCAGGATTACTCGGGTTGCCTGTCGAATAGGACGTTTCATGATAACGCGGATTGGCAACATAATGCGGATCCATCGCCTCTCGTATCGAGAGTCTGCTCCTTGGAGCATCATACACATGTTCATCAATGGACAGCGGCTCGCCAAGATCCACAGGAGCCTCGTCTTCGTGGCTGGTCCTCCCTTCTAGCTTGTCAAGGGTGAAGTTCCTCGATTGCCGCCGTGATGATCGATCTGGAACCACGAGTTGGCTAGTCAGAGCTAGACCTGGCACGCTGAGCCGTCGGCCTGGAGGTCGTGTAAGAGAAGATCTGGCCTCTTCGACCGCTTGCCGCTGCCTTGAACTTTCCATTTGCTCTCCAGACTGGTGATAGCCAGCGCTTGCCAGCTGTTGCTCCATGGGATCGTCTTGGATATCGTAGGGAGAATCAGATCGCGTGATGGATTCGCCGAGCTGTTGTTTATCTCCCGGGGGCGAGTCTTCAAGCATGCTGCCCAAATAAAGTCGAGATGACCGCCTTGATGCACCCCTTGCTTGCTGCTCGGCATCCGACGTGGCGGGAGTGGAGTTTTGTGACCGGTCAGTTGAGACCCTTCCCGCTCCGAAACTGTCACGCACTCTTGCCGACCCGGTGAGCATACTTCCTGACATGGATAATCTCTTCTTGGGCTCGTTCCTAGCAGCGGGGGTGACTGCAGGTTCGTCTTCTTCTAATGTAAACGAGTCTGTGGATTCCCGTCCTGCATTTGGTGTGCCGGTCGTTGTCGCTGCCAACGTGGGCGACGGCATTTGAGAGGTCAAGGTCGACGGCATTCCTTCATCGCTAGATTGCTCTGCTGAACGTGCTGGCGTAGCTGCGACTGCCTTGATGTCGACCAGACTCTTCCGTCGGTCAATGAGATCATCTTCTCTCGTAGCCTCTCTGCCATGCACTTCGTCCACATCTCCCTGTTTGCTCGTCTCTGTTGAGCCAAGGGCTGTGGACACCAGCGCCGCGGTGGCTGCAACCGCGGCAGAAGCTCCAGCGATCGCAGTCCCGATCATACTGTGCTGTTGGGCCGGTTCGTCCGATACTGGCTTAACAGTCTCTGCTTCTGTGGTCGCCGTCGACACTCCTTCCCCTATGTCAGAGCTTCTGAACTCCAGAGGGATTTGAGATGCACGCTTATACGGAGCCATCTCTGCTGCGTTGGCCTTCGGTTCTGGCTTTTCCTCGGCATTACGCTTGGCATTAGGGTCCGCAGCGTCGACCTGCTGCTGCATACCATCATCGTCTTCATCTGCTCCGTGCCCTATAAACGGAAATGCTCCTGGCATTCCCCTTGTAGGCATTGGTGAGCGGATAGCTGGTGGAGGTGCAGATGCCGAACGCCGTCGGTCGAAAGAGGGCTTCCTTTCTAGAGTGTCATCAATCGCCTCGAAGTTGTTCTCGATCAACGGAGGCGGAAGATCTCCCATCAACTCTACTGGGGGCATATCCGTCAAGGTCTTCCTTCGTCGCAGACTAGACTTCAAGGGGATCGGCGGTGGCGTGCCTGCAGCATCAGGATCTCTGGCAAGTCCTGGCACTTCAATCTCGTCCACGTCTCTCCTGCCCAAAGGTAGAGGGATGTTGGATGCTAGAACACGCTCCTGATGCGGCAGCCCGCTCCCAATTTCTGCAGATCGACGGGAGTCCGATGAAAGTATTTTGCGATGCGCGCGTACATAACTTGACGCACTCTTGAAACTGCTATGCCGTGACACAACGTCGTCACTATCTCGGCTTGCTGAGGAACGGTGCCCTAAGACACTGCCAGGACTCCGCGTGGATTTCCGCCACGTACGCCACGACCTGCCGAGCACAGTGTCCAGGGCAACCTTCTCAACGTCGTGTTCCTCCACGGTGATCAGGTCATGGACCACGACCGCGCTGGTCAGAAGCCCTGCAGCACGCTGCACACGACTCGACCGTTGCACACGGGCGTGTGCCGCGCGACCAGCAACTCGCAATGTCTGCTCAGCAATATATTCCAGGATGGAGGTAAGGAAGATCGCGGCCGCCCAAGACACCAATCCCGTGCTTTGAGAAAACCTTCGCTCACTGCCGTGGAGCAACTCTTCCTCCTTGATGTATCGCTCTTCGTCCTCATCCTCGAGCTCACCCAGTCGCATGTACACCATGACTCGAAGCCGTGTCCGCCTCCATATAAGCTCAAGATCCCATTGCGCATTCCTACCGCCCGAGTTCTTTATCGTGTTCAACTCCTCCTCTTCGTCATTCTCCGCCAGCAACTCTCTCAGCTCGTGGTCAGCGCTAGCAATTGCATCTCGCGCTAATCGTCGGCGTAGGACTTCCGTCATCGCAGGTTTGAGCAGTGACAGGTTTGTCGATCGGGCTTGCGACAAGATGCTGTAAAGGAGGTGATCTAGAAACACGTTGACCAGTGACAGTGCTGCTTCGGAAAATTGAATGTCATCTTTGGAGACGGGCCCATCGTCGCTCGAGGACTGCTTCTGTGCGAGTTGGTGCTCTCGCACCACCTGCACCGCACCAAAGTGCGCAACGAATGCTGGAGCTGGCCGGATATTTTGCGGCGTGACCGGAATAGTCGCAGTTGCTGCAGTTGCTGCAGTCGCTGCAGTCATCCCGGATCCGCTGGAATTGCGGTCGCTTTCTGAACTGCCTGGCCGCGACATGACGGGCGAGACTTGTGACGCCGAATGGAGAGTGTCTCGTCCGTCTATCTCGTTGAAGTTTTCATCGCGCGGAATGTCCGTGTTAATAGGACTTACCAACGAGCTATCCTGTACCGTAGACAGATCTGGCTCGGGAAACCGATCATGTTGTGTCGTAATGATCGGCGAAACAGGACCTAGATCGTGATTGTCGGCGTTGTAATATAGAGAACTGTATGTCCGGTAGTGATGACCAGATGGTGTGGACTGTTGACTCTGAGAGTCCTCTTGGTTCGCCATTCGAATCTGGCGCAGGAACGCCCCACCCCGACAACTGGGGACAGGCGTTCTCAGCGGGTCGAGTTCCCACGCTCCAGGAAGCGTACCAAGCAGGACTGCCCCCGAGCTGTGCTGTCCGACGTATGGTACTTCTGCCGGTAGCGAGCAGGGGATCCCAGTGGTAAAGCAGCAATAGCAGAGCCTGTTCAGCGACGTATGCCCAATCGATACCAGGTACGTATGTCGGGGCTTTGTCCGTGCCGGATACAGACCAAGGTCGATAGCTGGCGCTCAATCGGGTGACGGCTTAAACCTCGGGACCTTTACCAAAACACGATCCTCGCGATACCGATGTGTCCTCTGAAACCGCGTGACGAGGTAGATGCGCGGCCGTGTCATATCAAAGGAAATGAAGGATGAACCTGAGACTTTTGGTGATCTCCCGTGGGAACTGTTCCAGCCGTAGCCGTATTTGTTCCGGCGTGATTGAGTTACGTTAGGCTGAATTTGAGTTTTGGCATTAGCTGCTTGGATCATCCTAGCGCACACACTTCTGTACGGGCCTATCTGCCTATATGTGTCTCTCTATTGTCGACTCGAGCCCGATGATCGTGATTCTAGGCCAGTACTGGAACGCAAGCGTACGTCACTGCCTCGCATCTACAGGCGCTGCTGAATAAGTCCCTAGGAGTCTCTTGTGTAGTACGTTCGAGATCGAATGTGCAGCGCCGTTTGGTTTTAGATTACTGGCTGTCCTCGCCCCTTCGCCTGTTTGGGAATGCTGATATGTCCGACAGGTCACGGACTGATGGTATACGACTGGTCGCAATGCGAGCTTTTTGATAGATGTATGCATGGTTCTGCATCGGAGCAGAACAGAAGTCGAATCCGTTCTGGAACCTCGACTACGAATTGAGATAGCGAGATCTGGAGCTGCATGGTACTCCTTGCTAGCCTATCGCTCTATACTGTACAGTAGGGCAGTCCGCAAGGCGAAGGCTAGCAGGGATCCCCAGGAGATCAGAGCGCAGAATCGAGGCCTCGTGCGGTCCCGATCCGAGAGAAAGTCTGGTTCTTGCTGCCTTGGTGCGTTGGGGGTTTTGAATCTTTCCTAGGTAGAGCACAGGACCGTGAAGGTCGCTTTGGAAATCCCGGAGTTTGCGAGGGTAATGGAGTTTTCATAAGGTGAGTCGTGCTGAATATGTCTGGTCTTCTGGTGAGTTGGTGGTAGTTCCAACGTCCATTGCCCGGAACTGGACGTGGAGGAGCGATCTAGTTGCAACGAGTCTGCAACGATCGATAACGCAGCTGGCCACGCATGCCGGTGTCTGCAGAGCTTCCAGAGTCACATCCGACGCCTTGTCGATGCGTGTTGTCATCAGAACGAGTCTATGTGCCCAGAATCATGTTCATCTGCTACAATGTAGAGTTCAGGCACATCTATAAAGTGATAACGTGACGGCGCGAAACGCTAGAGACTCCGGACGCGTCGGCGCCTCTATCAAGAATGACTTACCCATGTACTTCCTCCTTACACGGTGCTCTGAGTATGGCAACGGTGGTGAATCGACGGCGGTGAACCCACGAATACCGGAATCGTTGAAATAGTTCTGGTCGGAGGATGTGCCAGCCATCACTGCAGCGCTTGGAAGGTGGACCACATCAGTATCGCAGAATGCGTGCTCTGCCGGTGCAGCTTCTCGAGCACACCACAGCTGCCATAGAAGAAGGACTATATGCCGATGCTTTCACGCTGTTAAGTAACACGTTGACGTCGGGCACAGGAGTGGACGGTGTACCGGCTCTGCTACCAACGCCGCAGCACCTCGCAATCGCTGTAACATTCGCCGTACATCCAAGTCTCACGACCCGCACAAACCATGCTGATAGACATGCGGCTGCAGATGACGCCCTCGGGTACGTCAAGCAAGTCCTACAGCTTGTTGGTGTGACAGGTGCTGGATTCGAGAAAGCCTTCCAGTTCAAGGACAGGAGTGCCAGTTCTGCCCGGGGCGGTCGAGTCAGACAACAAATTGAGACTCCTTCTGCAGGCCCTCGTGGTATCACGTCCAACTTTGCAGGAAAGGATGCTTTATGGACGAACGCCGAAGACTTCTGGAGCGTCGTGGGCTGGGCGTTCAACTGCTCGGCTGTGTATGCGCCAAGATGGGAACGATGGAGGCTCTGGCTAGAGTTCATGCTAGATGTCCTCGAAGCAGACCTCGACCTGCGCATTCGTAAGGAGAATCCTGACGATGAACCTATTGGAGAATCCCTGCTATCTCAGTATCTTGCCGCGACCAAGGAGTCCGCCAGTCGAACGGCACGACGGCGTGTCATACGGGCCATCTTCGCAGACGGATCATCAACGAGTCTTGCAAGTTTCCCGGAGATCTTCAAAAACGAGACCAGGCCACCCAAACAGAAAGCCGATGATCGTATTGCTAAGCGCAAAGCCGTCAATGTAGAGAGCGGCGAGTTCGGCGACTACGATAATCACGACAGCGACACCAACTCAGACTCGTCCATCAACCGCTCCACCTCCAAAAGAGCACGGCGATCGAGATCTGCAAAATCAACTGACTCGCCTCTACATACGTCGACGGACTCTCCCTCACGATCCACCTCACACCCCTCCCCCCTCTCCGACCCCGTTGCTCTGCTCCTACGTCAGCGCCTCCTCACCCTCCTCTCAACCCTCTGCATCACCTCCCCAGCCTCGCTATGCGGACACCCCGATCTCTGCGCGCTCCTCACCGAAACCATCCGCCCCCTGCCCCTGCACGAATTCACTCCCTTCCTACTCCCCGCCACGCCCTACCTCATCCCGATCGCAGCCGCCAATCTGCTGCAGACGCTCATCCGCCCCATCATCAGCGCGCACGCCCCGGCCTACCCGGACGAGGACCCGCTGACCCTAGCCGTGTTCCAGAAGCATTTTGCGCCGTTCGCCGCCAACGGGCTGAAGGCGGCGGACCACGCGAAGGTGGCCGTGTGCGTCGAGGCGATGCTGCGATTGCTGTGGCGGGAGGACGAGGCGTTCGAGTCGACGCCTCAGTTGGTGGCGGCGGTGCGAAAGGGGGTGGACGCGCGACGGGCAGCTACCTTGGAGGACGAGAGAGGGAAAGTTGGGGTGAAGGCTGGTCGGGGTGGGGCGGTGGAGGCGAGGATGGTGAATGAAGCTTGTGCGCAGCGGATGATGATCATGATTGAGATGGCTGATTCGGGTGATTCGTGATCGGGAGATTCGTGATGGGGCGATGTAAGTTTGCCTTTATAGCGATGCTGACGCCAGTCCTAACTCCGTCAGTATCATTGATCAAGTCCTAGCGGGTGATGTACATCAGGAAGCACGCATGATTTGTGACAAGGTCGCAATGACCGAACAAGCGGATGAGCAGTTCTTGCAAGCCTATACGTGTATCAAGACAGCTCCGCGTAGAGCCCCATTGACTTGTAGATTTACAGGATACATAAGAAAGCTTTTCCTCTTCTTACAAGCCCAAGGAGATGTCGTGCGCCAACACGCCACACTCCACTTGCCAGCGCCTGAGGGGGTACAATTTCAAAATAGAGGTATATCAATGAGAGACGACAAGACTTCCTGCCGGAAAGCTTAGGCGTTCTCGGGACGGAGGCTGCGCACAGCCTTGCCGGCGCGCCAGATCTCCATCTCGCGGATCTCCTCCATCTCCTTCTCGAATGCCTCGCGGTAGTCAGGGCGACCGGCGTACTCCATTGTGCGTCGGGTCTCCTCGCCATCCTTCACGCTCTTGTACAGGTCCTGGAACACGGGCTTGAGCGCCTCGCGGAAACGCTTGCTCCAGTCAATGGCGCCACGGCGGGCGGTGGTCGAGCAGGCAGCGTACATGTAGTCCATGCCGTTGGCGCCGATCAAGGGGTAGAGGGATTGAGTCGCCTCCTCGACGGTCTCGTTGAAGGCCTCGCTGGGCGAGTGGCCGGCCTCACGGAGAACCTCGTACTGGGCGAGGAACATGCCGTGGATACCACCCATCAAGCAACCACGCTCACCGTACAGATCACTGTACACCTCCTTCTCAAAGGTGGTCTTGTACAGGTAACCGGAGCCAACAGCCACGCCGAGGGCAACAGCCTTCTCCTCTGCCTTTCCGGTCACATCCTGGAAGATGGCGATGGAGCTGTTGATACCACGTCCCTCACGGAAGAGAGTGCGGACGGTACGGCCAGATCCCTTGGGGGCGACGAGGATGACGTCGATGTCCTTTGGTGGCTCGACCTTGGTCTGGTCCTTGAACACAGGCGAGAAGCCGTGGGAGAAGTAGAGAGTCTGTGGATGTTAGGCTTCATTTCGCTGCGATGGACTCTGTTGTGCAATGACTCACCTTGCCCTTGGTAAGCATTGGCTTGATGTGTGGCCAGGTCTCGCTCTGAGCAGCATCTGAAAGCAGGTTCATGACGATTGTGCCCTTCTTGATAGCCTCATCCAGCTCGAACAGGTTCTTGCCTGGCACCCAGCCATCTTGTACAGCCTCCTTCCAGCTGGCACCGTCTTTTCGCACACCAACAATGACGTTCAAGCCGTTGTCGCGGAGGTTGAGGCCTTGACCGTGACCTTGCGAGCCGTATCCAATGAGAGCGAGGGTGTCGTCCTTGAAGTATTCCTGTCATTTGAATTAGAATATCACACATCATCATGTTGACAAGGTACATCGCCGACATACGAGGAGCTTCTCGCGAGGCCAGTCAGCGCGCTCTGCAGATAGCTGTTAGTCAATGGTTCACATGAGGGCCAATTGCTATCTGGGCCATTGGCTCACCGAATACGACCTCCTTGTCACCGGCAAAGTCGACTGTCTTCTTGCCGCGAGTCTGCTGCACGAAGGCAGAGGTGGCTGCTTTCTGGGTAGCTGGTCGCAGGGCCTGCTTGGAGGCATTGACAGCGGACACGAAGGTGCGCTGTTGCACGCGAGGCGCGCTCAACTGCTTGGCCACCTGGCGCAGAGCTCTGGTGCTGTTCTTTGAAGCCATATTTTGACGACGGTAGAGTGGAGAAATTGGTTATGGGGAGATGGAAGGGGTTTGGTGACTTTTTGTCGTGCGAGCAACAGTCAGCTTGGACACGGTCGAGAATTTCAAAAGCTCGATGCCGATCTCGCAGCAACCGGGGAGAGCCGAGGGATCGTACACACATCGAGCACAGACTGCCAGTCTAGAATATAGGAGCGGACTGTCTTCATCAACGACCTCAAGACGAGGCACCATTCTGCGCTCTGGTCGATAAAGAATTCTGTGCACTCTCAATCGGAACCTGTCTGCTGTCGAATCATTCGCGACCCTTTTGGGTAGATGAACTCGAAGTTCCGAGACTGTCACTAAGCCGCCTCATGCATGAATCCAGCTGCAAGTACTGTACTTCTTATCATCTGAACATCCACAGCCTCGTTTGCGAAGATCTGATTTTGTTGAACCATGAAAACTTCTTCGCCGTAGCATCAAAGCAATTGAATGGCGGACCAGAAGCATGAGGCCGGCTTTGATGTTTACGCAAGCCCTTTCATTCCTCAAGCATACAGAGATGTCAACGAGGCGTCAGTGGCGATCATCGAGACTACGCCTGTAAGGCAGATAGACTTCTCAGGCTATATATCTGCCTTCGCGGGTTCATATCTCTTGACTGCATACCATCCTCCCGCAGATCCCAGTGGCGACTCACAATGGACAGCTTCTGGCGGCGTAAATGCAGCCACTGTAGACAGAAGAAGTGACGACGAAGATTCAGTCTTGACGATAGACAATCACCATATCTTGTTTGGGCGTGCTATAAAGCGAGAAGCAAAGGCACAAGAACTCGATTGTCTCAAACATGCATTATACAAGCATCCTCTCCGGATACCAGCCCGAAGAGATCCACGACCAGGCATGTCCACGCTGCATGTCCCTGGCTTGCGCGAGGCCAGTAGTCTTCGTGTGGAAGTCGGTGATGTGATACAGCTAAGACAGCTACGGTTTGATACGAAAGGAAACCCGGTCTTTGGAAACATGGCTGTGGGAGCGTTCGGATGGCCTTTGACCCCTGACGTACAACATAACGGCGTGGTCTGCGGTATTGATCGGTTCAGGGAAGAGCTCACACTCAGAGTAGACTGGCTGCAACCCGCCACGATGTTGTTCAATGTGCTGTTTTCTGTACAGCAGACTCGCATCGAGGCACTACAACGAACGATAACTTCTGTGCGAGGGTCCCTTTCCGGACGGTCGTCTAATTGGACAAGGTCACAGCTGTTCCCCGACCCAGAGGACGGTGTCCTGCAAACCACCTTGAACAGGTTCCAGGTACGATTCACTCTGAACGATCCGACACTGAACTACGAGCAGAAACGAGCTATCGACGCAGTGCTTGCTCAACAGTATGGGCACATACCATACCTCATATCAGGGCCGCCAGGTACAGGCAAGACCAAGACACTGGTAGAGCTTACGCTCCAACTACTTTCAGCGCAAAGGTCAGGACATCTACTTCTTTGCGCGCCGTCAGACCCTGCGGCAGATACATTGGTCATGCGGCTCAAGAAATATCTGAAGCCAAGCGAAATCCTCAGGCTGAACTCGCCGTCTCGCTCGTTTCCCGAGGTTCCTGAGAGCATTTTGCCATTCTGCCATGTTGATGAAGATATGTTCGGACTTCCGCCAATACAGCAGATGATGAAGTATCGAGTCGTGATCGTGACATGCCGTGACGCGGACATACTCCTTCAGGCGCGTTTGTCCAACGTCTGTCTGTATGAACTGGAAGTTGGACTGTCTCAGCTTCTACATCCTGGGCAGCCTGCGGTCCGACCTCAGCTCCATTGGACAGGTTTGCTTTGCGATGAAGCTGCGCAAGCAACGGAGCCTGAGGTATTGATACCTTTCAATCTGATAACGCCGCCCTCGGATGTCAAGAGCTCAGATTTTTCTATGCCATTCTTTGTTCTCGCTGGAGATCAAAACCAACTTGGTCCTCGGACAGCGTCCAAACTACCAGTTCTTCAGCTTTCGCTCTTCGAGCGCCTTCTAGATAGGCCTTTGTACCGTGATCACGTATTAGCACGTTCAAAGCAATCTGGTGGCGTGATGCGACCACTGACTCAGGAGATGCTACCAGTATTACGGCCAGCCTTCACCAACCTTATACGAAACTACCGCTCTCACCCTGCGATACTCTCGGTCCCGTCGTCGCTTTTCTACTTCAACACTCTCGAGCCCCAAGCAACCAACGCCAACGGACTTTTGGACTGGGAAGACTGGCATGGACGAGGTTGGCCCGTGCTATTCGCCAATAACATTAGCAAAGACGAGATCGAGCAGGACGGTGGTGGTTGGTACAACATTCAGGAAGCGCAGATGGCCTGCAAATACGCCCAGTCATTCCTCCGCGCCGGTCTCATCGAAGCGAAAGATATATGCATCATGAGCCCCTTCCGAGCTCAAGTGAAGCGACTACGTACCACGGCCAGAAGCGCCACGTATCGCATGCACGATGTGAACATCGGACCACTGGAAGCTTTCCAAGGCCTCGAGTCTCGCCTGGTCATCCTCTGCACGACCCGCACCCGCAACCGCTTCATCGAGCAGGATATCGCGCAGGGTCTTGGTGTAATCCATGAACCGCGACGTTTCAACGTCGCTCTCACGCGTGCCAAAGAAGGGCTGATCGTCATCGGCAACGCGGCCGTGCTCGAGCAAGACCCGAATTGGGCAGCGTATCTGTCCTTTTGCCATCGGAACGGCCTGTGCGATCCGGCTGATCAAGCCCCGCTCCAAAAGCCTGTGGATGAGCTAGGCAGGCTAGAGAGACAGCTGCTCCACGTCGAGGAACTCGAGGCCGAGGAGTATGGTGACGATGGTAGTGGCGGAGACGAGGTTCTTAATACGCGATCTGAACGTACTCTGGGAGTCGGGCGGGGTGACGAGGACGATAGGATTAGGAGAGACTTGCTGCAGGCTGGGAGACAGTTGGAAATCCTCGAGATGAATGGGCAGGAATAGTACTGTTATAGATGTGAGATGGATTCTGGAGTAACAAGCGTACTGTCCTGCCGGTCCGGACTCACGACGACAAATTCTGGTGATCAGCCAGATGCCGTGATCGGATTATTCTAGATTGAGTACCATTCGAAAACCATGGTACATTACTCGTGTTCATGAACAGTACAGCAGGGAACATATGAAGAGTCTCGCACTTCTCTCATTAAGCTAGACTATAAAGATATTTGTTTCCATCTCTGTCAATTCCAAAAGCGACCCTGTTCATCCCATCATCTCACATCCGCACAGTCGTGATTTGATTGCTTCCATGATCCAGACAGTTTCGTCCCTAGCTTCGTAATCGTGCCGAAATAGTTACAACCACAGGATCTCGCATGTAGCTATCGTGCAATGACCTCCAAGGTCCAGGCTTTTTCATCCCTGGGTTTGTAATGATGCCGAAGGTGTAACAATTACAAGTTCTCACACGTATTTATCGTGCAATAAACTTGATCGTAACCTCCATGCTCATCTTCAGTTCCTGCGGCTCGAACGCCAGTTCCGTCTCGTCTCGCTGATCGGTTGGACCGACGGTGGCTGGTGCAGCAGAGCGCGACATTGTGGCTGGGTCTTGTCGTTGTAGAAGCGCCATTTGCGGCGCATGCGCAGACGCAGAAGTGCTCATGCTGCCGAAAGCTCCTGATGCCGATTGTGCTTGTAGAGCTCCGTAACGGTGGGATGGACGGACAGAGTATCCGCTAAAGCCGTGCTGTGTACCCTCGACGAGCTCAATGGGTCGAAGCTCGCCACAATCCAAGACTTCGCAGTAGTCACGTGCTTTTTGTAGGGCGTCTTGTGCAGCTTCCTTGCGAAGCTGCGTGCGGAAGGATTTCTCCGTGGCGCTCGTCAGGAGCCAGGAGATGCTTCCGATCTCGACGTGTGGCAAGGCAGAGAGCCTGGAGCCGAATCCGCCCATGGGGCCAAAGTCGCGGAAGCGAATGTCGAAACCAATGTTGACATTGTACTCACGCGGGGGCGGGGGTTTATCGGACTCAGTATCATGATGAGGGACAAAAGAGGTCGACGAAAGGCCAGTTTTGGACCAATGGGCCAGCGGGGCATTTGCTTTTGCTGCCGGCGTGTCATCTTTCGGAGACAGTTGTCGGCAGAGGGTTTCGATGTGTTTGGCAGTGGTCAGGACTTCGTCGGATACAGCGGCTTTGTTGGTACCGGTAGACGCCACAGAGACGTTGATCCGGGCACGCTCAGCCATATGTGGAATCTCAGCGTGGCCTGATAGCTGCACCAGGAGGGCAGACGAATCGTCGTACTTCGGGAACGTGACAGGCTGCTCATTGTTGCCGTGGCCTCGAAACATGACTGGAATTTTGAATCTGATGTTATACAAAGGAGATAGCAGACAAGATGGTTGAGGACTGAGAAGAGACCATTAGGGAGGAAAACATGAGATATTTATACCCATCGTCCAGGTTGTTCTGCCTGACCAGTGCATGTAAGCCTGCACGGCTGCCTGTGGCTGCCTACCTGCTTTCATCCAGTACGCTTGGCGCCGTATCACCTGACTAACGAGCGTACAGCGCCGTGGGTATCATGTCTCGACGACTCATTGTATAGAGATCGTAGCCCTCATCTTCACGAGAAAGTGTATAGTATTCACATTGCTTTTCTCCGATGTAGGTGCTGTGGATGCGAGGACAATAGAAGCAGCATTTGCTGGGGTTCAAAGTTCGGAGCTTAGAATACTGCGGGATGATTCCGCTGGGCTTCAAAAAAGTTCCAGCTTCTTATCCATGAAGCACAGCAACGCTCGTGATTGAACAGACTATCCAGCCCAACATGGCAGCCGAAGTCAAGCCTCTTCTGCCTGCCTTGGTGTCTGCTGGTCCAGCTCCTCCGACCATAGACCAGGCGTACTGGAAGTCCTTCAAGAACCAACTACTCCTGCCATCACCACACAACGCCGGCATTACCTCGATTACAGCGCCAAATCATAATCCCAATGGCGCTCAGGCGGATACTTTCGCTGTAACTTCCGGCAGCAGGGTCACTATTTACAGTACAAAGACGCGCAAGCTAGTCAAGACCATCAGCAGATTCGGCGTCGACGATGTAGCACGCTCGGGTGTGCTGAGGCGCGACGGCCGGATATTGCTTGCTGGTGGAGACAGCGGCGTGATTCAGGCATTTGACACAGGATCGCGAGCGATCCTACGACAATGGAAGGGTGACCAAGCACATCGGCAGCCTGTGCATGTCGTGCGTTGGAGCCCGAGCGTCCTGACAGACCTGATGAGTGCCAGTGACGACCGAACAGTAAGAGTATGGGATCTGACGGAGGATGCTGCGAAGTGGACGGGAGTCGGGCATGAGGACTATGTAAGGAGTGCATGCTATCTGCCGGATCACGAGAACATGATCGTTAGTGGAAGCTACGATCAGACCGTAAGAGTATGGGATACCAGACAACCGGGGAGCGGACGGTCAGTCATGACTTTCAAGCACCCAGCGCCTATTGAGGACCTTCTGCCAATGACTAGCTCACGACTGGTCGCTGCTGCTGGTAACGAAGCGTGTGTATTAGACCTCACTGCTGGCAAGGTCGAGTACAAAATTCGATCGCATCAGAAGACTATCACAAGTCTTGCCAGTGCTCAGCAAAATACTCGCATTCTGACCGCAGGTTTGGACGGCCATGTCAAGATCCATAATACAACGAGTTGGGAGGTCATGGCAGGCTTCAAATATGCAGCTCCGATCTTGTCACTGGCAGTCATTGGTGCTGGCCCTAGCGGCGACCGACAAGACCGGCATCTTACTGTTGGTTTGCAGACTGGGTTGCTTTCAATTCGCACAAGGTTAGCAGGACCGGAGAAGCTGAGGGAAAAGGAAAAAGCGAAGAAGATGGAGGCTCTGATGGCTGGAGAAGCTGATGAGTACGAACGCAAGCAGAAAAAGAAGGACATGCGCCAGGGCGTTCGAGCACGCGATCGCGGTAGAGACTATCGGGGTGAGGGTGCAGATATTGTCATTGCTGGTAATGATCACACGAAAGCAAAGAAGCTGGCTCCATGGCAAGTATCATTGCGCAAAGGCAAATACTCACTTGCTCTTGATCAGGTCCTGAAACCAAAGGGCCTTTCTTCGAAGGAGTTCGACAACAATGATGTGCTGAGTCTGCTCACTGCTTTGCGACATCGAAGTGCAATGAAGGCCGCGCTTTCGGATCGGTCACCACGCCAGCTCGTGCCTTTGTTGCAATGGGTGCTTAGATACATAACATACCCAAGATACTTGGGTCTGATCTACGACACTCTCCTACTTACAGTGGACCTTCATGCACACAAGATGGGTGCGTGGAAAGATGGCGAGGAAGAAGATGGCAAGGAAGTCGACAAATTGTTACAAAGTGTGCGAAAGAAGGTCAAGCATGTCATGGAGCAAGCGCAAACAGCTCAAGAGGTCGAAGGGATGTTGGACATGCTCGCTGCTGGATGAGTCAGGCACGCGCATGATACTCAGTTCCCAGCAGTCTCGTCACTCTAGCTCTCAAGTTCTGCCTCCTCGTGGTCCAGCCGAGCACAGGACATGCCGATCGCGCGCAGCCATACATGCGGCGTGGCAGAGTTCGTCAGGAGCTTCGAATTACGAGCTTCTTCCAACAAGTGACAGCTGTCTCAAGCCAGAGACCGGTCAGCTTGCTCGCCGCCATTCCATTGCCCGTCCGCTCAAGCACAAAGCTTTGTATGGAATAAACAGGTGGGAAGTGCTACGGACAAGTAAGCCGTACGAAGCACAACTGTGCTTCCTTTTGAGGCCGAGATCTGCTCAGAGTGCAACCTGCCTTTGACGTCGCGGATGAATGACTTCGAAGCACGGTTCGAGCACAAACTCAGGTGGTGTACACACTCACAGAGCCAATATATTGTAGGTAGCACACGAAGCCTGGACATGACATCTCACATGCGATGGATACGCAAGGGCTTGTGTACATCTGTGTTATAATTGAGCGCCTGTCTTGTTCTCGACCTTTTCAGCGGGCTAGCAATGTGAGGGTAGTAGTATATGACTTATGATCAGTTACAACAATGTGAAATATAGATTGTCGAGCCGAGCATGGCTTGAGACGTTCCGAGTAATGAACAGTGCAGCGATGCATGTACAGGTCGAAATTCTGTAGTCGATCTAGGATGCTCGGTGCGTTGCCTCCCCTGACAATACTGGTAAAGTATGGGATAATGAATTACCCTCTAATCGCTGTTACTGCTGCTAGCATCATCGCTGTTGGTACCACTGTCGCTGTCACTGTCGCTACCGCTATCACTTCCACCGTCATCACGCGTCGCGTGCGCTTCCGCCAACGCTCTCGTCTTGTCAGCCCTTGCCCGTGACTCGGGGAATGCGGCATCAAGCAGTTCCTTGTCGAAGATCGTCGGCTTCGATTTTTTGGCGTCTTGTTGTTTCTTACTGGTCGGCGGCGGAGCAAGAGTAGCAGTGCGGGAAGAGTCGCTATCGCCGTCACTGTCGCTGTCGCTGCTGCTGTCTTCTGATGAAGACGAAGAGGAGGATGAATCTTCAGCAGTGTTCGTGCGTGACTTACGGGTCCTGCTACGTTTGGCAGCGGATTGTGTGGCGGGTGTGGGTGTATCGTCTTCGTCGTCGTCGAATGTGGTGCGCTTTGGTGCGGCGCGCGAGATCATGTTCTGGTATGGAGTGTCTTGTGCACCCTCTGGTGCTCCAACGACGGCTGGCGTTACGGTCTGGGCTGTCGAAGCAGGGACTGGGCGACCGAGACCCTTCAAGAGCAGTTCCTCGAAGATCGCGTCTGATCTGCTTGCTACCGCTGCTTTTCTTTCAATCTCTTCCAGTAATTCAGTCTCGTACTCCGACTTCGCGCCACAAAGACTCTCCTTGCGTTCCAGCTGTCTTTGCACCGTAGCCTCATAGGCTGCCTTTCGTGCTTGCGGCGACTCCATACCTTCTATGTCTGCGCTCCTGCCCTGCTCGCTCAGGAGGTCTTGCAGGATTTTATCGCAGCTTTCCAGCAACCTTTGTTGCATGCCGAGGCCTTGGAGTCCCTTCACATACGCCACCAAGGCAGGCGTGTGCTCTGCAGGAATGCGAGTCAGATCGAAACAGTGCTTGATCAGTTCGTTTTGCTTCTTTTTGTGGAACTTCCAGCTCGACTTGTCTTCGTGGAACTGAACCAGATAACGGACGTAGTCCGGGGTTTCTGTGGTGTTGGGTTGTTTCTCTATTCTGGCTGCTTTGGCTGCTTTGTCGGTCTTTGACTTGGATTTATCTCGCTTGGGCTTTGGTTCCTTTTTAGGCGGTGTAGGTTCTAGTTGTGATGGCGCAGTTTGATTGTCCTCAATATACGCTTGCATCGACGATTGAGCCTCGTTCTCGTTCGCTAGCCAGTTCTGATACAGGGTCGTAGCGCTGAAGCCATCGTCTGTCTTGGTGTCAGGTGTAAAAGTCACTGACTTCCTCCGCCCTTTGAAGGTCACGGCTTCAGATACTGGCTTGTCGCCATGTGAAGGCATACGGGTATCACTTGACGGTCCGCCATTCGTCGAAATTTTCGTTCTTTTTGATGGCTGATTTTGCTCATCATCTCCAAGAGAGCGCTTTCCAGGAAGGACATGTTCATTTTCGTTTCGGAGCTTTTCTGTATATACTATAGCAGGCGATGCAGATTCTGGTGCAGTATCATTGGCATATTTCAGTTTGAGACCAAGTCGTTTCCAAGCCGGTACATGCTGGCTTGCTGTCACACCCCCTTCCATGCCTTTGCTATAAGTCTGGCACACCAGAGAAGTGTAGCAATAGTTGTATCCAGTATCGAGTGAAGTCGCCGAGGAATTCTTTTCGTCCAATCGAGGTTTGACGGGGGAACTTCGGCGTTCGGAAGGAGCCGACACAGCAACTCGCGGCGCGCGTTTGCCTGTCGAGCTTCGAGCTCAGGCCCGAGAGGTACGTCAAGAAGAAACACATACCACTGCACCTCATCTACTCTCGTCACCATCCAATACACGCACACACACAACACTGAGGAGCACATCGAAAGCGCATCACTGAGTCCTTCACCATGTCTGGTATGTTCATGGCAACGTGATGACGGGATCACCGCTAACGACTCGAGCAATCCAGGCAGTGCAGGTTACGACAGACACATCACCATCTTCTCCGATCAAGGACGTCTTTACCAAGTTGGTCAGTCAAGTTCGAGATTCTGGACCATCGACTCCGCCCCGCTGACAGTATCGCGAACGTTCAGAATATGCATTCAAGGCCATCACCGCAGCAAACATCACTTCGGTGGGTGTAAGAGGAAAGAGCTGTGCAGTTGTTATCTCTCAGAAGAAAGTTCCAGTACGTCATAGGTGTGCAATGCCTTGCATCGCATAGCAGGAATACTAAGGACCCCCTAGGACAAGCTCATCGACCCTTCGTCGGTGTCTTATGTCTACAAGCTCTCGCCATCCGTCGGCTGCGTCATGACCGGATCGATAGCAGATGCCCGCGCATCAGTCAACCGCGCAAGAGGAGAGGCGGCGGAGTTCAGATACAAGTCTGGGTACGAGATGCCATGCGATGTATTGGCGAAGCGACTGGCGAACATTTCTCAAGTCTACACACAAAGAGTAAGTTTGCATGGCCATCACGTGCTCACCTAGAGCATCAGCTGATTGCAGGCAGGCGTACATGCGACCATTAGGTGTTGCGACGACTTTGATCTCAGTAGACTCCGAGTTCGGCCCCCAACTGTACAAATGCGATCCGGCTGGATACTACGTAGGGTACAAGGCGACGGCATCGGGACCTAAAGCGCAAGAAGCGTTAAACTTCCTCGAGAAGAAACTCAAGAACAAGGACAATGCAGAGGGTAGCTGGGAGGATGTGGTGGAACTCGGTATCGCAACATTGAGCACTGTGCTTAGCGTGGATTTCAAGAAGGGCGAACTGGAGATCGGAATCGTCGGAGGCCCGCACGCAGACGCGAGCAAGGAAGGAACCGACCCTGGCTTCCGGTCACTAAGCGAGGCAGAGATTGACGAACGTCTCCAAGCTATTGCGGAGAAGGATTAGACGACCAGCAAGTACGCAGCAAGTGGTATGCATGGAACGACAAGCGATGATCCTATTACTTCTGCGCCATCAGCTTGGTATCTCTGCGCACCCGAGGCCAAAGGCATCATGGGCTTGCTGTCGACGTGCATGATATGTGCCATGCAAAGATCAGCCACCGGCACAGCCTTATGCTGCCATCCACAACAAGAAAGGCGCATCGCTCTCAGCCGATCAGTAGCGGCAGTGTGGCTTGAGACGTCCACCAATCGCGCTTCTTTAAGTTGAGCTGTTTTGGACTTCAGCTGCTGTATCGCTGCCGTACACGTAATAATAGTGTAGTATGGAACAAGAACCAGTCGCGGATTATCTCGGTACAGAGAACTAGCAGGTCCCTAGTCTGACTGTGATCTCATCAACTTTCCCGTTCCATTATGAGCACTTTGATGATTTTGATCTTGCGCATGTAAAGCACATGGCCCGTACCCACGTGTGCGGTGCGCTAGGGAAGGGTGGGGCCTTTGTTAGACTTCAGGTCTTTTCCCGCGCCTCCCACGACATCCCTCGCACCTCCGAAGAGCAAACTTCACCGAGTCATGTTTGGCTTTCCATAACCATCTTGCTCCGCTTCATAGGTCGGTCATCCTACGTCTTCGAGGTTCGCTTGGGCCGTAACGCGCGATTTGGTCCTTGTTAGAGCTGCGGACTTCTCCCTCAGCTGGGATGGTATCAATACTAGAGACTGTTCGCTGCGTTGACTGCACATTGCTGGGGAGCCGCATGACGTCTCTCACGTATAACTCGTTCATCGCCAGCATAGTGTGCAGCCACGATCGCTCGTCCACGCTATTCTGGTGCTTCAGAGGCTGCCTGAGCGAGCGCAAATGTGCACCTGCGCTGAATGCTAAGTGAGCGTGCGACTATACAATGTCTCCCTGGTTCTGGCAGCGCGGATGGCTGGCCGTAGTCTCAGCTAGAGACAGATACCAGCTGCTCGTGTGGCTTGGAGACCGATTCACTGGCACATGTCCCAGGACAATGTCAGTGGCTCCCCACTGTGTGATGAGTGCCGGGATTGTGAGTGCCTTGCATGTCGCCATTCCAGCTGGACATCGACAGCAAGTGCATCAGTGCTTCACGCTACTCTACAGCATTGTCCTCCGCTCGCGGACCTCTCGTTGAACTTTCTAGCACTTTAGCACGGTATGGTAGCTGGTTTCAGTCCCTCTGCGGTGATCGCGGTGGGGGGCTCATGGCCAAGCACTGTACCTGCACGAGACCCCTTACATATGCCGTCCATCTAATGCGAGAAACTTCCTTTTGATCACAGACTCTAAGCCACTCAATCGACACCTACGGCATCTCTGGCGGTCTGTCACAGCAAGCCACATCGTCCATGCCATGCGCATACAATACGCGGCTCTTGTAGAGACCTGTGATGGGGCTTAACATCAAGATATCCATATATATCGTCGGTCTTGCCACTGGCACTTGCTATTTTTGATATCACCGTCACCCATCAACAACCGAACAAAGACAAGAACTATAACGCATCCTCAAAGTCAACAGCCAAAACCACCGCACTCTACTCAGTTCATCGTTTCCACAATTGAGGACCGCTGTATGGGTGCCGTCACACGAAAGCTCGTACATATCACCCGCAATCGTTGGTAGGGAACTCAATGGCAGATGGTCGTATGTGTTCCTCCGGTCATGCAACGTGCTACATGTGGCAGAAATGACGCTGACAATATCGACCATCAGTGAATCAAGCTCGCGCAATGCGTATTGCAGAAATCATGGCAGACTATCGTAACATCCAAGGCTACATCGCCAGCGTTCGTACAAACCCTTCGGCAGAGGAGTACAACGAGGATGGGTATATGGTTCTGCGGAGATGTGTTGCTGAGGCTCAACAACTACTCTCGCAACCCTTCGAAGGCGCGAAAGCCGCAAGTGCTGAGGATATTGGACAATTGAGGCGGTAAGCGTTCCTGGCTGTTTTCGAACCCATCCCTGAACTCTTCACATCTGACTCTCTTCCGACAGCATCTTGGCCGATGCAGCCGTTCGTCGCTTCAAAGCTCAGAAGCTGTATCTGAGAGTCACCGCTGCGCTGCGATGGGTCAACTCACGAGCGGCTATCTTGCAAGGTCAACGCCCACATGCCGGACATGCGCCTGCCCTCCAGCAGATTCGAAACACTCTCCGATCTGTACGTACCGAGTAGCGCCATCCTTGTCGTACGCAGAACAAGAGAACAGCGCTGACTGAGTTCGTGAGTTCTAGGAGCTCAATTCCGTTACTGACCAGCGAATCGAGCTATCCCTACGCTCTCCCGACATACAAGCCGGTAAATGGCTTAACGAGGACCCGAGCCTAGCCATGATTCAGCGTGCGATCAGCGTAGGACGATGAGGTGGCAGCCGCTACCCTGTCTGCAGTCCTCGGCATCGAAGACTTTGATGCCCAACAATACACAGCGGTCCGCCCGGAGCACGACCGCCGCGCCTTCTTCGGAGATCACTCCGTTCTGACGACACATTCTTGATGCTGGACGCTGTGCGTCGCATCCTTTGCCATTCTTGAAGCACTTGTGATGTTCATTATTCTGTTGATCTTAGCTAAGCTCGGAGTTTCAGGGATCGGGACGTGGTGCCGAACTGGTCTCGTACCAGGCGATTCTGCACCCTGGCGGTGCAAGCATCGAGGCGCATGATGATTGGGTCATCGAAATCGTAGGGAATGGGGATGATACACGGATTATCGGATGTATGTTATGTAATCATAATAGAAAGTACATCGCTTCAACCCAGGGAGCTCGTTCCCAAGCAATTTGCGCCTCACTGCACGTCGTGCGTACACGACTTCATAACTTCATGAGTATTACCCTGCTTACACATCTGGCCGTCGCAATCATACCTGCTTATCCATCGCGCCGCGCCACGCCACCCTCAAGACGTCCGCCGGTTGGCATTCGTCCGTTTCGGGATGTTGCACTTGTGCACGTCGCGCATGTGCTCGACCATCTTGTCCTTGCGCGTGAAGCCGAGCGCGCCCTTGCGACGACACGCGCCGCCCTCGTACTCGCAGTCGTAGAGCGAGTGGAACGCGCGATAGTGCACGATGCTGATGTGGCGTTCCAGATCCGCAAGACGTTTGTGCTGGCCGTGGCAGGCGGGGTAGAGACAGATGTAGTGCGCTTCGGGACTGGAGGGGGCGTGGTGAGGTGAGTTGAATGGTCCTGGGAAGGGGTATGAGGATGGAGAAGGGGGGCTTACGCTGGCGCAGAGGTCGGTTGCGAAGGTTGATGGCGGGTCTGGGTGCTGCGACGCTGTTGGAGTTGGGGCTGGGGCTGAGATTGGTGGTAGGTGGGAGTGTAGAGTGGTTGTTGGTAGGATGCCATTATGATATAGCTGAATGGTTGATGAGGTGGGCTTTTCGTTGAAAAGGCTACGAGATGTCTGCACAGAGTAGAATGGCGAGGGTCGATTCTTACAGCTCCATTTCGGTCCTGTCCAGGCTTCAATCGTGATCTCGAATGTGGAAGAGAAACCCATCCTTATACCCGTTGATGCTCAGGTCACCAAGGCAACCCCCACCATGTAGAGCCTCGACACGGCATGCTTCACTGGTTGCAACATGACATGCCAGCCACAAGGCGATGCGCCGTGTAGCGCCAGATTCCGGTAGCCTTTCCTGGGCGGCCTTGGGTCAGCCGGCGCCGGCAAGTCAATGGGTTCTCGACCCAGCAGTCCGGCAGTTTGGTCGTACAAGAGTATACATGCCGCGAAATACGGACGTATACGACTGTTTCACCTCCTGGCGATCATTACAAGTCAATCGGAGGATCAAGGTTCTTTGGTAGACAACCAAGGTAGCAATCAGTCACGCAACGAGAGTGGTGCGGCAGGCTGTTCTCGAACGTCAGACAGGATCGCGAGCCTGGACGGCAGAAGCAGCGTTCGGTGGTGGCAGATATAGACTCGGGCCAGGATCACTCACCGGGTCAGGCTATCGGTCCGTGTTGCCATTATCGTGACTTGGATTCCAGGAGGATCACGAAAACGTATCTTGTCCGTGATTCGACGATCTAGATGCGGGATGTTTGTTGCTGTTACGGTGATCCTACGTGTGATTCCCAGCATGAAGGTTTCATCCACAACCCCACGGTAAGATGATTATTCGGCCGGGCCAAAGTATTCCATCAGCTCAGTATTGGATGTCGAGCACACCACTATGAGGTACATCCTGAATGCTGACAGTAGGTGTGAGGTGTTGTTGTGCCTCAGGCATCCAAGCATGTGTCCGGCCCCCCGGCACGCTGTGTTGTCAAGTTCGACGCTACCCATCATTACTTTGCTCTGCTGTTGGACTGTTAGGAATGGCGCAAACAATCAAACACAATCTATAGGAATCAAGAATTCCAACACATCGATGTTCTGAGGCCGCACCCATCGTCGTGCTCTCGGAAGTCATCCCATCATCGCAGCGCAGAATGGAGTGAAGTAAGGTGTACCCCGGTCGCATTTGAGCGAGGCCGCCCGTCACACGTCGCAAGGCTGAGTTGTCATTGGTGTCTTTCACTTGACATGCGAGCGAGATTCCGTGGCGCATGTTATGTTTCGGCATGAGGCTCCACGCTATGGTGAATGTCCCACAATCCCGGTTCAGCTTTTTGACTGTGCTGCGCAAGCTGCCTGCGTTCTCTGACAGCAAGGTTCACGACATTCGGAGCTGTGGTGCGACCAATGCTTACCTCGGGTGCTGGGAGTCAGTAGGACAACATAAGTGGGAACGGGCGGAGGAACTGTATGGATTTGAGTGAAAAGCTCACCGCTACCAAGAAAACTTGCGAGCATGAAAGCAGCAAAGTCCAAGGCGTGCGTGTAAGTCATTGGTATTGGTTGCGGACGCGCCGAAGCACTTCACGCTGCAACGAACTGTATCGTGGCCGGCTAAGCTGTCATAAGCGAAGCGATGATCTTACATAGAAGGACAAAGAGCGGCGCAGCATAGCCTCGCCTATAGGTCATCCTCCAAGAATTTGTACGCGAACTTGAAATCAGCCTTTCGTCGGTTCATCCTGCAGGGTTTGTTAGCAGCGGTTACTAGTCATAATCGCTTGTCAACCATACCAAGTGCTCTCATAGTCAAAAAACCGGTATGTGCCTTGCTCGAATTCTTCGGTGATGTTTTTAGGCTCTTCGTGACGTTGAAACCATGTTTGATACTGCTTGTGGAACCGCCAACTTTGGCTCTTCAGCGCCTTAGCGGCGAGATATTGCTGGTACGTCCCTTGCCTGTAGTAGAAAGCGTAGAACAAGCTGTCAGTGTCAATCCTGCTGTACAGCCTCGGGTCGTCGAAAATGCCAAGAGGCTCTTGCGGGTAATGGGCAGGTGTGTACGGGTATGGATTTGATGGCTTGTAGTGGTTCGGCTTTTCGGCATCCAACGGCGTGGGGCAGGTTAGGCGTGATGCATTCACCATATTCAGGTCGAAAGGCTGGTCAGAATTAACGCGTTTCCTCGTTTCCTCGAAGGAGTCCAAAAGGTCGGTCAGTGATGAGGGGAGGTGATATATCGATTCTTCTTCCTCGTCCTCTTGAGCATCTCGTGTCGACAGCGCGATCCCAGCAACTCCAGAATCTGGTGACGGAGGTTGTGCGACTTTCGAAGATGTGGTCTCGCCAGCTTGTTGTGCTGCTGCTTGGGCAGGACGAGGAGATTTCGTGGAGGTTGTCTTTGTGGCTTGCGCGCAATCGAACACTTCCGCACCTTCTGCTGCTTTGCTGTCTTCTTGAGGCGCCGGTGTTGATCGCTTCGACGCAGTGTCGGCCGTTCTGGCCACTTGCTGCGACGGAGATGACTGTGCAGGCTGCGCATTGCTACCTGCGGGTGACGCACTTTCGGAAGCTTTCGTGGCCATTGGCGGCGGAGGTAGAGGTGAGATGCCGACTCCACTCTTGTCGCTCGCTGCTGCGGCTGCGGCAGCAGATGCATATTTGAGCGGCTGTCCGGTAGGTATCGTCGGTAGAGGCGCGGGCTTCATGGTCTCTGCAGGTTTCCCATTCACATTGCCGGGAAGACTTGCATGCAATGTCGATAATGCCGGGAGAGGTGATTTGAGCTGTACACTGGGTCTGCGGGTCGAAGCGGGAGCTTCTGAGATCGAGGCCGACTTTCCTTTTGACGTCGGAAGACTACTTGATCTTGTGGTCTCCATATCCGGAGGCTCATCTTGTACGCTTTGGGCGTCTTGGCTTGAACCTTTGTCGTTCTCGTTGGCCATGCCGAACAGATCCTCTTCGTCCTCAAGGCTCAGGTCATCATATATGCTGTCGTCCTCCATGAAGTCGACCTCTGAATTTGACTCCACGTAGTATTTGATCCCTTCCTCGATCTCTTTCACTTGTTCCGTTTCGACGCTGCCATTCTCTAGCGATCGCAGCAGAATCTCCAATTTGCCCGTGTGCCATTTATGCCGCTCCACCTTCCGCTCCAACTCCGACATGCGCTCAGCCTTGCCATGATCCTTCTTGCCCTTTTTCAAGCCTGCTTGCAGTGCTTCCGCCTCCGCTTCCAGACTCTCCACTTGCCGACCCAGCTCGTCCACCATATCCGAGAGAAATTGGCCCATGTCCATCTTCTCTCGCTCCTTGGGATCCAGCTTCGCCGCTGCCGATAGGCCTTCTTTCGAGAATGCTTTGGTCTTCATCTCCTTCTCGACCGCTTTGAACATCTCCATACGCTATAATGACCCACATCAGCAAGGCAGAACTTACGACCACACAATCCCGCGACAAACGTACAGTCTCGATCAGCTTCCGTTGCTCCAACAGGGGTTTCTTGTCTTTGATATCATTTTGACTCGCCCAGCCCTTGATCTTGTCTCTTGACCGTTGCAGCTTCTTGATCTCCTTCTTCAGCGCATCCTCGAGCTTCTCCTTCTGTGACGCATTTGTGCTTTGGGCCAGCTTATCATACACGCCATCGAATGCTTGCACGCCTTCCGCGACTCTTTTGAACTCCTATCCACCACGTCAGCGCGTCGCTTCGAGAGTAAAACCATCGGCGAGCGCACCTTATCTATCTCCTGCTGCAGCTTTCGTGCCGCCATCGCAAAGAGTGTTTCCTGTAGCACAGGCGCGTGAACAAATCAGGCTGACGTCGGTCGTGAGAATCGGTGACGAAAGTCCGGCGCAGTAGGGCAAAAGGCGATGTTTGGACGTCCAGCGATCCCAAAGATAGCAGTGTGACCAGCGATGTGGTAGGGAGAATGTCGCTATCAGTCGATACCGCAGCGTGCTGCAGTACGTGGTAGACGATGGGTGTTCTTCAATCTATGGCGCTAGTCTGTATGTCCACTAGCGCGAACGTGGCGGCAGGCGATTCTCCGCAGTTGGCCAAGCTCACGACTATAATAAGCGACATGTACAACAATAAGGTGCAGGTAGAGTTGCAGGTTTATCGTCCTTGAACAAACACTGTCTTAAATAAGGAACAAGAATGATCGATCAGTGAGCAGGAGTTGCAAGACGTTCAGCATCGATTGATCCTCTTTCGTTCGTTCGATCTCGCCTTGAAACGAAGGTCGTCTCAGCGTCCAGCCAAGGTTTCAGCTATTGCGACTCTCAGTGGCCACCTCTCAAGACAATCACCAAACATCACGGTATTCGTTTTGAGACGATGAAGAGTAGGGTTTCCTCGGAATCTTATTCACCCTCACTCAAGCACTAATAGCTCTAGCTGTGATCCAACGCGTCAAATCAGCCTCGGTCACGGTTGACGGGCAACTCATCAGCACCATTAACAAAGGTCTACTAGTATTTGCGGCCATTGGCAGAGATGACACCGCTAAAGAAGCCGAGTCCATGGCAAGCAAGGTCTTGAAGTTGAAGCTCTGGGACGACGAACAAGGCGGCAAATGGAAGAAAAATGTACGAGACATTGACGGCGATGTGCTTTGCGGTATGGTGTAAAATTTGCCCAGGATACCCACAGCAAGCCGCTCATGAGTTCTCCTGTTCCAGTCTCGCAGTTCACCCTCCTTGCCTCCACGAAGAAGGGCAACAAACCTGACTTCCACAAAGCTGCAACCCCGGATAAGGGTAAACTGCTGTATGAAACCTTCTTCAACAAGGTGCGCTCGCTCTACGCAGAGGATAAAGTCCAAGACGGTGTCTTTCAAGCTATGATGGATGTTGGACTTGTCAATGATGGTCCGGTAGGTGTCGACTTCTGCTCAATCGAGGAAGCGGTATATCGCCCAGTGGGCTGCCCTCGCATAGTGTGTGTAACAAGGATGCTGATGGGTGCTGATAGGTCACGATCGAAATCAATACTGATCCTCCTGAGACGAAGAACCCGAGTGGCCTTGGACCCTCTGCGGATGCTGACACGACTAATGAGAAAGCAAAGACGTTCGAACTTTCGGCTTCGTCATTGGAGTAGATAGAACATTAAAATATATACCTGCCCACTCGCTGCAATGGGGCCGGTGTATCTGCTAGGAAACACAACTCTGAACTGACTTGATCACCTACTGTGCCAAAAGCACTCCGCGATACCGCATCTCACCATTGCTCAACTTCTCTAGCGCCTCTGTGATGCCCTCGACATTCATCGGGAACGTCTGAGTAATCGGCTTGATGTCGTGCTGGGCGGCAAATGCCAGCATGCGTTGGTGGACGTATCGGGAAGCAACCACAGAACCCTGGACCGTCAGACCGCCCAAGAGCAAGCCCATGTAAGGGATGGCAAAGTTGCCCTCATCGACGGATAGCGGTGAGATGGTGGCCTGAGGTGCCATGATCGGAACGATCAAATCCCAATCAGGTTGGGCGGCAGTGCAGACGAGCAGACGATCGAGCTTTTTGCTGACCTTGAGCTCCTTCGCACCCTTCATCGCTACGAACTCGGAAGCACCGAGCTGCATCGATTCTTCCTTTTTCTTGTCGCTCCCTGAAAGGACGACCACTTTGCAGCCCATCTTCGCGGCGAATTGAATGGCAAGATGACCTAGACCGCCCATGCCGAGCACACCAACAGTTTCTGTGGGCTGCACGTTGTATGAGTGGAGAGCGTTGAACACGGTAGCACCACCGCACATCTGGGTGTTGTTAGCAAAAGTCCAAGAATCACAAAGCGCTGGTCGAATAGACTTACCAAGGGTGCGGCAACCTCGTCAGACATATTTGACGGCACCTGAAATAGGAATGCCTCGCGCCATACAACATACTGCGCGAAACTGCCCTGGTCCAAGTCGGCAAGTCCATACATCTGGCGGTCGTCGCAATAGGTCTCGGAACCACTCAAACATTGCTGGCAGTGCAAACATGAGTCGTGAACGTAACCAAACCCCACACGATCACCCTTCTTCATGTAAGTGACCGCTGGTCCGGTGGACTCGATCACACCGACGCCTTCGTGTCCCAAGACCATGTCGGTCTTCTGGTAGTGGAGATCGGTACCACACACACCAGAGGCGGTGATCTTGACCAGGACCTGATCGCCTGTCAACTCCGGCTTCGAAGTCTCGGACTTCTGGATGGAGCCATCTTTGGAGCCCTTGAACACGGTGAACTGAGGCATGATTTAGAAATTGTTAAGGGTTCTTGAAAAGTTGAGATGGAAATTGTTATGATTGAGATATGAACAATGACAGAACAAGCGAGCACGAACAATATATAACATAGCTATAGACAGAACGAAAACCATCGAAGCTCGTTGCAGCAATGACGTGGTGCCTCCACCGTCATTCTTTCCTCGTCCGCGTATCAGATAATGCACAGCTAGGTACAAGCGCTTGGTGGCAACCCAACTCCATGCAAAGACCGGCACTTCACGGGCCACAAGTCTAAATCTGCTGAGACGTCCTCGGTTTCATTACCAACCAGGAGCGTCTGAAACTGAGATTCCGCAATGGCGCCGAGCTTTGTTGGCAGGATTTTCACGTTGGACTGGCTTTGATGGCGGACCTAGGAGATATCCCCTGCAGAATTGGTAATGCGCCGATTAGAAGACAGGCCGATGACGTCCATAGCACGTCTACGATGCACCTCATGTTGACAGGCAGAGATTGAATTCTGAGCTCGCTGCGTAACACTTTTCAAATCCTAGCACTGCTGAGCATCGAATTGAACGTGTGTAAGCATTTGCTCGTAACGTCCTTTGCATGTCAATCAGCGCATGGTTGTGTCGTCTTGCAAGAAGATGCTGGTGGCGGGATCCCGTGACCGCTTCTGCGCGTCTGGTCGTTCTGCTCGCAAATACATTGCCACATCATCAATAAGGTAGACACTTGAGGCTGATGTCCCACATCATCGTGAAGGTCTGACATCGATGCAACAGATATTGAAATGGGTTGAAAAGCCGCACTTGTGGTGCAGACAGCACCTTGATGTATTCCACGACTTCCATGTAGAGCGTAGCTTCATCACCTTATTTTGACTGCTCTCGAGTCTGAGAAGCATTTCCTAACATCAATATAGGGATCGTGTCTCAAGGGAAGTCTTTCGGGAGTGTTTGTTACCGGACGACATAAGTACTTGATGGAAGATACTTGCATTTCCTGGTTACTCTTGTCATTACACCGAGCGGATGAACCTGGTCCTCGGAGCGAGATAGATACGCAACAGTCGAGAACCACATTCATGCTTCTGTGCTTGAAGTCGGCTCATATATTTGATCTGGAGAGCCTTCGATGGACACACTCAGAGCAACATCTTACCCTTGGAGAGAAGTAGAGGGCAATGTATGCGCCAACGAGATGTGAGCGATTACCTAGACACTGCGTGTGTGCTTTGAGCCTGAGGCATCCATCCGCAATGGGTATGATGCGCTGCAGGTTACAAGCTCTCCCATTTTTATGTACAAGCTCACACTCGTGATATGTCCGGACCATCATGGATATGTACACGATGTCTGCGTCGCACGCTGTGGCCAGGGCGACTGCGCAGAGTACCGACCATTCGGTTTCAAAGCAGTAGGTCATGAAATGGTGAATGGCTGGAAGGGCGCACCGCTAATGCTGGTAATTCAGCTACTGGCATAACCCCAGCATTACTTGAACGAGCACGAACTCTTGCCATCGAGCATGCCAACCTCACCAAACGGATTGCGGACGATTACGATGCGGCTGCTGCAAAGCGACTTGGTCAACTCTCCGCAACGACTTCTGCGATCCAGGAGTATGACAAGGCTCAATCGGCACTCGAGGAGCTGCAACAATTATTACAGTCGTCCGATAAAGAGATGAGACAAATGGCGGAGGATGATGTTGAGCCCACACAGACTTTGATCGCTGAGGCAGCATCAGCATTGAAGACAAGTCTGATACCCGCGCATCCTTTCGCGCATTTACCTTGTCTGATCGAGATTCGTCCCGGTGCTGGCGGTGATGAGGCGGCACTCTTCACCGGAGATCTGCTCAACATGTACGAAAGCTACTGCGCGCATATTGGTCTTCGGACAAGTCGGATGAAGTACGAGACGGCAGACGGCGTTACTGCATCGGCAGGCGCGAGTGGCACTCATGTGCAGGAAGTAGTACTAGAGGTGGACTCCCCTGGCGCATATGGCATTTTACGTTGTGAGGCTGGTGTGCACCGCGTTCAACGAGTTCCCGTCACAGAGACCAAAGGGCGGACACACACGTCTGCTGCCAGTGTCTTGGTGCTACCCTCACTACCTTCTGGAACGGGACCTGACGCGAACGGGGATGAATCGTTCAACGACCCAAATAGTGATTACTACGTGGATCCAAAAGACGTCAAGACAGATGTCATGCGGGCCAGTGGGGCGGGTGGGCAGCATGTCAACAAGACAGAGTCTGCGGTCCGACTAACTCATGCACCCACCGGCACGGTTGTCGCAGTGCAAGAAACTCGCTCGCAAGTTCAGAATCGCGAAAAAGCTTGGCAAATCTTACGCTCGCGCATCGCACAGATGCGTCGCGAGGAACGCGAAGAGGAAATCGTGAAACTTAGACGTGGTGCAGGGGCTGGCAAAGTGGGACGCGAGAATAAAGTGCGCACCTACAACTGGAGTCAACAGCGCGTCAGCGACCATCGTAGCGGCTTTGATCTGAGGAACTTGGACGAGGTAATGGCCGGAAAGGAGTCTCTAGAGAAGGTCATGGAGAGCGTGAGAGCATGGATGGCCGAGCAGGAAGTGCTGGGCCTTCTTGCCGAGGAAGAAGAAAAGCGAAAGCAAAATAGCTGATCCGGAAGGTGTGAGCGATACCCAGCGCGGAAATGCTCGATGATCTACATGTAGTGATCGTGCGGTGTATCATCTAACTTCACCTATTCGTCTTAGCAGCCACATTTAGCTCTTCTGACATGTTCGCCGGAGCCCATCAGGTTCCTGTCCATGAGCGGGATCTGATAAGATCGTCCAGTGACTATCCCGTGCCAGCATTCGGATATCCTTGGCGCAGATAGAGGTGAGGTCCGGAGAAGCATCTTCTCCCGCTGAGTTGCTGTACCTACCTTAAGCAGGTGTCGATTCATGCCAAGCTTTGTGCTTCACCGACTACACCTCATCTTACAACCTGCTTCACACTTTGATACAACACAGGCATCGAACTACTCAGCTCGCAATCTCACGGCGTTTAGCATGTCGCCACGACGATGTCGTCCACAGATCAGGACTGTCGTGGCGGTTTTCTAGATTGTGTAAGATGGCGCTGAAGACGGGGCGCAATCCTACTTATCTACAGTATGAGCTAGTGTTCGCTCGGGATCTACCCAATGCAGGTCGTAGCAACAAAGCAGTCGGGCTTCAACTTTATTTCGCAGATCATCCGCCATTCCTAGGACTTCGCTCGCCTTAGTACCCTGCCGGAGCTGGAGCTCTTCCGCTTTTCTATGTCCAACGCGTGAGTAACAGTGTGTCACATTCATGATCACAGTGTATTCCTTACGGACGGATCGACCAACTACATGTGAACGGTTCACATACCTCCTGGTCTTCTTCGACACCAGGAGCTTGCCTGCCCCACCAATCTACGCGCTTGTGCATGCACATCCTTTTAGCACCAGTAGTGAAGCGTTTCAGAAATCCATCTATCTCCGCTGGTGATGTACCCCGGATGACTCCGCCGAGTTGCTCAGCATGGCAGACTTGGACTTGCCTGGAAGACGCCAATTCCACGGAGAAGGCCTATAAAATGTTACATGCGGAGAATTACGCCTTTGTGTTAGGCTACCAATTAGCAGAGTGACTTTGGGAAGAGTGCATCTGGCACCTACCCTTTGGGCATGCCAGCTTCACGTCCACCTTATGGA
The DNA here is from genome assembly GCA_002786065.1 of Microcyclospora pomicola. NCBI lineage: Eukaryota > Fungi > Ascomycota > Dothideomycetes > Capnodiales > Microcyclospora > Microcyclospora pomicola. The sequence goes on along the minus strand of NHNY01000022.1, from coordinate 167,401 downwards.
TTTATGAAACGTGAGATGCGCTGTACAATAAGTCTTGTGTCCCCATCCGCTTTTATCTAGCAGGCTACTGCTACTCTCCCATCAATCTTCAAGCCATGGCGTCGGCCTTTATGAAGATGTTGCTTGCTGCACAGCAAACCAATCGCATAGCTGCAAAGCATTGGGGCATTGGTATCGCCTCCCTCATCGGCATTTTCATCATCCAGCACTGGATTCGCAAGGTTTTCGGCAGATATGTCACAAGGAAGAACAGTCTTGGTAAAGCTGTCTCCACCGTGTCCATTCCTGGTCGACGTTTGATCACCGGATTTGTGGTTGGTAACATCGTTGTTCTACCCGGACGGATCTGGTCAGGTGCCGCATATCTTGCCATCAACATCGCATGTGCCTTTACCAATGTGAACTGGGCCGTGGCCGAGCTCTTCTTTGCCAAGAGAATGGGATGGTGAGGCTCTGACACGTCGAACATAGGCTCTAGATCACTAGCTGACTCTGTATGTAGGATGGCGCTGTGCAATCTGTGCTTATCTATCTTTCTTGGAATGAAAAATACGCCTCTTTCGCCTCTTGCGGGTCGATCGTATGAGAGCCTGAACGTGCTCCATCGGTTCGTTAGTTACACCACCATTGCCTGTATGGTGATGCACTCGTCGTACGTATCAGCTTGGTGAAAGTGCTGTTCTACCACTTACCCGTCTCATGCAGCATTCACATCGCTGGCCTGTTCAAGTATGATTCTGTGTACATCCTGCGGATATCCCATCAATATGCGGCCATGACAGCTGGACTCTCAATGCTCGTTATTCTGCTATCGACCTTGATACGCGGCCGACAGTATGAGCTATTCTACATGATACATATCGTCTTCGCCGTCGTGATCCTAATCACTGGTATGTATGCTATCATGATGCAGAGAACGTCGCCATTAACGAGATATAGTGACCTACCACACCTATCAACCTCCTAACATTTCGACACAAACTTTGGGAGTTACCGTTCTTGCAATCGCTCTGTTTCTTGTCGATCGCATAGTTCGACTAAATAAATGGGTTTTCTACGGTTACAACAATTACGCCGTGTTGACCGCGCTACCCGAAGGCGCAACCCGCGTTACTCTCAAGCGGTCAATTCGTGCGGCTCCAGGCTCGCACGCTTTACTGTACTTGCCCGGAGTTCGTGCGTTCGAGACCCATCCTTTCTCTCTCGTCTCGACTCAGCCGGCAGAGTTCGTCGTCAACGCGCGGACGGGCTTCACTCGAAGCCTTCACGAAGCTGCGCTTGCTAATGGTAACAAGCGCTTTCGCGTGGCTATCGACGGCCCTTATGGTCAGCCTCCTAGAGTGTCGGACTACGACAAAGTCATGATCTTTGCCGGAGGCAGTGGAGCGACATTCAGCTTATCTCTGGCATTGGCGTGGGTCCGGCAACCAGGAAGCCGAAGACCTGACAGCTCATTGACCTTCGTTTGGTCGATCAAGAACAGAAGTGAGTCCTTTGCAAGCCGCACATCCACATATATCTAGTCAGCTGACCTTATATCAGATTATTTTCAATGGTTCAGCGCTGAAATGGCCGAGCTGCAGGACTGCTCAGCCGTGCAGCTTATCGTGCATGTGACCAGACAAGAAATCAACGTCGTTGATAATGGGCCATCAGCCTCGGACGAGCAGACCAAAGGGTTCGACTTGGAGAAGCCGGAGTCCGAGCGGTTGTCCTCCACAGCCTCGTCATCATTCGACAAGGTCATCGAACACGGACGACCAGACTTCGACTCCATCGTGGGGCGTGTCATGGAAACGTTGTCGGTAGAGAAGACAGCGCTCGTCGCAGGTAAGCTGTAATGTGCTTGTCCGTGGCGACCTTTGCTGACTGTATTCTCCTTAGCTGCTGGGCCTGATAGCATGATGATCGATACTCGTGTCGCCGTCGCAAAGCGTATGCGTGCTGGTCAACCTGATATCCACCTTCACCTAGAAGAGTTCGGGTGGTAACGAATGACGATGCATTTGAAAATTTGACGATACGCGTCCTAACGTACATGTCTCTTACTTCAAAAGTTGCGGATTACTTTGTGATCCTGCGTAGTTTCAGATCCCCACACTTTGCAGACATCACTCAATGCATCATGCTATACCCTTTGGTCGAGCATATGAAACGTGATGACTTACCAAACTCGTACTGTAGAGAATCAGAAGCAATATCACTTTGGCATGTGCAAGATTCGTCAATGGACTCCTGCCACCAGTAAGAGCAAGCAATGATTCTAGATGTTCTATTCTCTCCTCTATCCAAGGTGTCTGCATTCTACTGCATCGGAAATCCAATACCCAGCAATAGTGCAGGCTCATCGATATTATGATGTTGGTAGCTCAGGATCCCCACTCCGCCCGGCTCCATCATCAAGCTGAGCGGAAAGGAGAGCTCATAGCCTAGCCAGCGCTTGGCAAATGCTCGCGTCAGGTGGCCGTGTGCCACGAGCACGACATCCTTCGGCTCCGCATCTTTCATGTGCGGCGCCTGCAACTCACGCACTTTGGCGATGAGGCCGTCGATGCGCGCGGTGACTTCCGCCGCGGATCTGACAAGGAGGTCCCAGTTAGTACTCGAGAGAGCTCCAGGGGTGAATATCACGAAGAGAAGTCAAATGCATACTCGCCACCTTCACAGCCATCAGTCCAAATATCCCACTCGCGCTCCGTGTCCAGGCCGTGCGACTTGCGCAACGCACGAATCTCATGCGTCTTCAACCCTTCGTACTCGCCGTAATCCCACTCGGCCAGCGCCTCGGTGATCTCAAACCCGTCCGAGCGACCCGAGAGCAGCTCGTACGTGCGGATTGCGCGCCGACGAGGCGACAGCCAGACCTGAGCCACTTTAGCGGGATCGACGAGTCGTCCGGCGCCGTAGACGATCTGCGCAGTGCCTTTGACCTGCTCCTCGCCCGTGGCCGTCAAGGGGATGTCGGTCTTGCCGGTGTATTGGCCGGACTGGCTCCATTCGGTCTGGCCGTGGCGGATCAGGAAGACGCGAGGGGTGGCGGCGTCTTTGTCTGGCATGTTGTTGTACTGGCAGGACGGCCTGGATGTGATAATCGTGAGTTGTACCTGGAGCACTTGGCATGAAGAATGCCTATGGAGAGTCAAGGTGAGACTAGAGCTAGTGTCTGATTTACCTTAACTTCCCCCACCTACTCTAGTCAAGACTACCGATGGCGTCGTTCTCCGCTACTTATTAAAACTAGAACTACTCTAAGCTGCGTGACTCCATCTCGTGCTGTTAAGCACAACACACACGTCTACTACGTCCAGAAGCAGTACTGCACACAGACGGTTGACCTTGCGGAACCAGACGTTGTCTCCTTCTCATGTGACCTCGTGTTCAGCCCTGCCAAGCCTCCCAAGTCGGAGTCGCGGCGCAAAATATACATCTGAGCCGCGGACGAAGGATGCAGGATTGGCAGCGGCACAATTAGCACTGCCATATGTTGTCATCTCTCATCAATGACAGCCCCAGGGAGACACCGCATATGCGATGCACGTATGTTGCAGTTCAGAAAACGCGAAACCTCCGAGGAATGATGAGTACCTCACCTTGTTCTTGACCTGACTTTCTTTCTCTTTTTACTGTTTCCTAGCACCACTTTCCATCACCACCTCTTGACCAGGCGTGGTTTCATTTATACTTATTTCTCAATCCGGTTTCTCTAATTGCATCCTAATCACGCTACCACAAATGCGCACTTCTTGGCCACACGCCAGCATCGCGGTCCTGCTCGTCAGGGCCGTCGCCGGCATCGAGCTTGATATCCACGATCCCGCATCCGTGGGCAGCGCGGCCAAAACCCTCGCCGCGGACATCGCCTCTCAATACAACACTGGCGTCCCTGGGCTTTTGCCCGAGCCGTACTACTGGTGGGAAGCCGGGCTCGGCATTGACTCGCTCGTCAACTACTGGGCGCTCACCAACGACTCGAGCTACGTGGACCTCGCCCGAGATGGTCTGCTTTGGCAAGCCGGTGCCAACAGGACATTCATGCCCGCCAACCAGACCAAGTCTCTCGGGAACGACGACCAGGCGACATGGGCGCTGGCAGCAATGACCGCTGCCGAGAACGGGTTCCCCGCCCCGTCTGCCAATTTCACATGGGCACAGATTGCACAGAATGTGTTTGACCTGGAAGCGGCGCGTTGGGACTCCGCGACATGCAATGGCGGGTTGCGGTGGCAGATTTTCACCTTCAACGCCGGCTACAGTTACAAGAATTCGCTCGCCAACGGCGATTTCATGCAGTTGGCTGCGCGACTGGCCCGATTCACGGGCAACCAGACGTATGCAGACTGGGCGCAGCGCACGCTGCAGTGGATGGATGGCGTGGGCCTGATTAACGGTGGAAGCGTATTCGATGGCACGACGGTGAATGAGAACTGTTCTCGCGTCGATGACCTGCAGTGGTCTGCAAATGCCGGAACTGTGCTCAGTGCCACGAGCTACATGGTGAACTTGGCAAGCATACTCTCCGTCATAAGTTCGGATGTCGCCTCAAAACGGCATCCGGGAGCATGCGACAATCTGCTGACTGCGGTATCAGACACAAGGCCAGACATGGGTTGACGCCACCTCTTCAATTTCCCAACACGCTCGTGGCGTTTTCACCAATGGGTCTTCCAACGACATCCTCTACGAAGCCTCCTGCCAGCCCGTGAACGCGTGCAACACCGATCAGCAGGCCTTCCGAGGCATCTTCGCGCGTGCGCTCGCCAATCAGCTGACGTTGACCCCCGACACTGAGGCGGCGAACAGCACCACGCACAGCCAGATCACCGCTATCATACAAGCGTCCGCGGTCGGTGCGGCCGCGCAATGCATCCCCGTGAACGGCACCCTGAAGTGTGGGGACGACTGGACCCGCACAACGCCGGATGGCTTCTACGGCGTCGGCGAGTCGATAAGCGCGCTCGAGGTTATCCTCGCCAACTTTCCCCGTCCCGCGATGCGGAACATCAACAGCACTGCAAGCGGCACGCCCACCTCCGGACCAGGCGCGGGCAATGCGACCGCGAGTGCCCCAGCCGCGACCTCGAGTGTGCCTACCAATGCCGCCTCGATGGCCAGCGTCTCGATCCTCGCTGTCCTCGGTGCATTGGGATCGGCGATGTTGCTGTAGACCTAGATAGCTATCTGTATCTCGTCAGTCGTATGTTCCGCTGAAAAGCCACTTTTTACACGCCTAAATCATGCTGATCTAGCATCGTCTCCCATGGCAGGCCGATGAAGAATTGGGATGATGTGGATGCTATTCCTGTCGAGATGTACCCATACAATTAGAGCTTTGCAGTCAGGGTTCGTCTCGTCCAAGGATTCGTGCCAGAAAGCACAGGGCTTGAGAGTGATAGCTTCAGATCTCCTGCTTTCTGCGAAACAGCAAGTACATAAGGTAAACATCGTTGCAACTCGCCTGCACATCACCGGAACACTTCCTCATCCAAGTTATTCGTCCAGACATCCAGGATGATCTGTGTCAGGCGACCAAGAGAGTTGTGCCAAATCATCCAACAATGATCATGTATCTGGCTTGGAATGTGGTGCGAGTGGCTTTTCCCAGATATCACATACGGGCTTTAAGGGCAACAAATTATGTACTCGGACATGTAAATGATAATGATACAATATCGTACAAGCCCCCTTCTCGCGTAAAGATGCCCAGCATCGTGAGCTATCATTTGGCCAGAAAGCTTTGAAAGGCCTTATTATCGATCGCCACATTGCCCACCGCGCGCAACTTCTTCCTGCCTTCCTTCTGGCGATCCAGCAATTTCCGTCGCCGTCCGATATCAGCCGCATGCAGCTTCTGGAGGACGTCTTTTCGAAACGGTTTGAGAGTCTCTCGCGCCACCACCTTTTTGCCCGCCACCGCCTGGATGACTACTTCGAACATCTGCCGATCAACGTGCTCCTTGAACTTGCCGACCCACTCCTTCCCAAGGCGCTCCGCTTGAGAGACGTGGATGACCCGTGCGACGGCATCCACAGGGACCTTGTTGACATGTAGTTGTAATTTGGTCAGATGCGAGCCACGGTAGCCAGCTTCTTCATAGTCCAGTGACGCATACCCTTTGGTGGTGGATTTAAGCTTGCCGAAGAAATCATCGACCAGGCGCTCGAGAGGCAGGAGGTATTTCAGAATGACTTGCGTAGCAGTGAAGAACGTCAAGGACTGCTGTTCTCCGCGATTGCCTTCGCAAAGCTCAATCACTTTGCCCAAATATTCTTCAGGCATCGTGATGGTGGCATGGATGTATGGTTCCTGGACTGATTGGACCTTCCCAACCATGTCCTGCGGATCCGGAAACAAATTAGGATTACGAATTATCTCTTCGCTTTCATCGCGCTTCACTAGCTTGAATGGGACGGATGGTGGAGTGATGATGATGCTCGCGCCGTGTTCGCCGCGCAAGCGATCTTCAAACACAGAACAGTGCAATGTACCCAAAAAGCCGAGTCGCCAGCCTGCACCCAGCGCTTCTGAGCTTTCTTTGGTGACAGTCACAGAACGATCGTTCAAAGTAACCTGGTTGATGCTGTCCTCCAGGTGTGCGTAATCGCCTTGGTCGGTAGGAAACGCAGCCACAAAGACCATGCTCTGCGGCTCCTCGAAGCCAGGCAGAGGCTCGACCTGGTCCTCCATGCCAACTGTTGTGAAAGTATCGCCGATCTTGGCTTCCTTGCTACGCTTCATTCCAGGGTTGAAGAAGATATATCCGACTTGACCCGCGCGAAGACATGTCTGGGGCGTATCCAGCGGGTACATGATCCCGACCTCTCCCACAATGTACGAGATACCAGTGGCAAAGGAGCGGATCCGATCACCAGCTCGGATCTTACCTTCGAAAACGCGCACAAGACAGATGACACCCTTGTAGCTATCATACCAGCTGTCGACCAGCAGCAGTTTCAGTGGTGCGTTCTCGTCTCCTACAGGAGCAGGGATCTCCTGAACAATTGTAGGCAGAAGTTTCTCCACGTTCAGGCCAGTCTTGGCAGAGAGCTTGATGGCATTGGATGGATCGATCTCGAATGTATCACGTAGTTGCTCCAACGTCCGATCGGTATCGGCGGTGGGCAGATCAACTTTGTTGAGCACGGGTACCAACGTCAGGTTCTGAGCGAACGCCAGGTAGAAGTTCGAGACTGTCTGAGCCTGCACCCCCTGCGAGGCATCTACCAAAAGCAGCGCGCCTCCGCAGCTGGCATAACTCCTGCTGACTTCTGCGCGGAAGTCTACGTGGCCAGGTGTGTCAACCAGGTGGAGCAGATAATCTTCGCCCAAGTGGTTGTAGATCATCGAGCATGTTTGCGCCTTGACGGTGATTCCACGTTCGCGCTCCACGTCTAGCTTGTCCAGGAACTGCTTCTTTCCACCCGGCTCGATCGTGCCGGTGAGTTCCAGTAGACGATCACTGAGCGTACTCTTCCCATGGTCGACGTGTGCGACGATGCAAAAGTTCCGAAAGCGATCGATGGGGATTTTGGCGATGCGCTGTTCGAGCTCGGATTGCACCTTCAATGGAGTGGCCGCGCAGCGCAATCGACTGCTGGTGAATTCCCGTGTCGATGCATATTTGGCGAGAGCGTGTCTAGCTGGAGCAATGCTAGTCCAGCGAGGGAATGCGTTATGTGATTTCCAGAACCATCGCTGCATTGAGAGAGTTGCATTGATGGAATGTTCAACACCGCAATGCATGTACGAGCAAAGTCTCCAGAAGTCTTGGCAATTCGCTGCTCCGCCAACCGTGATCAACAGCTTGGATGGACTTCAACGACGACGCCACTAGAACATTGACGAACAAAGACATTCGAACTCACATTCGATCTTCGACTATTCGCAGAAGTCTTATTTCATACAATGCCGTCCGCGGCACCGACAGCATCCAGTTCGGATAAGTCCAAAGTTCACAAATTGTCCCTGAAAGGTAAACACATTTGGCCCCAACTATATACAGACACAATCACTAACATCCTGATAACAGGATCGTCGAAACTCGTGACAGAATTCTTCGAGTATGGCGTCAATACCATCCTCTTCCAACGTGGTGTCTATCCTCCTGAAGACTTCTCCGCGTAAGTTATGAAAAGCTCAATCCCGAGCCCACACCGCGGACTAACCTCGCCTTTTAACACAGGGTGAAGAAGTATGGCCTGACGATGATGACCTCGATCGACGACCAAGTCAAAGCGTACATCAAGAAGATCATGTCGCAGCTCAACAAATGGATGTCCAAGTCGAAGATCTCCAAACTCGTCATCGTCATCACGTCGAAGGAGACGGGCGAGCACGTCGAGCGCTGGCAGTTCGACGTGAGTATCTTCGGCGGCAGCGCATCCAAGGCTGCCGCGATCAGCACTTCGCAAAACGAGAATGCATCGTCGGCAGCGGCGACGCAGGAGAAAACGGACGCGGAGATCCAGCTCGAGATCCAATCACTCTTTCGGCAGATTACCGCGTCGGTCACGTTTCTGCCGATGCTCGATGGGAACTGCACGTTCAACGTCTTGGTGTATGCGGATGCTGATAGCGAAGTGCCGCTGGAGTGGGGCGACTCAGACGCAAAGGAGGTGAAGAACGCAGAGAAGGTGATGTTGAGGAGCTTCTCGACGAATAGCCATCGTATCGATACGGTGGTCAGCTACAGGTATGTCTATATGTTTGACCCCTTCAGCGCCGGATGCGGTCCGGCAACTATCGCGGAATCTCCTGGAAGCGTGCATTGTGTCTGGTACTAACGATAGATTTCGTGCAGGCTCGCCGAATGATCACGGGGACACTGACCTTCATGAAGGCGTGGCGTTCAGGTTGTGATTTATGGACCAGGTGGGATTGGCGTCGATACCGAGAATTTGGCGGCTTGGAAGCATTTGCTGTTTGTCTATTGCTTTTCGCGAGAGTTGGGGGTTCACGATCATATCAAATCCTGAGATCGGCCCCTTGCGAACGAAATCGACCAATAAGGGTGTCCTAGTGTTGGAAGCTACTCTAGGCACTGAAGACTGTATGGGACTATGACAACATGATTGGAGCACTATCTCATCCCGCTTGCTATCAATGTTTTGCTCATATGCACGTGGCCGTTGAACATGCTATATTCATGACTGGCTTCCGAAAATCTCGAAAGCCACCATACGCCGGACGCCACAGCTCTTTCAAGCCCCAGTGGACCTTTCCACCGTCCTGTGCATTCGTCCTGAAGTGGTGTTCGCTGCTGCTAATTGTAACGCATTCGTACCACGTTTCCGCATGTCTAACCCACCATTCTCTTACGCTTGCCGACCTGGGCAGAGAAACCAGTCTTGATGGCGGTGACGGAACGACGAGATCCACATGAGTTGCAGGTCACGAAGTAAAGACGGTTCTCACCCTTGTTGAGTTCGGTGTCGGGTGAACGGCAGGTCTTGCAAGTGACATACTCGACTATCATGGAACATGTCAGTATGTATAGTTTGAAGCAATGAGGATGATCGACTAGCAACCTACCGATATATCTTCGGAGCACGTTCTCGATCTGTTTTTGTTGGAAACGACCCTTGATAACCAATCGCCTGCTTCCGTCCACGGAGCCGCTGGTACCCAATTCCGCGAACAGGAACTGCGTGACGTGCTCATCGGTTCGCTTCATGCGCTTGCAGATATCGGCAATGTTCGCAAAGATGGTCTTCTTGTTTCCTTCACGGAGACATTGTGGCGGGGGGATCTTGTAGCTCTTGCCACCACTAGAGGCAAGATCAGGATGCGTGTCGTGTAGCAATGTGAAGAAACGGGTCAGAAGGCTCTCGTAGTTGATCGGCTTGGTCTCGTCGTGTGCCCAAATGCCTGTGCCCTTGACCAGATCGCCTTCCTGCACTCCAGTCTCTGCATCAGCCGGGGTCTCTGCAGCCGCCGGTTCAGCAGCATCAGTCGCGCCCGCCTCAGCCAGCTTCGCATCGAAATCATCCTCAGCGGGCTTCGGGGCCTTCTTCTTCTTCTTCTTTTTGAGCGCACTGAGATCGACTTCGCCGTCATCCTCCACCTTCTCCTTCTCCTCACCCTCGTCCTCCTCGTCTTCCTTTTTCGGCTTCTTCTTCTTCTTTTTCGCCAGCCCAGCGAACATGTCGGTCATCTCGTCCACGGCTTTGTCGTCACCATTCTCGGCCTCCGGTCTGGAATGTGACGCGGCAGAATCCTTCTCGCCGTGGTGTTCGCCGTCGAGGTCCTCCTTGATGTTGCCATTAGCATCGACGACTGTTTGGCCGTCCGCGAAGGCGACGCTCTTGCGTGGCTTTCGCTCTGAGATGTCCGCCATGATGGGTGTAGGTAGGACAAAATCACAATGCGGGACAACGGGGGAACTTCGTATATCGAAATGTTGCCCCACTGAGTCACCTAAATTCTAGTCACGTGCTCGTTGCGTATATCATTGTTCATCGCATATGAGTCAATTCCATCTCTCTCGCCACATGTATCGACAACATGCCTCTTTATTTGCCTCAGATATCCTAGAACAAGCATACCGCAAGTCTTCGCCATAATCTTGTATGGTTATGGCCCCATAAAAGCGGTGCTGGTGTCTAGATGTATTGCGACAGGCTCAGCTACTCGTGACCAGGGCTAGAACCACACTCGATTCTGGTGTACATCGCAATACCATGCTAACGTGGGCAACCTTCGACAAGCGTATCTCCTTGAGCTTGCATCCCGTTTCATGAAGCAAGCAGGATGAACATTCAAACTCGCATACCTGTACTGTAGTCCATCCCGGAGCCGAAGCACGTGTCGAGCTAGTAAAGTGAACCTCATAGCTCTACACTTCCAGTCTCATCCACATTCTGCAACCCTTGCTTGTTCACAGATATACATCCCACCTCAATCGCCATGTCTACTCCCACATCGTCCTACGCCGAGATTGCTCGACCCTCAGATGAAGAGATTGACTCCCTCCCTTCATCCTCAGCCGGCACATCCAGCAGCGACCCCGATGAAGACTCGCAGTATCCCTCAGATGCCGAACGCGAATGGCGCGAATCGCTGCAACAGCTCGAGCTGCTGCTGACGATGGTGCTGGTGCCATACTTGGGCAAATACTTTGGCAGGAGATGTGCTTATTGGGGTGAGTTTCTTGCTGGAGGGTGATTCTATGCGTAGGAGGAGGACAATCGAGTGCATTGAGCAGGAAAAGAAAAGACAAGACAGCGAATGGAGAGAATGCAGATCTACGCGATTCCATGCTGACATCTCCACGCACGCATAGGTTGGGCCAAGTTCATGACGTGGAAGTACCCGGTGACGATCGAAATGACCAGCCCCGGCGCCTTCAAGGGCGCGGGCGCGATCGAGGCGGCAGCATCGTTGTGAGCAGTGAGGACACCTTCTCCCATCTTTCTCCACGGCCTCGGCGAGCTTGTCCCCGCCATTCGTGTGTAAGACTGCTCGACGTGCCAGGCCGGGATGACTATGGGATTTCGACAGATCGGGAGCTAAGGGTTTTCTTCTTGTCCAGTTGGTTGCGCGGATACGCGCAGACGTTTTCGGGACATTGAGAACTTTCAGAGGAAAGCAGAATGGCTCCGTTCGACAGCAATGCCAGGTCGGCCGAGCCAGCAACGGCAGCTGCGTTGTGCTCTAATTGTGGCTGTCAAGGTGGCAGGCCCGATCTCGCTCCGCCATTGCTCAGCGGAATGATACGCCTCGCACGACTCACGCCAGGTCGCGGAGCACTGCAGCCTAGAGACAACATTCTCAACTTGGTGGAACGTGTGGCGAGCGCTCAGCCTCGAGATTTGCCTCCCTCCCAGCGAACCACAACTACCGACACAGCCCGATCAGTGACGGATCACATTCCACGCATCATACACGCCACCGATCGTTGACACTCGTCAGTAAAGAACGAGATGCGCGAGATGCGCGGAGAAAGGAAACAGCGGTATCGACCACCACACAGGATGAAACATGCGCGCGATGCAGCTTAGCTCAGCGTATTCCCTTTCAGTTGTACATATATGCCTGCACGTCTGTATATACATAGATTGAAGCCAGCATCAAAGACGTCAATTGAAATCATCAACGTAACGTATAATCATACCGCCTTCATCCCGCCACCTGCCTTGTTCTCTTGTAACCAATACATCTCGAGCGCGCATGAGATGAGCACCAGCGAACCCGGTCCACAAACACTAATGTACCTACGCTCAATACAACTTCATTGCATACAACGGGCAGAATTCTCCAGTGTGCAAGGACAAGCGGATGCGCAGTGTGCAAGAACTCGCGGACCTCCCCAGGACCTACAATGATACTGTACCTTGAACTTTTCCCACGTACACACCGAATCCTCCCATTCTATGGTCGATGGACACGAAGTCGCCCACTCAATTTGACGAGTGCGTTTCTTCAGGTCTATTATTTTCCTGCAATACAAGTGTACATACGGTATGTTACGAAAAAGGCGAGTCAGTAAGGTAGGGGATAGGTATGTCACCATCGAGAAACAAAAAAGGCACATCGCGGAGGAGACAGGGACCAATTGCGACTCGCAATATCCCATCGACGGGAGCACCACAACATCAAGGATGGATGATTTGAACAGGATTGCTTGCGAGAATTGTGGATTTAGGATTATGTATGAATACCTAGTATATATAGGTAAGAGCCCGAATGGCAAACGGTAGGTAGGGTAGGTAGGTAAGAACTGTACAGATACATTTTGCCAAACTAGCATATGCCATAACCAAAGATGATGAGTGTGAAAACGCTGAATTTTGGCTGTTCGAATCCGCCGGCCCCGATGCTGAAAATGCGATTGTGCTTTTGTTTTCCCTCTTCTCTTGTAAGAGACGGTACTGATGATGATAATGATGATAATGATGATGATGAACGCCGAGAAAAAAACTTCCCGTGTCCGAGAATTTTTGGTGGCGGAGGAAAGACTCCGCGGACCGTCAAGACTGCCTGCCGTCCTGTGGACTCCCAAGAGCGCCGTGCTTTGCGATGATGGTGATAATGAGAATTAGACCGGATGCGAGAATCAGAACCAGCTCGCTGCGTGCCGAAAGAATTGGGGTGAGAGAGTCATTGCTTTCGTCGAAGATGCGGGGGGTATCATGCAAAGAAACAATTGAGTCGAAATTGGTGGTTGGAAATCAGGTGCTGCGAAAGAACTCGTGCGTCGTGAGAAGTCGTGATGAAAGAGGACATGATGCGAACATGTCCTCTACTGCCGCGAGATCTTGCGGGTGAGTTTGCTCACGGCGTCCAGGCCTCGCCGCACAGACGAAGTGCTCTCGCTCGAGCTGATGCTGGACGTCGAGCCGGAGCGGGTGTTCTTGGGCTTGGACTCGTCGATGAAGTTGGCGGCGCCGCCGCGGCCGATGTGGTAGATGGGCGCCTGGACCTCGCGGCGCTTGATCATCTCCTCGTCGAAGGTGAAGATGGCCTGCTCGGTCTCGGTGAACATGTTGCCGGCACCGCCGCGGCCGGCGGGGAGGGTGCGGCGGAGCTCGCTGGGCCGCGAGAGGGCGACGCGCGAGGCGGGACCGGTGGCGTTGGGGCCGGAGGTCAACGAGGAGGAGGTGTAGCGTTTGTAGTTGCCAGCACCGCCGCGGCCGCCCATCAGGTAGGCGCCGGAGGAGGGGACGGTGGGGTGAGGCTCAGTGACGGAGAGGTTCCGAGACATGTTGTGGGTTGGTTGGTGAGAGTGATGTGGTGTGTCGAGTTGGAGTGGCGTTGAGATGTTGTACGTTCTTGATGTGGTAGAACTTGATGCTGGGTTGGCGTGATATGGGAAAAAAGAAATCAAAACCTATCATGAACAGCGACGATGGAGGGACTCATATACCCAGCAGGGGTCGGAGGGGAGCGCAAGATGGCACGGTGGAGGCCGAGAGGCATGGCAATGGTCGTATGAGAAAGCACGGTGGTCTTCCAGTACCATCGAATCATCACGATCACGCGGTGCCTCGTTCGTAATGACAAACACCACACGACGAGCAACGAACGACCCAGTGCTTACTAGTCGGTGGCCAAGTGTGAGCATCTGACCCGCGAACGTTGCCAGTCAGAACTGGAGCCAAGGAAACGGGGCCTGGCGTTCGCATGCGCCTTCAGTTAACTGCAATTGTCTAACAGCTAGGGGGATAGTGCCGGGGCCGATGGAAAATTTCCAGCTCAGCGCGGCGCGTAAGGATGCAGCCGTAATAGAATAGCGGCCAGCGCCTACGTACCGCACTTTTAGTGATGATCTAGTCGATTTCGCGCAGAATTTTCTTCGCTGGATCGTGGTGCCCGGGTGACCTGTCACGCGTGGCCCGGCCGTCACGTTGTCTCGGCTTAGAGGCGGATGCCGAGATCTTCAGTTTAATCATACAGCAGTCTCCACGATTTTTTTTTGTTATTGACTCGATCCACGATCGTCCGGGAGGCTGAGGATGCGACGTGCATGGCCACTGCTTGGGGACACGTTGTGATGTTCCTTGCATCCTGCATGCATGCATGCATGCATGATTCATGCGATCCTATGATGGCGACATTGATCATTGTTGCGACATGGATCACGGCACAGCGCAAGAAGGATTCGCCACGGAGTCGATGATACATCACAAACTCTGTATACACCACCACAACACCTCATCATAGACCGCCTTTCTCCTCACCACCACCCTTCCACTCCAGCCTGACCATCTCCACGTGAGCCGCCTCTCGCGCCGCGCAACAACCTTAATGGCCCTTCGCCAGCCAGCCAGCCGCCCGGGCGCCTAGCCAGCCCGCCCAGCAAAGACCCGCCCCGGCATGCCTTTGGCAGTTTCCTGGGGGTAATAGCGTCGCCCTCCTGCCGCTTTGGGCCAATCCTGGGGGTAATGAGAATGAAATTCCTTGCTTCGTGCTTCCTGCTTCCCCTCTCACTTGCGACGTGGCCTGGTTTCCTGGGGGTAATAGGAATTCACTTCATCGAAGGGTTGCAGAAAAGTCTGCAGGGCTTTTTTTTCCTGGCTTCTTCTTGTTCGTCTTCGCTTCGGTCGTGTCACTCGCTTTCCACCTTTGGTGCCATGCAGGCTTGACCCAGGCGAGCTGCGCTGGAGGTACAGTACATTGATGTTGCATGCGCCTACACGTCCCTGCCAACGAGCGCGGTTGCGAAGGGGTAAGAGAAACTGCACCAGCCAGTCGTTCGCGCACTCCCCCTTCAACATCAGCCGGCTCATGGCGGCATCAGCTGGCATCGATGCATGAACTGTGCGTGCATGCAACAGTGTGATGTCTTGAATGCGGCGACACGGGTATTGGTCGGTGGAACACACGTTGCTCAGATCTACATCGCTTGTTGGTCGCGATCGACTCGCATGCATATATTGAAGTCTGATTCTTCCTCTGCATCTGCAGGCACATCACATCACATCGGAAAAAGAGCGAGGTTTGATGACTCCCTAGATACTCTCCCGATGTGTGATGATGCCTCGGTCCATCTCATCTCAGCGCATATCACGAGATCAGAATGCGCAGCTTATAATAACACGCCCTCTACCACCAAACGCGACTCTCGTCGAGTGATGAGACGACCAGGCACGGGGCCACAGTCCCGGCGCCACAAATCCTATAGCTCGCCTTCCCCGCAAAACGCTAGAAACATCGATCTGCCGTAGCCCGTAGGGCAGGGCAGTCCTATAGGTCACGTTACGTTATGTTACATTACCTGAAAGAATATTCCGAGGGTGCGTGCCTTAGGAAGAAGATCTTCCTGCACAAGGGATTGTTTTCTACATAACTGACTGGTCACGTGTGCTCTACATCACGTGTTCCATCTGATCAGCGATCATTCTTACATCCTCCCCTACCAAGATCTCTTAACACCTAGTAAGAGGGTGTCATTCATAGCTTAATATAGCCTTCATAGAGTGAATAGCAGTCCATCACTTTACTTATAGCCTCTTACAAGCCTTTAAATAAAGAAAATCCTTTAGTAATCCCTAGTGAAAATAACTATCTTATGCTATTTTAGATTCACTTAAGCTAATAGCATAACCTCTAACAGGGGCACATAGCTATTACTTTTCACTTTAGAAGGCCTTATACCTTTACTTCAGTACCTTATAACACCTTTATTCCTCTAATTGATTAGTAGATCCTTAACTAAATCTTAGGGGTTAGTGCCTAATGTGTCCTTAGGCTAGTAACAAGGTCTATATAGTCTGTAACCTTCTTCCTAATCCTCTATCTCTTTTACATTAACCTTAATAACAACAATCTCCTTCTTCTTAACTATTATCACCTTTAACTACCTTAACAGCCTTTAAACTACCTTCTTCCTTACTAAACAATCCCTAGCTATTATGTCTTTTACTCTAGTTAATACTCTATCTAGCTCTAGAATCTTAGTACTAGTTGCATCTTCTAACACTAACACTGCTAGGGTCAATATTACTAAAGCTAACATTTTAGTAGAATTTAAGAAGATTAGGAAGTAGAGCTTAGGTATACTAGTGCAGTTCTTCAACATTTTAAGAGCTAATAGTCTAAAGACTAGAATAGGGGCTTAGTAGGAGTGTTTTCTAGATGTTGTAAATGCTAGCCCTACTAGCTCTAGACTATTAAGGTTGACAGCCCTTTTAGAGTTCAACCCTAATAAAGATACCTTTACTAGATCATTTTCCTAGTACTCCTTAGTGGCAATAGGTATTAAAGCTAGTTATAGAAGGACTAGACATACTAATAATGCTTATATAAAGTATGCTAAGGGAACTGCTAATAAGAAGTTCAAGAATTGCACTACAGCTACTAGTCTTAATAGGAAGGTTGTAGCATATAGAGCTTGTTCTAACTGTCTACTTACTAACAAGTAGTAGGAATGTTCCTTAGTCTCTAAAACTACTCTTAAGAACAACAACAGGAATCTAGATGGCTTAAATAAGGGCAATAAGAGAGCTAGGGCTTCTATAAGTCTACTATTAAGAGGTTAGAGATCTAGGACTCACAGCTTTAGTAACAATGCTAACTTCTCTAGTCAATTCAATTAGCCTTAGCCTAAGGGTATAACTATTTTAGGGCTAATAATAAGACCTACACTAACTAGCCTTTATATTAGGATCCCTGTTGCCTCCCTAGCTAATACTACTAATAGTAGGTTTTAGATTGATGTGATAAACAGAGTCACTTAGTTCTAATCTGCCTTAGCTAGCAATTTAGCAGCTATTAATGCCTTTAATAGCCCTTAGGATCTTAACAACATGTTTAGGGCTCCTAACATTTATGCTAATAATATAGAGCTTTCTAGGATTGTTAAGGAGGAGGAAGATAAGTAAGTATAGATTCTTAGAATCTGATAGTAGAGATCCTTAGTGTTTTGATGATTTTATTTAATAAATTGAGGATAATTGATTCCTCTAAAAGTTGTCCTTAGGTTTCTTTAAGGTAATAGTTGCTGTATTAAGTAGCTAGATTCTATGCAGTTTGTTTAATAGAAAATACAATAAGACTTAGTTACTAATTTTGTTGTTTCTTCCTAGGTCTTTGCCTTAAACCTAATAGTCTCTGCCTCCTAGTTAGTTTAGAGTTGTTAAGCTCTAGTTTAACTAGTGTTTCTAGAGTTTTAATAATATGTTGTCTGTTAACAACTATATTATCTACTTCTAGTAGTTCTAGTCTTTATAGACTTGTTGTCTTAAGCTGCATACCTTATAGTACTAACTGAACATCTAGCCTATTATCTACTACTTTAAAGACTCTAAGAGCCTTGTTAACAGTAATAGCTGTTAGAGCTCTTAGAACTAACACATTTAGCTATATAGTCCCTTTCTTAGACTATAATCTAGCCTTAGTCTTCCTTAACCTTAAGGTAAGATCTGTAATCAAAGAATTGTTATTAACTACTATAGAATCTCCCTCCCCTACTAAGAACCTTCTTGCTCCTATAGAAGTATAATCCTTCTTTAGTAAGGCCTAGAGTTGCCTCTATTTCTGTTCTGACTATGTTGACAATTCTTTAATATTAATATAATTAACATTATACTTATCTAGAACATTATCAATTTCTAGGGAACTTGTAATAATGCCCCTATTATTTCTTATAGGCTGCTTGTTCTAAAAGTCTTTTGTACTTTTGTAATAGGCTGTAATAAGCCTGTTGCTATGTACTAAGTGCTTTAAAATTCTCCTAGTTAGTGTTCTTAAAGTATATGTTCTAAGCCAATGTAATTTAGCTACTTAGTATAGACTAATCTATTTAGGCTAGAGCTTTGTTAGTTTTAGGTTTTGTAAAAGAACCTAATTACTAACCTTTCTCCTTATATTTGCTTTAGGTTAAAGTATCTTAGCATTAATTAAGCCTCTAGCTTAAGCTCTCTGTAACAACCTTTTATTTATAAGCTGCCTTATATATCTTACTTAAACTAATTTAGTATTTAGATCTGCTACTAACATGTTAATAGGCCTTATTACATTCTTATCTTGTAAAATCCTTAGATGTTAGCTATATATAAGGTAGAATAGGCTTAATTTAGTTGTAGTATACTACCTACTTCTTAACTATAATAGAGCTTTATATAAGAATGTGTCCTAGTATCTTAAGTTAGTACTAATACATATCTTAGTTAAGACCTTACTAAGAGAGCTATTAAAGTTCTTAACCTTACTATTTGTCTGTAGATAGTAAGGGCTTATTAAGTCTTAATAAGTTTTAAGCTGTGCTAAAAGGTAGGCAATAACTCTTAATAAGAAATTCTTGCTATTATTAGAGAGCAACTCTCTTAAGGGACTATATAAACTATATATGTCCTTATAAATGAATTTAGCAGTAGCCTTATTATCTGTACTAGGAACAGCTTTAGTAACTAGCTAGCCTGTAGCTACATTAATAGCTATAATAATGAATTTATTGCTATTAAGGGTCTTTTTAAGTAGACTAACAATATTAATTACCTACCTCTTAAAAGGTAGCAACTTGTTGTTAACTTAGTAGTACTGCTTTTCCCTGTTCTTAGGTTTGTCTAGCTTTGCCTTTTGTACTAATTAACAAGTTAGACACCTATATATAAAAGACTTAAGATTATCTACTATTCTTAGCTACTAAGCTCTATGTTAGATATAACCTATTAACCCTAGATATCTAAGATAACTATATTAATTGTAGATAGTCTTAATAAAGTCCTATCTTAACTAGTGCTCTAGGAATAGGGCAGTGCTAAGGTTATCTAGTAACCTATATCTAAGCTTAGTAATGTCTTCCCTAAGTAGCTAGATCAACTCAAAATGTTCTACCTTCTCCTAAACTAACTCTAATAAATGTTTGTCTTTTAGCAGTTCCTTAGTAGTTAAGTAGGTATATATTGCTATTAGGAAGGTCTTAGTCTTATCTAACTTGAATCTTATCGAGGCTATAAAGTCTAGCCTCCTTAAAATAGTATTAGGTATAATAGCCTTAGCTCCCCTTCTGTATTTGATCTTAAGATTATAGCCTTAGAACTCTTTAACCTATCTAGTAATTCTTTTACTAGGGTTAGTAGCAGTGTTAAGATACTTAAGGCTGTTATAGTCTGTTAATACAGTGATTTTATAACTATTAACTACATAATAGTTCTAAGTCCTTAGGGCTTCCTTAATTATAAGGCCCTCCTTCTTATAAACTAGGTAATTAAGCTTAGCATTCTATAACTTCCTACTACTAAAGGCTACTAGATGTAACTTGTTATTATTATTATGTTGATATAGAGCTACACCAATTGCCTAGTTAGAGGCATCAGTCTCTATTTAGAAGGGCTTAGAGACATTTAGTAGTGCTAATACTAGTACACTTAATATAGCTTGTTTTAATCTAGCAAATATAATAGTACATCTAGCATTCTATTTAATAGGCCTTCTCTTTTTAGTCCTAAGTAGGGCATTATCTTCCTTAATTAAGTCTGATAAGCAGGCTGCCATTTTAGCAAACCCTAAGATATATCTCCTATAATAACTAACAAGACTAAGGAATTGCCTAACTTCCTAAACATTAGTAGGTTATAGCTAGTCTGTAATAGCTTTAACCTTATTAGACATAGGTTCAACTTAGTTATACCTTACTAAGTAGCTACAAAAGGTAACTTCTATAACTCTAATCTCATATTTAGCTAGGGAACAGAAAAGGTCAGCCTCTTAGAGCTTTTAAAACACTGCTTAGAGGTGTTGTTTATGTTTAGCCTTTAAGTTAGAGTAAATTAAGATGTTATTAAGATACACTATACAGCATTTCCAGAGCAAATCTCTTAACAAATTATTTATTAATGTTTAAAATAAAGATAGAGCATTAGTTAAGCTAAATAGCATAACTATAAACTTATATTTACTATCTCTAGTATTAAAGGCTGTCTTATGAACATCTTTCTAGTCTACTAATAGCTACTAAAATCTAGAAACAAGGTTAAGCTTGCTAAAGTACTTAGCTAGAGCAATAGCATTAAGGCAGTCTTAAATCCTAGGTAAGGGAAATGTGTTCTTAACAGTAACCTTATTAAGGGCCCTGTAGTTAACATATATTCTCTAATTGCTACTAGGTTTAGGCACAAACAAGACTAGACTGCCCTAAGGGCTTAAAGATAGCCTTACTAGTCCCTTATTAAGCAGTTGTTAGACCTAGTTAGCTTGCTCCTCTAGTTGTTATAGGTTTAATTAATATACTAGCTTGTTAACAGGCTTAGAGTCTCTAGTGTTAATTTTATAGTCTGTGAACCTTAGTTTTAGAAGCCTATTAGGAAGGGAATCCTTCTAAAGATGTAGGTATTGATCTACTAAAGGTTGAAACTAGGGATCAACTACTCTTAGTTAAAGCCCTTCTTAGATTATAGAGATAGATTTAATAACTCTATTCCTAAACTAGCTAAGATAGACTTAATCATCTTCTTAGATATAATCTATAGGAATTAAGAGGTCTATTAACTTATATTCTTAATAACTAGTTGTAGCTAAATCAAAGACCTTAGAATAAGTCCTAACTATATAAGACTTACCTTAACTATCCTTTAAGTACATCTCTCCTATTTACTAATTGATCTAAGGATTGACTTATTTAAGCTATAATAAGCTAAGGATTATATCAAAGTCCTCTAGATCTACTACCCTTGCTCTAATAAGAGTATTATGCTAGGTCCTAAGGGAGATTAGAGTTATAATAGCCTTCTCTAATCTTAGGATCTAGCTATTTAGTAATTTGATCTAGATTGTGTTAATGGATTTTCTTAATCTATTAGGCAACCTGTCTGCTAACTTTCTAGCAATATATACCCTAGATACTCTACTATTAACAGTGAACTTAGCCTTTCTAATTCTATTAGGTAGCCTAATCTTACTATTTATAGTAAACAACTTGTTATCGATAGTAGTAAGATGTTTAAGAGTAGCATTAATAAGATTTAGAGTGTCTATAGGAGCACTTAATAAGTTGTAATATTCAACTACTAACTGCTCAGCCAACTTTGTTAGTCCTTTACTAAGACTATCTAGGTCCTTAGGGACTAGTTGAATAAGTTAGGCTTCTCTAATAGCAGCTAATACCCTATAGCTACTACTACTTATTTTTTTAGACACTTATTAGTAAGATAGTTAGGGGATTAGTAGGTGTAACAAAGCTTTTTCTATCCCTTTCTCTTCTTAGAGCTATTATTAACAGGTTTAGGCTTCTTATTCTTCTTTTTCTATTAGTTAAACTTGTTAGTTATAGCATTAAGTTTTTCCTCTTATTGTTTTAATAATACAGTATAGCTATAGTTCTTATTATAAAAGTTAAGTTCATTAATAGTTATAGCCCTTATAATATACTTATAGTATAGAGTATTTAATACTAAGACTTAGAGTTTGTTAAGTTTATTCCTAACCTAAGTCTTAATGCTACTTTAGAACTTTCTTACTAGTATGTCTATATTCTTTAGTAGAGGAAGCCTATTATAGGCAGCTTATAGGTTAATTATAAACTTCCTTATAGTTATCTTCTATACTATGCTCTTAAAGTTCCTTCTCTTAGTCTTATCCTAATTAAGATCGGTCTGTTTAAACTTTAAGAAGTTTAATTGACTAGCCTACCTTGCCTCTTAATTAGGTAATAATAACAACCTAACACCTTTTAATATATCTGTCTATATAAACAAGTTGTTGTCCTCTAACAATATTAACACTAATCTAAGCTTTTCTCTACTAGTTATTAGTCTCCTAAACTAGAACTGTTCTATTTAGTCTAAATAGTTCTTAACCTCTAGCTACTATGTCTTAAAGGCTGCATTTCTAGCAGTAGTCTTAAGTTTGCCTAGCCCTTTAATGTATACCTTAGGGTCCTTTAGCCTAACTGTAGCAGTTAGGTCCTAAGGTAGCATAATAAATAATAGTAATAGGCTAGTCTGTAGAGGTTGTATTAGGGGTATAGGGTCTCTTAGAATAGGTTAAGACTCTATTAGGGCTAGTTAAGGGCCTGAATTCTGGTTTTGAAGCCTTTAGAAGGTTGCTATTAAGGTATTAAAGCTAGGATATTAGGCTAACCCTTCTATAGATTCTTAGAGATAAGGTAGAAGCTCTATGCTTCTTCTAAGCTGTATAATAACCTCTAGTTCAATCTTAAATAGGGTCTAGGGCTAGTTAGAAGAGCTTTAGGTAGATTAGTCTAAGCTAAAGTAATTGTTTACTATAATTAGAGATGCTAGATAGCTTAGTTTAGCTCTTATACTAGGATTTAAGCTTAATATAGAGCTAAGCAGCAGTAAGCACTGTGATCAAGCTACATTAAGCTAATATAGCTTAACTTATTATTACCTAGATAATAATCAGTTCCTTAGAATGGTTTAAGTCTAATTAGTAGGCTTAATAGGATCCTAGGCCTAGAATAGTTGATTAGGCTATCTTAGACTAGTATCTTTCTCAATTCTGCCTATTAATTAGCTCCATTTTGATCATTGGTCTGGCCAGCCACAGTGGACTGGCCTCTAAAGGCCCTTAGCTAATAGCTAGTGTCCTTTAGATTAATGACCTAGCTACCAGATAAAAGAATATTCCGAGGGTGCGTGCCTCAGGAAGAAGATCTTCCTGCACAAGGGATTGTTTTCTACATAACTGACTGGTCACGTGTGCTCTACATCACGTGTTCCATCTGATCAGCGATCATTCTCACATACCCGACTCCGTCTTCTAGCCTCACCTCACCTCCCTGTAATAAGTCACGGTACGAAGCCGTTCGGATCCCTGCCCTCCCGACTCGACTCGCCATTGCATGACGGCTTGTACGTAACGTGGTCCCGGCGCGACCGACGTCGAATCGAGGGGTGATGGTCACGAGGGAAGTCGTGGACTGTGGACAGGTTGTCGGCCTTGAGCTGGCACAGCCATTGCGTCTTGGTGCAATGGACCCCCTTCGATGTTCACATCATCTACATGTACTACATGTAGCTATGTGTGCGTGAAGTGAGGAGGAAAGCATTGCCTGCCTCTACAAGGCCAATCGGATCACTGTATCATTTAGATCTAGGCCGGAGTCTAATTCGGAATCATTCAATTTGTCCGTCGGTCTTCAGTCGTTCAGTCATTCAGTCGTTCAGTCATGAAATTCTCATCCGCTTCTTTCCCAGCGGCGACTCTTGCGTAACCCCAAGCTCTGACAAACACTGTCTCAGGTTTCCATTGTGGTCATCCTCTATGGTACGTCGGACTCTTGGATAGCGCTCAACTGCGGTGCAATGTTGCACTCATGTGTTGGAAGCCATGACACCGATCCACGTGTGGTATACAAATCCTTGTCGAGGATTTACAACGCCCGTAGGACCTTTGCCCGCTCCAGCAATGCGGCGGGACTTGCATCCGAGGGAAAAAGCTCGGCCTGGTGAAGTCCCATTGTTCGTGCCAGTGCACAAGCATTCGAAAAGATGAACTCGGACCACCCAGGAGATTCAAATTGCTGGGTTGCGACGCTCTGGTTCAAACAGTCAGCGAATCAATCCACGTGAGAACTAGTGCACTGCTCAAAGCGTGTACGTACAAGAAGGTTCAAAGTCTGAACATTGATGAGCCTTGGAACGGTCAATAACGGCGAGCTGACTAGAGCAGCCCGACTAGAGATGGAGGAGTGCGCAAAATCATCGAGCAAGCCATTGTCCGCCTGAGTCGAAAACTCCCGGCCCCAGACGAGCACAATGACGACTTGAAGACAAATAGCCCATGTATCGTCCTCCAGTTCGGCAGATCGCGAGTAGACGCGTTCGATTTGGGCCAAGAGGTTGCGCGGTACAAAGATGTCCGTGACACTGTCCATATGCTGGAAAAAATGGCCAATGATATTTCGGGCACGTTGCTTTGGGAGGGGGCTGAGGATCGGGTGGCCACCGAAGTTGGGAATGGCTTATACCTCTCAGCTTGGTCGCACAAGTTCTGTAGTATGTCGGTCAAGGCGCCGCTCTCGAGCTTCGTTGCCACGAGGGCCTGGGAGCGGAATTGTTTGCACAGAACAAACAGCGACAATGGGCCATGATAATGGTCAGTCATGTCCTCCCGATTGTGGAAGATGTATGAGTCGGCTGCATCGTAGCGGCATGGTGAGGAAGCTGCCGGATGATCGGAGACGTCCTCATCGTCCTCACTTCCACTCACGGACGGTAATGTGAAGCAGGTGCCCGAGCAAGTGCTATTGCTTCTTTCCTTGGCGGACTCCAGAGCGACCGAAAGGCGACCCAGTGACGACTCGATCTCCGACAGACGTCCGTTCAGCCCAGTGACGCTGTCGAATCTATGCACGAGTCAGATGCACACTTTCACGATTCTTTCTTCTGAAGGAAGCGAAGCCACCTACAGCAGCTTGAGATGGTTTACTCTTTTCGTTGGGTTCTGATATTCGCAATCTGCCCATCCGTCCCGCTCGTAATTCGTGCATCGAGGCTGTTCGCGGCTACAGCGGATCTTTCGTTCTCGACAGTGCGTACGTGCCAGGTCAGATGTGGTGTTCTCACTCTGATGTGAGTTCTGGTTCATCTTCGGTTAGCAGCAAGCCCTCACGGCCGACTAGATCGGAAATCGCGGCACCTACGCGGGGCCAGTCACCCGCCATCTTGTCTCCCATCAGGCTAGTCGGATTTGAGTTGCACGAGACAACTGCCTCAGACTCTGCTTGGTCTCAAATGCCGGTGCCGTAGGCAAAGATCGAAAGAGGGACGAATTGGACGGATTGAACGGGATACCCAAGCCTGTTCGTGGATAGGCTTAAGAGGCGCAATGAAAGCGGCCGACAGACACATTTTGTAATATAGCGAAGACTGGCGAGCAAGACAGGTAGTCGGATCCGCAAAGAATTCCACCAGACATGGTTTCCTCGAGCATTCTTCGAACGATGAGCGACACCTTTCTTCTAATTGTGCCATCCCAGGGTGTTTGCTCAGCTGAGTAGATCACATCGGCTTCCCGGGTAAGATGTGCATGAGACGGGGAAGTTCCATGTGTGAGACGGTTACTGTCTTTTCAGCTCGATCTCTGGTCCGGCTGCAAGGCGCTCGACCTTGCCGAAGTGTGCTGTACGCGTCTCCACCGAAGAGAGCTGATGGACCTGTTTGCGATGCCGATGAGCTCACCTCTGGTATCAAGTCGATGTCGACCTCGCCCTCAGGCTATAGCAGCCAAAACTTCGATGTGCCTTGCCTTCGTGTCTGCTGTTGGCAGGATCCCAACATCTCTGATCCTCAGGGGAAGTACATGTGTCAGCTCTAGCGCGGTCAGCCAGCACTCCACCTCAGTCCACTTCATCACAGCCTTGGGATAAGAAGGTTGACGAGCGCTTACATTTCGAGGGGCTATAACTTTATATTGCCGCCGGATGGTACGTAACTCCCAGCTCTGCCGTGGCGTACGGCACGAGACACGATCGAACGGCGCTGAAGATCCGCCATTTGGGCTCACTTCTTCCAAGCCACGTGAGGTAACAAAACTCATTAATTGTCACTCACCTGGCAGTATGGTCGTCACATCATGCCATACATGTGCCATACCACCGGCGGATTCTTTGATCTACCTCGGACCCCACTAAGATAGCTCCTGAGCTACTCAATACACCGACTCATACGAGAAAGCCTACATGCAGATGACGCCCCTGCTCGGCGGTGATTACATAACGCGCGCGGCTTTCATATAAACCTTCATGATATGAGGTACCGCAGGTGGATCGGTAATGTGCACGCCTGGGCAACAACAATCCGGACAGAGATGGGTGGCCAGGACTGTGCGTAGAGGCTCAACTTCTCACATTCAAAGTCAATTGACTGCGGGTACAAATCGACCCTCGACCCTGCTCTTTTTCGATACCTCTCTCCTCTACACAACTCGTACGAGGTCAAGAAGTCCACAACGACCTTCAGAGATTCATGCAAGCGTTCGTTCGTCCAAACCTACTGCTCAAGACTCGAAGCTATTTGACCTCGTCGACCAAAATGTCTTCGCCAACTGTACTTATCCTCGGCTCCGGGCCTCGTATTGGAGAAGCCGTGACCGCCAAGTTCGCCGCCAGTGGGTACAAAGTGGCACATGCTTCACGCAGGGGAACCAACTCGATCGATGAGAAGGGCTACCTTTCGCTGCAGGTGGACTTTGCGAATTCGGACCCCACCTGCCTGGCGTCTGTGTTCGAAAAAGTTAAGAGCGAATTCAATGTTGCGCCCTCGGTAGTAATCTACAATGCCGGATCCATCACTCCACCACCGGATGGCGAGTCGCCGTTGACAATTTCCAGCGTAAGTGGATCGGCCTTCCCGCAGAGAAGAAAAGGAAGAAGAGACAGCAGCAGGGTATACTGATGTTCATGTAGGCTCGCGTCATCAACGATCTGAATGTCAATGTTGTTAGTCCATACATTGCTGCACAAGAGGCAATCAAGGGCTGGGAGACGCTGTCACCGGCAGGCAGCAAGGTCTTCATTTACACTGGTAACATTACCAATGTCGTCGTGTTGCCTGTTCCCCTGCTGTTGAATGGCGGCATGGGCAAAGCTGCCGCGGCGTACTGTTTGGGTGTGGCGGACGGTGCCTACGCAGCTAGAGGTTACCGGTAAGTCGTTCATCTCATGACGAGTTCTTGGGCTCGCGTCCAGATCAGAAGTCACTGACTCGCCGCGATTATTCTCCACAGATTCATCTACGCCGACCAGCGCCAGGCCGATGGCAAGATCGCAGGACAAGCCGTGAGTGGTCCAGCCCATGCCGATTTCTACGCCCAATTGGCAGCCACAGGCGGCCAAAATGTTCCATGGCATGCCACTTTCGTCCAAGACCAAGGCTATGTCAAGTTCTGATCGATTGAAGGACAAGCCTTTTTCAGAATGGTTGCTTGCTTGTTCGGGTGGAGGAATGGCCGACGTGATGCTGCCTTTCATAGAAGGTCTCATCACGTCGTCAATCCACAAGATCGGCGCTCTCCCATACAGTTTCTTTGCCATGCATATAGGTTATAGCTCACCTATAGCTACCTAGCTCTTTCGGAATCGTGGCATCAAGCATTTCCGACCTGCACACGCATGTATTCCTCGTACTCCTGCGATAGTCTCTTTGTCTCTCAAACTTCATCGGGACCACATGCTGCCCCCAGACATCTCAGTACACTTCTGAGGATCTGTCACGAGATCAGACCAGTAATACTATGGTGCTTCCGTCTCGGAAGTAGTGCGCAAACTCCCTTGCAATACCCCGTGCTCGATCTTGCCAGACTTTCTCACTTATCTCAAAGCCACGGCGCACGGTGGTGAAGCGACTCGCTGGCTGCAGCGCGTCTACCAGATCCCGTATGCGTTCGTGTTGCACTGTTTCAGCCAGGCAACCGATCACGCATATTGGCCAAGCCATGGTCCGTGTAATGGCTGGGGACAATTTGTGGTGCGTCAAAAGATCCAGAGCTTGCGCTACATGGCGCCGTACATCGTTATTGGCTGGTTGCCAGCCGGAGACAACAATCGAAAGGTAAAGGAAAGCACTGAGCGCCCAAATCTGGGTCACCACGGCACTTTGCGGGCCCATGTTTACCGTCTCCATGCCGAAATCATCCGTCGCGGAAGTATCTCCTGACGGCAACAAGCTGTTGCTCTGTGATGCTGACGCCGAATTCGCTGCTGCTAATTGGGAGACATGGACCTCCAGCGTTCTCTTGATCGTGGTCATATGGCCGACCAGTTCCACAACATCGAGATTGCCGGCTTCTTGGCGATTCTTTTTCCACGCATCCAAGGCAGCGACTTCGCCAATCTGCTGCACTACCCAATTTTGGCATCCCATTAGTGTTTGCAAACTGATACATGGGCTAGCATCGATACCCTCACATCTGCACAAAAGACTGCGATGGAACTCGTACAGCTGTGGGCGCTCCCGTAGGGTAGTACTCGCGATGATATCGTCCAAAAGCAATGCTGCTAATGAAAAACTGAATGCGGCTTGTTCCGAGCTCGGTACTTGGGTCTGATGTGTCGACAATATCAATGTCTCTGCTCCGAGCAGGCTGATCAGTGTTCGGAATGTGACAGGTGAATTGGCTAGGTTGGTTGCTCCAACGACATCGATGATCTTTCGAAAGACGGAAAGGGCAGCATTGAGGTGCGCACGACAATTGTCAAAACAACTGATGACAATTTCGAAGCGTTGTAGTTGAACAATGGCGGCCATAGCACGAACGCTGCCAAGTATGCTTCCATTATTGCCGAGGCTCTCGCCCACCTCAATAGAACCGCGCAGCATGTCAAAGGCATCGCGGGCTTGCTCCAATAAAGCTTCCCACATTGGGCTGTTAGTCGTGATGGAAACGGCGTGTACCGATGCAAAGAAGTATGAGCTCTGGCACAGGATAGCTTGCCGAACCACTGGGCTGCTGATTGCAAGATCAAGAATCCAGGCTCGGCCGCCTTGCAGTGGTGCTGGCCGATAGAATGGGAACAGGAAAGGGAGGATGCGATCGAGGTAGAACACCAGCAGCACCGAATCTGCTTGAGCAAATGGACGTAGCTGTAATACTCGTCTGCATAACTCTTCTGCGTTCACGGAAATTACGTTCTGATTTTGGACCGAGGGACTACTGGTACTCTTGTCCTGATGTGGCAACGCAGGTTCCGACACCAAGAATGTTCCGGGAAGCGATGCCGCAGTCGTCTCACTTCTGCGGTGGCGGCGATACGGAGCTTGTCGCTTGACCTCCTGTTTGATCTGCTCAGCCATGGCATCTTGCCTCGCACCGCCGTCCATCCACTCCGGGCGATCCCCATAACTGCAAGTCGAGATGTGAAGCGCTTGACATTCTTTGCAGTCAGGACGCTGCTCATCGCACTTCTTTCGTCGGAGCCGACAGATCCAGCAGCCGCGCGAAGGTTTTCTCATGCTGGATCGAGAGTGTCACTGAGGCATACATATTGTAAAGATGCGAAGTGAGGTGCCAGACGAGTGTTGCACGGGCCTGAGATTAGTCAGCGAGCTCGCATAAGGTGCCCGATTTTCAGATTGTATATAAAATAACCTTACCAAGCTTGGAGCATTTCATTCGGTTATCAAGTGTCAAATACAACTCCTTCGCCGAGTAAAAGAACTGGTACCTATCACATGACTTTGACTAGCACTCAGACTACCCTACCTCAGACGGCACATATTGTCTGGCTGCTTTGCCGCATCGCGCATGAGCTTATGTGTTGAGTACAGTGGTGTCGGTCCATGTGGCTCTCTTCGTTGTAGGGACTTCCATCGCAGACGCCAGTATGGCGGTCACAGATCCATATTGCCAGATGCTCTTTGAAATGCAGACGGTGCTCAGACACTTACCATGACTCGTCACATCATATCTCGAACAGCTGCGAGCAAAATGTGCTAGAAACTACTGGTCAAGTCATACTGTATCCTCTTATCAGGTATACGCTCCAGCAGGTTACCACAGTATATAAGCAATTAAATGTACGCATGGGTTCTTAGGACACTAGTCACCGTCTCTTGCATAAGGTTTTGCCTCTCTTAGCCGACGACCAAAGAACCAGAGAATCAAAGCTCCAGCATAACCAACAATCATCACTGCAAACCCGAGCACGCTGTCAACTCAGCCGTACCCGTACCCAAGTCCTTGATACAGCTTGGGTGAGAAGAGTGGGAAGCTGAGCTCAGTTAAGCTTCGCAGTATCGCCGTGGTACCAATCGCAGATGCCGCGAATACTGGGTATGAGTCAATGATGTATGTCTGGATCGCGCTGAAAGTCATGGCTGCTCCTGTCGACAATATGGCAGCACCAATACCAGCGGAAAGCCAGAATGTCCTCGCCTGTGCCCACCATCCGTACATGAACAGCCCTGCCGCAACGGGAAAGGTGGAGAAGAAAAGTAGGGGCATCCAGAATTCGGGAGAATCAACATTGTCGGAAGAATGAGCTTTGAGTGTCTTGTACGTGTAATCCACAACTCGTCCGCCACATTGTGCATCGATGGTTAATCCTATCATGATCGCGATATAATTCAAGCCGCCAATACCAAGCGATTCATGATAGTAACCAGCCCATAACGAAGGGAAGCTCGACTAGATATGCAGATGCCAAATCAATCTCGAGCACAATGGACAGTGATAGGCAGTGTACTCACCAGCATCAGGTATATTATACCATAGATCATTGCAAAGTAGATGGAAAGGGAGATGACAACCGGTTGAGTTGTCAGAAGGAACACCACGCGAACGAGCGAGGTTTGCAAGACGAAGACGAGGTGAGGTTATTCACCTCGAATCTGGTCCGTAACTGTTGATTCCCTGTCCCCTTGCGCAGCTTCGTTGCCTTTACTTGTCATATGCGGGCCATAGCTTTCTTTCATGGTGAAGAATACGAGGATTCAATTCCAGGTGGCTTGCGCGACGATCCAACCTCCAAGCAAGAGACCCTGAGCAGGGAATAGTACAGGAGCCGATATGTAGAGTCCAATGGCCGTTCCGATCTGCTGCGGACGCCATAGATCAGCGACGACGCCGACGCCGATGGTCAGTGGAGCACAGGCACCCAAACTACTGAGGAGAAGGAAGGCTAGAAACTGACCCTCCGTGGCTGCGAAGGCGTTCACGAGATTGAAAATCAGGAAGAAAACACTAGAGAGCTGGAGGACAATGGATCGTCCATATATCTCGGAGAGTGGAGCCAAGACCAGCGGTCCGATCACATAAGCCAGTTGGATGATGGAGAAGTTGAGCTGATTGAGGAATGAAGTATGCGTCCCGAAGTCGTTCCTAATGATGTTCCCAGCAGGCGCAATGATAGCGGAAGAGATGCCGGAGGTAAAGGTGATCAACGAGACCAGACCAGTCATGGCCCATTTGCGCTTGTTAGACCAATTCTTAGGATTTGCAGGATCATTGTCGCCATCCCAGTCCGCGATCTATGCGGCAAAGAAGTCGGACACCAATTCCCCAATCCTGACCTGTTTTTGCTGAGCATGCCAAGCTTGAGATGCCAGTTCCGACCTGTGGTTCTGAAGACAGATCGATGGCTTCCGGCTCGCGAGACTGAAAGCTTTTTGTCGAAGCGACATCATGAATGGATTTTTCGCGGAACTGAAGGCTCGCCATGGACGGTACATTCGATATCGATGGATTACGGAAATGCAGGTTTTACATCGGGATCGTAGGCGGTTGGGTGATCTCAACAGCCATGTCTGTCGGTTTCTTGAGCTTCACGATTCAAGTTGGAAAATCTGCAGACCATCACAAAGACCTCACGAAACAGAAAGAGCAGCAAGGCACCGATCAAGTAACGAGAAGCTGTTCAGCATCTCTTGTTCGTCCGACTAAGCTCCACGGGTTGACAGCTCCATATCAAGGTGAAAGAGCACCAGCAGGGATCAGATTAATATACGTGATTTGTGCTGCGCTGTGCTTCCTTTTCCAAGCTACTGCTCACCCAGCTGGGACACAACGCACAGGTATCAGCATACAACCATAAGATGATACTTTAGCGCACAAACATAACACGCGAGATCGGAAACGCGGAAAGGGTCTTGCAACGTGGGTAGTGACCTAGTCACGTACTGCACCGTACTTAGCTGTACATACTGAAACAGAGCCGCGCGCGCGAATGGCGGTAGGCCACGCTCTCGTGTAGCACATGGCCGATGGTCAGTGTGACATCTGCGAGAGTCCTCACCGGCACCTCTCACTCTCCGTGGCCCCGACAGCTTACCGGCCTTACCGTACACCGAGCGCCATGATCGGGAAACCCAGACCCGCGCGCGGTGACAAGTCCGTGCAACCGTATAGCATCTTCACCACCTGATAAGGGCATAAATGTGCATGATATGCATCGTTGTGACCAAGCACTGGATATCATATGGTCCGAGCACGTAGAGCGTATCCGCGCGCAGCCTCATATTCCCTGATGATCGCTGAACAGGATGCATGGGATGACGCTGAGGTCACAGCCACCGCAGTTACTTGCAACGAAGCGCTTGGTCGAAGAGGACTTTGCCGCTGCTGCCACCAAAGCCCGTTCCGGCTTACCAGCAGTCTCGTCCATGACTGCAATGGATGAGATGATCGTGTGGATCTTCTTGGATTCCAAGATGCCAGAGACTTGCTCGACGCTGGCATAGTCGACAATACACGCTGGGGCACCTGGACTGCCCTTCTCACTTGGCTGTCGGGTATCAGGTATCGCGTCGTGGTATGACTGGGAAGGGTTTTCCGTAGGTGCCTTTCGTGTAAGCACAATCACTTGAGGCTTCTGCGCCTTGATGATAGCCTCCATGATGAAAGCATCCACGATTGTTCTTCCCACGCTCCCTTTTCCTCCAGCAACAGCGACTAGGTACTATCATGATGAAGGTCTGATTGTCAGCTTTGGTCTTCGCTCAGGTAAGCTCTTCCTGTAAATTTTGTCCGAAATAAGAACTTCGGCATATCAGCCTTTGCATTCTTCTGCATCCCCAATACTTGATTGATGACCAACCGACATCGTCCTTCACCGTACATACGCCGGCAGAAAGACGTAGAGTTGCGCGCGCTTCACAAGTCAAAGCAACCAAGCCGAATCTGGATGTGCGCGCGTGATCGGCTGTCGGGACTAGCTCTAAGAATGGTAACCCAGCGACCCGGCGCGCGTACCACGCACGCACTTCACTCCTCCAGGGATCCGCGCGCGCGTAAACACAACTACATGTAAGGGGTGTGGTGCTTCCGGCACTCATGTTATAGCAGAGATGGTTCGTCCGGATGTCGCAAACAATCTCCATCCTTCGTAACGGACCTGGCTCAACGGCCATGGAACATGGAGGTGGTTGGACACGTCTCTCCTTTTTCTTATCGCGCTTGTTGACTTCAACTAGAGATTTAAGCGAAGTCTTGCATCTGTTCACTCACGCCAGATCACTATTTGTTTTGCTTATTTCACAGAGTTCCCTTCATTCTCGCGTTTCATCGTTTCGACAGCAATCCGCATAAACTCCATGGGCTCATTCGCATATACCTTCCTCCCCAAGACACCGGAGAATGAGTTAAGCAGGCGTTTCGGATTGAACTGGCATGCGAGTGTGGCGCAACTATCTCAGTTGCTATGTGTGCTCGCCATCGTATGGGTTAGATACGCCCTGACTATCCTGATCCGTGATTTCGAAACGATCGGGTCACTCTTCGTAATGGCGCAACGCAAAGGATTCCTCGTTAAATTTTGGCCAAGCCGATCAGGAGAGAGTATCCATGATGATTCGTATTGTGTCAAATGCAGAGGCTTTTCACGGTCGAGGGATGGCCAAAGGACGTGGCACCCGTGGGCAATGGATCTTTGCCACCGGATGGAGTCTATGGATGGGGTATCTGTGCATCCATGATACTGCATCAGGTATGTACGCCACAACCTACGGCCACAGCACGTTTCCTTCTGGCTATAAGACTCACCA
Source organism: Microcyclospora pomicola (assembly GCA_002786065.1). Classification (NCBI taxonomy): domain Eukaryota; kingdom Fungi; phylum Ascomycota; class Dothideomycetes; order Capnodiales; genus Microcyclospora; species Microcyclospora pomicola. The sequence continues at coordinate 133,522 of NHNY01000022.1, read as the reverse complement.
AAGTAGACCATGTGCATCTAGTCAAACGGTTCGGTGTCGTGGGGGCCTCGCAGCTACCTATCCATTATCTGCTCTCCATGAACCATTCGTATGCTCCAATCTTGCAAACACCGCCTAACAGTACAGACTCCAACATCGAGATTTCATTGAAGTCCACCAAGGATAGCGAGTGATCGCTCGAGCGAGCACATCGGATCCTCTTGTGCCTGTCGGCTCATGCCGCGGTCACGATTCTGAGATGTATCAGAGGCTTTGGACATGGGAAGCATGCATCTATTTCACCTGCATAGACTGCAGGTGAATGTGATACTGGCCTCGCCACTGCAGTCGCTTGTACAAGGTACCTATAGTAGATGATGTAGGTACATGTGTGTGTAGGCAGAAGGATCTCATTTAATGACAGAATGAGAAGTCATGGTGCCACGGCGCAAGGGCCATCTTGGCCTCAGGCCGACAACGTTCTAAAGTCTCGCAAATCTCCTTATGACCACATGCAGTCAAGCGAGTGGCGCCACATTGGTAGGATTGAACTGGAGCCGCTGTCCGGTAAAGATCACTACATAGGCGTGACAGGAACAAAACTTCTGAGCTACCTGTTGTCTGATTGCGCGAATCACGACGAGGAGAAGCCGCGTGAACAGGCAGGCCACCTATTGCTCGTCCGGCAATGGGGCACTGCTGCAGTATGAGCGCTACAAAGTCCAATCGCCTGTAACAAGGGGTATATAACTTGTCTAATAGTGGGGCATGCCGGCGCCTGGCCTCCGATTGATGACTTGCGGTCCCTTCAGGACGTTACAGCATCAATCGACCGTAGCACATTTCCTCAGCCTCGCTTCTGATAATGCGTACGGTGCCGCTCGCACCCTTGCTCACTCGGATCCGTACCCTCCCGCTGTGCCATGGCGCGGCTTGTACGCATCGATATAATGTCGTCTGGTGCGACCAGATGCAGTCGGAGAAGATGGATCAGAAGGGAGTCGTTGATCGTCATGATGTCCCAGCGAACACCACCTTCAGGCGTGCAGGCTTACACTCTCGTCCGCGGTCTTTTACGCGTGATGCGACGGCCCAGGTGGCACTCCTTCGATTGGCGTTAGTAATTTCACTTCGCATCCCTTAATCGAGGGATCGATCAATGGCTAGAAATTGCATCATGCAAATTTCTGGTGAATGATCTCAGGGTCTATATCGGTATGGTCAGCCATGTTGCATCGTACGGAAAAGCAGCGCGACACTTACTCTCATGCCAGTCATCCATCGTGACATACATCTTCCGAAATGTGCTTAATCCCGCTAGAATGCTGCCTCCGATCCATGTGCTGTACAATCTCTCCGGCGGCGCAAAAATTTTGATTCGCATGTCCTTGACTGCCAGTCGTTGGACCTCATGTAACAACCGATCTCCGAAACCCTTAATCATGGTTGATCCGCCGGATAGCACAATGTTCCCAAAAAGTGATTTCCGCAGATCCATGTCCGTTCTTGTGATCGCATCTACGACGATCTGGTGCAGACCAGGCCATTCTAGACCGATCAATTCGGGGTCAAAGAGAATCTCGGGTGCCCGAAATCGTTCGGCGCCAATCTTTAGCTTCTGGCCGTCCGGTAGAGCATACTCGACCACCTTCGACTCGCTGCTTGTATGTGCTGCTGCCTTCGCCCATTCCCGCTCTTCTCGCTTAGGATCCAGTGCAATGTACGAAGTCTTCTCCTTGATCTGTTTGACGATCTCTTTCTCCGCGCTGGTGTGGAACACACTTCCACTTTTGCGAAGTAATGTTTGAAGATATTCGGTCACATCTCGCCCAGCAACGTCGATCCGCCGAATACTACTCGGAATAGCGAAGCCTTCGTACACCGGTACTGCGTGCGAAACACCATCACCCGCATCAAGCACAATACCAGTAGTCCGGCCTGAAGCATACAGCGAAAGGACCGCCTGGATCGAAGTATACAGTGCCGGGACATTAAACGTCTCGAATAGAATCTGTGCGGCCGTATCTCTATTTGTACGAGGGTTCAGCGGTGCTTCTGTTAAGAGCACAGGATGCTACAATCATCAAAAGATCAGCCTCGCGTCCTTTTACACCGCTTCCGGCCATCCTTCGCGTTCCTCCTTAACAGAAATCGCGGTCCTACTGACGCACCTCTTCACTCAGAGTCTTCAACTCGTCCGTATAGATATATTGCCAAATCCGCTCCATGTCGTCCCAGTCCGTGACAATGCCATGTTCCAGCGGATACCGGATCTTGAGTAAGCCTCGCAGCTCTTGGGCACGATTGCCGATGAAAGTGTCCCCTTCAAGCCCTCCTGCTAGTACCCGGGTGTGTTTCGGCCGCCCGACGTACGACGGGAAGAAGCATTTGGGCAGATCCTCGCCCGCGTAGCCTGCACGGATCGTGCCACTGCCATTGTCGATTACTATTGGCGTGTTGTGCAGGTCCGCCATGGTCTGCGGAAGATGCTAATGGAGTGCCAGAGAGGCGGCGGGTCGCTATGACAGCGAGTTGCGCATGGGGGGTGGTACCGCGAGTGGATTGTGGTCGTTGGAATGTTGAAGACGCGAGATCGGTCTTCCAAGCGGGAGTGCCAAGACATATCAGGCTGTAGCTCTAAGCGGGAGTTTGCATGTTCCTGCATTCGATGCTCTGGGAGATACAAGTCTCGAGCGACCCGATCACATTGTCAATTACCAACGGAGTTCGGCATCTGGATGGAATGGCTCTTATAACTGAGTGCCGTTTGCGACGGTCTGTTGGAGGACAACGCCAAAGGGTGCACTGCACAGCGAGACAATTTCAAGTCGTCGTCGAGCGACACCACGAGCCAATCCGTGGCTTAGGATGTGATATATACTGCCTTTGAACCCGTTCATTCAATACACGATGTACATATCTACATAGAATCCCCCCTGCGATTCCATCTCTGGTAGGCAGATCGCGTTGGCGAGAGCAGTATGAGCACATACGTGTTAGAGTCGGTGTATGAGTGATGCGACAACGCCAGCAGTTCAGATGCTCTGTAGCACAACCGCCGGGTCACTTTTCTTGCGGTAGAGGGCTAACATAGCAGGCGACATCCCATTTCACACCATCAGGCTGTGTGTACACATCCATGGCAAACTTGACCCATCCCAGCTTCTCATAGAGCGCCCCGGCTTTGGCGTTCTTCAGTAACGCGAACAGTACCAACCTGGTCTGGCGCTGCACCGCCCAAGCCACGACATGGTGAATCAGCTGTTGCGCAACGCCTCCACGAGCAACATCCGGGTCAACGAATAGTTTCCCAAGCACAGCAATGTTGTCGTCAGGGTGAAGCTTCCACCAAGAAGCGACCGAAGGGTCGTCCAGCGTCGGCCGAGATACGGAGATGTTGCCGATGATTTGGTCGTGGCGGACTGCAACCCATGAGTGCTGGACTGGATCTGCGGCCAGGAAATTCACATCAGTTTGACCGTGAATGGGATAGTGATGAAGATCATAGACGCGCTGGATAATTGGCAGCAAAGAGGCAAGATCTTGCGCGTCGTCACGAGATCGGATTGAGAGTGCTTCCATGGCTTCAGTCATTCGTTTTCTTCCAGGCTCCTTTGAACCACTATATGGGTGCCGGATTTGCTGGGGCTCAGGGCTCGTCTCTTCAAGCTTCAATGGAATTCAGAGCAAGAGTAATACAACTTAGCTACTGAACTTGCGGATGTTACGATGCAAAATCAGAAGAAGCCTACGGCATTTTCCTGTCGAAGAGTCATTCATGAAAGCTAATGCTGCCGGCTCATACGGCCATAGGGCGTGAGTATCATGCACTGTAGTCTTCTCACAGTCTGATGTCAGATTCGAGCTTTGTTCAGCCATGTACAGTAGGATCTCGGGTCAAGTCAGGCTAGGTGCATATTATTATGTTGAGTATGAGTAGTGAACATTCGTAGGTGATGTCGTGGTTATAGATTGGAGATTAATCCGATATCGCTATCTCCCACGATCGTATGTTGCGTGTTCCTGTTTCGGACCGTCCCCGATCCAACCTCCGACTTTGCTTCACGCTGCTTTTGCTGTAACATTATGATCCGACTTCGTGGTCCGATACCCGCAATAGTCATCTTGGTTGCATAAGGTAGCCGATGACACGGCACAGAAATGAGTGCTGCTAAAGTGACCGTATGATTTTGTTCATGCCTTTATCTCTAGCTTGCTACTTCTGACAATTCTGATATAGAAAGAAACCACCCCCAGCCGCATGAACAGTACTGCTTGCAACGAATGCAAGCAACAGAAGGTGATCGAGTATCGTCTTGGAGTTTATCGAACGACTGCTGATGAAGATTCTAGTTGAAATGTAACTTCAGTAATGGCCCAGAAGAGAAATGCCTGCGATGCACCAGGAACAATCTTGAGTGCGTGGTCAAGGATGGCTTCAAACGGATCAACAAACGAATGTGTGTCGACGCTTCTCGTGACTGCCGAGTTCATTGAGCCCTTTTGACAAGTCTTGCAGGAATGCCAAAGCGCTGTACAAGCAAAATGAGCAGTTGCGGCAGCAGTTAGAGGCTGCGGCATTTGGCACTCCCCGATTGAGCCAAGGTCAGGCGGATCTTAGCATGGGCGAGTATATGGCTGCTACACCCATCTCGAATGTTACTCGACAAGACCATCCGCTGCCGACCACGGTGACCCTTGCAGGGGAAATATCTGGCGGGAATACGGCACCAGCTCCGGCACTGGACCAAACATATCGACCACATCGACCCAGTGCTACTCTTGCTAGGGAAATCGCGGGCATCAGGGTGGAGCCTTTTGAGATCGATGAGATATTCGCTTTGTACGCCACGTTACTCAGTACGTCTCGTATCGACGCTAATGGTTTCCAGGTATTTTCCACATTATTCGAACCATCTACCCTTTGTGGACCCGCGCCTATCGCCCAATGGCTTCTACGAGCAGTCTCATCTGCTTTTCTGGGCGATCGTTGGCGTCGGAGCCAGGAGATATGCGGGCAACCCGACACTACTGGGTTCGATCATGGAGCCTATACTGCATCTTGGTTGGCCTCCGTTGCATGCTACGCGCGCCATTGTACCAGCTATTCAAGCCTTGCTCATACTATCATTTTTCCCATTCCCGACGGATTCGACGTCGAAAGACAACAGTTATGCTTTGTCGGGAATGGCGATTACGTTGGCTATGCAGATAGGTCTCCATGCACCAACGCATGACCAGGATTTCTATTCCAGCTTTCAGATCAACAGCGACGATATCGCCCGCAGAGTCCGGCTTTGGCACTACTGTGTGGTCATCCACCAGAAGTAAGTCCAAAATCTATCCACACCCTATCTCTCAGGAACTGACTCGAAGTAGAGCGGCATGCGGTCTAGGCTATCCTATCACAGTGTCCCCAGATCGCTTGGAAAAGCAGATGGATCTGGAAGGATTGCTAGGGTTAGTCCCAGCTGGACTACTACTCGAAATGAAGCTTGGCATGATCTTGAGTCGCATAAATTCTCTGTTCTCACCCTCGAGATCTACCGGCGACGAAGAGCAGCCCAAGTTTACACGATCGCTGATAGCGGACAATTTTGAGGCACAGCTAGACGAACTCGAGTCCGAAAGAACTCCGACGAATCTGGAACGACTCTACCTTGGTATTGCACGACTCCAGCTGCGGGTTCACTGTCTCAGAGACTTTGGCAGTGAGAAGGAGAGTCTAAGCATGGTCCAACTAGGTCTTTCAGCGACAATCGTGATTGATCTGACAGAACGACTGGATGCAGAATCTGGCCTCGCTACTCATTGTCCACACTACATCTTCCGAACCATAGCCCTCGCTGCCGCTGTTTTGTTGCGCTTCTTGAAGGTCCAGATCCACGATGATCGGCGCGAATCAACACAGGTGTATCGCACGCACTACTTCAAAGCGATCTCTCTTCTGCGAAAGATGTCCGTCATCAACAACGACATGCCTAGTCGCATGGCACATATCTTCTCCCAACTGTGGAGCAGCGATCGCGTGTTTCGCCAAGCCAATGGCCTCACCTTTCCCATACGCACGCAAAGCCGATTATCCATGAGCATCCTGCACGACACAATGTGGGAGTGGCGAGAAGAATTCGGTGGGCGGCGCAGAGCTGATCAAAAGCGCCCCGCGGGTCTGGTGCAGTACCAGACAGGTACCGCGTCTGGTGTGGTGAACAGCAATAACTCGTACGGGGTCAACGCGGATGAGATCCCAGCAGGCCCGGCGAGCGCAGACTCTTCAGCCGTGTTCTGGGATACCGCGTTCGATCAGGACTTCGAGAGTATGATCAAGGAGTTCCCTGAAGCTTGGCCGCAGTGATCTGTGGGTAGACTTCTCTGGCTATAGGTCGTAGATTCACGCGTTCACGTAGCTCGAAAGCGTTACGTAGATCGCTCATGTATCTTGAACGCTGGGCCCAAAGGTAACGCCCATGAAGCCAGGAATGCGAACACTGGTAGACGAGGAAATTCTTGTACTTTGGATACCTAAAAGCGTCGAGCGTCCGGAACTGGCAGTGGTGGGAAAGACTGGAAGGACGCAAGAACTCTCTAATCTGAACAGCAACATGTTTCATCGATGTTCACTGCTGAATAGCTGTAGCTTAAGCGACGATATGCTGAGCTTGTGACGGACTGAGCTACACCTTATGGTGACCACAGGAAGCAGACAGCGGATATGAGCATGAAAGCTTTTGGAAGATCGATGAGGCTGTCAATTAAAATGCAGGATGGGCACGAAGAGTTGTATACAAACAAAAAAGAGCAAGCATGTCTCAAGTCTTCAGGACTATTCTACATAAATCCCTCAACCATCCCCGTCGACACTCACTATCGCAGAACCCTGCACGCCATGTTGCTTCGCCTGCGCATCAATGCTCGTGGAATTGCATTGGGACTTCTTCCCAGTGTCAAATACGCGGCGCCTTGCACACGATCTGTTGGAACCTTGCTGGATCCTCGCCCGCCATCCGCGAATGCGTGTGCGGGTCCATTGTGGTAGCCATGGAGACTCAATGTAGTAGCATACCCAGGGTGGATATTAGTGTTGACATTCCCAAGTCTTGCGCAGGGCTTCAGCCTCCACCGAGTACACCTTCCACGATCCTGCCTCCTCTCTCGCCGCCAAGGTACTCCACCTCGCCCTCGACTTCGTCCAGTTCGAGGTTGACCTCATAAGCCCTCCGCACCGTCTCCTCGTCTACCTTGACACCTCCACTTATCAATGCCCGAATGCATCCAGCCACCTTTGCAATCTGCCTTCTTGTCGCTGTGCTGATCTCGTCGTTCTGCTGACTGTACATACTGGTACTTGCCGTCTCGGCAAGATTGTTGATGCCAACATTCTGAGTCGTTTGCGCGGCGGCCTCTGCGATATGCTTTGAGATCCAGATGTAGCCATTGACTCCCAGTATCACATCGACCTCCCCTCCTTTGTCTGCCGTAGACATGGTGAAGATCTGTCGCTTTGCTCGAACCACACCTGCCCCTCCCCCAACGCCTGTAACGGACAGAAAGAATCCATTGCGTAACTTGCCATACTTCAGACTGCGTGTGTGGAGCGATGCACTCCCATCCTGGAACAACGACTGCACTTCAGCGACCACAAGCTCGCCCTCCCCGAAGAACGCGCGCATGTTCAACTCGTCCACGCTCGTCCTTCGCCGTAAGACACCGCCTGGCAGATTGATCGAGCTCAGCAGCAGGTTCGCCAGCAGCGGGGCGGAGATATCGACCTTCCATCTCTTGCTCTGCACCTCAATCACCCGGCCGATGACCAAGTCGCCGATTTCTGGCGTATAGCGGGCACGCAGTGGCACGATGGAGAGGAGCTTGTTGGTCTTCTGCAGCGTACCTGCTAAGGTGCTGAAAATGGTAGCGCTGGTCGGGGTGGCATATGTGCCATGTCCTCTCATCCATTGAATATCGTCGGTAACAGCTTGCCCGGGCGTCAGGATCGAGGTGGAGCGTGAAGTGTGGCCGGAGCGGAGATCGTCAATGTCCATATCCATATCGTCATCTTCGTCCTCGCTACCCCGTCTGCCATGTGCAGATCGGACTGGAGGGGCAGGCGCTGGAGCTGTTATTGTGATAGCCATATTTCAGCAATGCCCCAGTGCTGTCATGAAGTGGATGTTTCACTGGTGCGGCATTGAAAGTTTCATGTGATAGAGTATTATTCGTAGAACTATGTCACGCGAGTCATGTCAAGATATTACATCGTCATACTTCAAGGTCGAAATGCTCTTCCGCAGATAGGCATTCGATTCTCCCGCAATCATGCGTCTACAATAACCTCAGAGTGAAGATGAGCTCGGCACCAGGTCCTGGATTCATCAAGCAACTTTGGTTTCGATGGAAGAGTCTCAAGTTACCATGGCGGCGACAGTTTCTCGTGGGCGCCGATCTGGCCGGTAACACGTTCTGGGAGTTTAGGGATGCTTTGAACGCCGGTCGGTTGCGGCGGATCGTGAAGTATAGCAGTGGAGGGTTCCGGGGGCGACGGATGGACTATGCAGATGTGAAGATCTCACGTAAGTCTTACCCGGAAGCAGACTTCGAGCTCTGAAAGGATGATTTCGCCTGGCTGCTACTATTCACACTGTACCCTTTTGCTAATTGATCCTGGCATATCAGCACAATGGCATCAATGGCTGCGGCATACTCGAGATCCTCCACCGTCGATTCAGGAGCAACAGTATGAAGTGTCACGGCAGGCCAACATGAGACAGCTCGCCGCGCAAGCAGACGAACGTTGGAGAAGCATTCCCTCTTTCCTCGACGCTCCAGCGGCGACGCAACAGCCTGGACCGGCTACAGCAGTCAAAGATCCTGGTGGATATGCACCTGCAACGGAACCTGAAGACAGGCAGGGCGTGATGAGCGCAGTGGAGAGCCAAGACAAGGTTCAGCAAGCCCAGGAAGGACAGAAGGTGGACGAAGGCAGATTCAGAGGGGAAGGGAGCGACAAGAAGCGTGAGCCGAATCCCTGGAAGACACCGCAACGAGGCGCGCCTAGTGAGAATTGGCAGCCTAAGGAGTGGTCACCAGGAGCGGTGCAGCGAAGATGATAGTTGTATGATCGATGTGTAAGATTAATCTATCCTGGAAGATAGATCGCTCATACCTCAAGATTGATGATCCCATACTGTCAGTGGGTCACCCAGCCATTAAGCTCGCCAGTCAGTGCGCGCGACAGCAGCAATAAGCTGAGAGTCTCGCACCGGGCGCCATGTTCATCCTTTGCCGGTGGCAATGATCGGTAGAAAGTTCATAGGAGGATAGCAGGACGATGTGTCCAGAGATCTCCCTTCAAAGTTCTCGCGAGATCTCGTCTAGAAGGTGAAGTCTCGGAGATGTATACCTGATAACCGCGGAAAGACGAATGTTGCCAACATTGGTCTGACACTGATCCGTAGCCAGTCGGAAGTCATCGCAGTGGTCGAGACCCATCGTTATCGACGAACAAGTAACATACCTCGCATGGTCTCTATGTGTGTGGGTTGAAGCTCTGGCTGACATGAAGTTCAACGCCAGCATGTAGGCAGTGCAAACACCGGGCAGTATACACAATACAATTTTCCTTTGGGTATCGTCCCAAGCATATCAGAGACGCTCTCTTACTCCCAGAAATCATTGGGTGTCAGTACTACCTAGAATGTGAGGCTGACGAGCCCGATTGACTTCTTGATGATCTGCGCATGGATCTCCTACATGGATGTCACTAGCCGAATGACACAAAGGTTAAGTCAGGCCAGTATCATCAACACTAGCCGTTATGCGACAGTACTCCGGGTCATCAGGCATCCGTGTTTCGTCTTGAGCCCATCATTACTATCACTACATATACTACAGTCACCGCCTACGTCTTCGAACATGATGAGATGGACATTGCTGCGCGCGTGAAAGAAACCAGCAACTACCCGCTCTGATATGCCAAAGATGGCCACAATCACCAACATAACTCCACTCCCCACCGCGGTTCGACGCGAGACGGTGCTTCGCTTCCTCCACGATCATGACCAGATGATCACGCTCAACCCTCTGGTCATCCGCTATGAACCCACTTCACCACCCACCAGTGCGTCTCGGGAGGAGCGCGAGAACTGTAAATGGTATGAAATGACCGATGAGATCGAGTATCTCCCCTGCGGATTGTTCAAGAGCGAGCTCAGCTACAAAGGGGGTTTCTACGATCTGCCAGACGGTCTGCAAACTCATGTGTTTGCGCCAGCCGGAGTGGATCTCAGAGGCTTATGGAAAGTGGGCGGGAATCTACCAGGCGAACCACGAGCTCCGGCCGAGCTGGGTGTGGATGTGCCTAGAGACTGTCTATATTTACGGGAAGACGTAGAGCTGCGCTGTAACTTTCTATTGGCCGGATTCATCAAGAAGAACTTGAAAAAGTCGCATGGTGTACTGGTCAAGACGCTGATCGAGAAAGCGACTGATCTGCAGCATTCACATTCCACCACGGTTTCGCCTGCCAATCCTCAGGAGCCCCATCCATGCTTCTGCGATGGAGCTATGCATGTCGCGACTTGTGCCCAATATCCAGGTGTCGTGGAATCTAGAAACACTCAGAGGCTGTCACGGTTGCAAAGTCCCAGTAGCGTTACGGCCATGGATGTTACAACCGTCTCTGGTTCTCCTGCGCCAGCATCTGCCGCATCAGGACCCTCCAACCTGCTGCATTCAGCGAGATCCCCTCGCCATTCGATCATGCAAGCCTCATCAGATACCAGCAGTCCTCTTTGGTTTCGCCCACAATTGTCCGGCGCGCCAGCTGAGTTGCCGGCACACAGTGATGCAGCATCTGGATCAAGATCTGAGACCTGAGACCCGAATACCGAACAGTCATCGGGCTCATTTAGCACATTGTCAAAGAGCGAGCGTTTCAAGTCTATTCTTGGATCGTCAATAATAGAAGCAGAATGCTTGTCAAGCTCTGCAACGAGTACCCGAAACGCGGTGTCGCATGGCATGCCAGTGTATGATCTCACCAAGCCCAGAGTAATGATGGCTCTAAGGACGTACAGTAGTAACATTCTTGTGGGGGCAGTGCTGCACCTTGGAATGCGTTTCATCGTGGAGCCATGCCTCGATGGTGGACAATGGCAACTATGGAATACTCCTTCAATACGAGCGGGTATCGACTGAACGAGACAGGCTCTGAAGTGGTGGTGTGCTGCGATGCGTAGTACAATGAATCATTCTTGACAACTGCGATCTGGCATCACAACTGCTTGTTCTACATAATGCATGAGTGGTATCTTCAAACCTGATCTTCCTTCCTAAACACCACGAGAAGAACAGGATTGCCGGAATCTGACCATAGGCGGACCGCGCTTACGTTCCGACGCTCCAGGATACAATTCCATCTTCAGTTCCATGCCATTGCTTGACAAGATGCACTCGATGGCCACCAATGTTCTTCCATGGGACGATGTGCCTGAGTGGACAAGCATCTGCGAGGAGATCTGTGATCAATATCTTAGCAGCACCATCTCTTCCGGCGGAAACGCCGAAGCCACTCATCGGGGACCTTCGAACGACAGATACGACCTTGAGCACGACACTTATCGGCCCAATACAGTCGAAGACCTGAAGCAAAGGACAACCCACAAAGCTTATACACCAAGTAGAGCCCGTACGGCGAAATCCCATCCAGACTTCTTGAGCCTCGGCGGTGATCCGTCTCCACCATCTTCAACATTCCCATCCATGAGCTATGCGCCATTTAATCATGGTGGTAATGCAGATGCTAGCTATCTGACAGCTGCACCAACATATTCGATACCACAAGCGCGAGCAAGAGGCACGAAACAGTGTACAGTTGAACGTTTTCCATTTCCGCTCGACATTTTGTGGACCACCACTGCCCCTATGTCTTCTACCAAGTCTACGGATTTCGACCTCCAAGACTCCTGGCAGACGCCTCTCGGCTCGATTGCGCAACAGTCCGATAACAGCTCTTCGTCGTCGCAGACTTGCAGAACCGTTTCTTCTTCTCCGGACTGGTCAACACAGGACATCTGCGGGCTACCCTCAATTGGTCTGGTCGACAATGGGTTCGTCGCGACCGAATATGATTTACCGTGCATCCAAAAGCCTCCTACTGCTGCAGAATGTGAGTCTTACCTTTGGCCACTTGCGCAATCACTACAGCAGACGCACATACATTCGCCGTCTGGAAGTTCACAGGCGGGGAGTGGTTTCGACACAAAGAATGCTTACTACACCATACCCAGCTCGCCGTACTCGCAGGCTAGCGATATGAACCACGCCGGTGATACTGCAAACTTGAATCTTCCTATGAGGAGATCGAGTCATATGCTGCATTCATATCAGTCGATCGGCCGTGCTGTCATCGATAGCTACCATGATCAAGGCTCTTCTACTTCTGGCGCCACGACAAGGACCTGCTCAGCGCCATCGCTTGACAGTGTAGACATGTACACGCTTGACGGACTTCTTGACATGGACAACACAGTGTTTGAGTCGACTGAAGAGCATTGCGCGGTTGACTCAATATTTGGCAGTGATGAGCTTGTTGTCGGGTCAGGAGACTTTAGCCAGTGGCCTTCCGCCACGTCCAACATGCCCCGAAGCCAGACTGGCAGATCACGTCAACTTGCAACCCTCCAAAGCACTTTGACATCGTCCGACATGTCCTCACTTCCACAAGACATGCAACTTCATCGGCAATATCATACGAACGCGGATTGCGAACCTGCCGAGCGTATCAATTCGCGCTCTACCTCGCCCATATCGCCAAGTATCACTGTAACCACACGACGTGCCTACAGCTCTCGACGCAGAAGCGCGCCAAGTCGCCGCCTACATCGGCACGCCCGTGGGGAGAACGTGTCCGCACGCGGTGGCTTCGTGAATTACACTCCTCAAGACCACAGCAAGATCTTGAGCGGGGTGGCGCCCTCCGGCAGCTTTAAGACCAAAGCAAGGCGCGACCGGGAGATGGAAATGAGACGCAAACGGATCAGTCAAGCCGCTGTGCGCGCGGTGGTAGAGGCTGGGGGAGATCTGGAGCGCTTGCGAAGTGAAGGGTTACTTGTGTGAGGGTTCGAGCAGATTGAAAGGGCAGGCTGCATCGCACCCAATCAGATCATTACGGCCCCTCATGGATAAGTGATGCGTCGCAGTGTCTCTCCATATTCACTGCGCCGAGGAGCATGAATCGTCTGATACCCAAAGATGCCATTTCTCATGCACGCTTCTCCACACTTCCCTTCTTCCAATGTGCGTAGGCTAATACACTCTCGTGCACGCACGGCGCCGTGTCTTCGCTTGCGTGAAGGTGCACAACGCCCACATCCCGGCGAATTCGCTCGGCAGTCTCTGTGGATGGCTTGATCATAATGCCTTACGAGCCACGTAGGCGGAGAAATCTCCAAACTTCCGTCATGCATTCGTCCGTGAATTCGAGGTACGAAGCGATCCTGAAATCGTGGACACTCCTTGCATCAACAACTTCATATCTTCGTCCTCCGCTCTGCATCTTGTTCGATGTGTTTCAGCAAGCCCTTGGAAAACCGGTTGACCTGCTCAAACGCAATCTCAAATCCATCCCTCGCGCCATAGTACGGATCCCCAATCTCCTCCTTGCCGTTGCCCCCAAACTCGCCAAACAGCATCACCTTGGCCTTGACCTTGTCTTTGTCCGCTCGCCGGACCATCTGTCGCAGATCCGCTACATTGTCCCCGTCCATGCCAAGCACGTAGTCGAACTCCCCGAAGTCCTTGGGCACCCGCACTTTCCGCGCTGCGTGCGTGTAGTCCGTGATCCCGTGCTGGCGGAGCGTGGACATGGTGCGCGGATCCGGATCGTCGCCGGCATGGTAGGCACCGGTGCCGCAGCTGTCAATGCGCTCGATCAGAGGATGTGAGTGGGCTAGGTGCCGGAAGACGGCGTCGGCCATGGGCGAACGGCAGATGTTGCCGAGGCATACGAAGAGAACGGAGACTGGGGCGGGCTCGGAAGTGGCCATGTTGGCGGAGAGTAGAACGAGAAGTGCAATGACCTGCCCGCAGAGAGTGCTGTACCGAAGACGTTTCTACTCACGTCATACGATTAATATGCAAGTTTCACTGTTGTAGGCACTTGAGGTTCAAAAAATTCCTATTTTAAGCACGAGACAAGCCCGGAAGTGTTTCGTCATCGCACATGCGCAGCGCGGACCGAACCCTCCTCGCCGCATTTGTGTTGCGGAGCACATGCAACAGCTACGGGGATGCTGGAACGGAGGAGATCATAGTTCATATATGCGTCAAGCGCCTTCGAATCGGTATGAGAGTGTGGTGGGATCTCTGCGTCAGAGAGGAGCAGTCGAAGCCTGCTTCCGATCCCATATGTAGAGACCTCGCGATACGCGTCACGAGAGGCAAATGTGAAACAGTCTTGGCATGGTACAATGGCCGATCGACGGCGGCGTGTGGAAAGATGAGGCTGTGCTCGAGACCAGCAAGAATGGCGCATACGCACCTCGTAAACCGCAGTATCTCATTTCCAGGCTGCAGAATTACTTCGCCAAGCTCTGCATAAGGTATATATCAATTCGCCAAATGCCCAAACATATCATTAACGTACTTGTTATAAGGTATCTGTGGTAGAGACCCTTTGACGATCCTCGCGTGTGGAGCTGTTGCCCCGTGGGAACCAAAAATTGAGCCGGACCGCATTTATAGTACATCGCGAACAACAACATCAACAAAATACCACATCTACGAATTACCTCGCACACATCCCCACTACAAACAGTCGCTCAAGTATCGCACGCGTCACCGCCGCTTTCACGAACAGACCAAAGCTCTCGCAGCTTCAAACGAATCACGGTTGGGCAGACAGCTTGCGCCATCACGACTACCAATTGACTGGTCAACAACGCCATTTCACTCGCTGAGGGGACGACAAAGAGCGTGGAAGGATGAGCTACAACCACTTAGGTACGTCGATTAGAGTCGATGGGTCATATGGGATCGTGCTTTCGCAAGGGCAACGTTGCTATTGTCGCGCATGTTACACAAGCCAAGACAGACGCGGGCTTGAGGACACGAGTCTGCCCGGGCGAGCTTATGCATGGACAGCAATACGCGAGCGCGGCGACATCAGTAATGTACCGAACTGACCAGATATTCTAGCTGATGGCCCGTATGGCCACGAAGAGTCGGACGCCGCGCACAATCCTTTCATGGACCCGAATAGAATGCACTCGCCGGAACGGTACAACCCATCACCAGGGTATCAACTAGAAGACCGACCATATCATGAACCATTGGAGATTCCCAGCGGGCCGGGACCCATACACTCGAGCGATCGACTACAAGCACAGCCCACATACGCTGTACAAGGTATGCCAAATTCGTTCGGCCATAGCGAGGCATACGAAGACGTTCACCAACATCAATACACCCCGAACCCGTACCAGCAGTCTGCACATCAAGGTACTGGTGACTACAGCTTGACCCCACAACACGACCAGCAGCATCAAGGAGCATATTTTCAATCAGAATACGCCACACCTGTTCACGAACAAGCGTATGATGCGCCGCAGCATCCCTACTATCAAGACGAGGCGGATGATCGTCCTATCCTACAGCCCAGCACAGCCTATGGGCCGGATCCAACGAACGTCGGGCCGCAGGATCAGGACCTAGAGGCTGGCTACAATGATCCCCCACCACCGCCCGCCAATGCGCCAATACGGAGATGGAAGACAGTGAAGGAAGTCCAGCTTTTCAATGGAAATCTCGTTCTCGATTGCCCTGTGCCGCCTCGGCTATTGAATCAGGTACAGCACGCGCAACCACCAGAACGAGATGAGTTCACGCATATGCGGTACAGTGCCGTCACTTGCGATCCCTCCGAGTTTTACGATAAGCGATTCACGTTGCGCCAGCGTCTCTTTGCGAAACCGAGGCACACCGAGCTCTTCATCGTGGTGACGATGTACAACGAGGAGGATGAGCTGTTTGCCCGGACCATGATCGGAGTCATCAAGAATATCGAATACATGAACTCTCGAACCAGCAGCAAAACCTGGGGCAAGGAGGCGTGGAAGAAGATCGTTGTGTGCATTGTCAGTGATGGCCGTGCCAAGATCAATCCACGAACCAGAGCTGTCCTAGCTGCAATGGGTGTCTACCAAGACGGCATCGCCAAGCAGCAAGTGAACGGTCAAGATGTGACCGCTCACGTCTACGAGTATACGACGCAAATGAACCTAGAGATCAAGAAGGGGATCGTCGGAGTGAAGAAAGGTAACACGCCGATGCAAGTCCTGTTCTGTTTGAAGGAGAAGAACCAGAAGAAGATCAACTCCCACCGATGGTTCTTCCAGGCGTTTGGGGAGGTCCTCAACCCCAACATCTGTGTGTTGATCGATGCTGGCACCCGACCCGGACGGAGCAGTATCTACGACCTATGGAAGGCGTTCGATCGTGAACCCATGTGTGCAGGCGCCTGTGGTGAGATCAAGGCTATGCTGGAAAAGGGCAAGAACCTTATCAATCCGCTCGTGGCAGCACAGAACTTTGAGTACAAGATGAGTAACATCCTCGACAAGCCTTTGGAAAGCGCTTTTGGCTTCATCACGGTCCTGCCAGGTGCTTTCTCCGCTTATCGCTTCGTAGCGTTGCAAAACGACAAAACAGGCCAAGGACCGCTCGAAAAGTATTTCGCGGGAGAGAAGATGCACGGCGCCAATGCTGGTATCTTCACCGCCAACATGTACTTGGCTGAGGACAGGATCCTGTGCTTCGAGCTCGTCAGCAAGAGGAACTGTTCCTGGATTCTGCAGTACGTCAAATCAGCAACGGGCGAGACGGATGTACCCACTGAAATGTCCGACTTCATCCTGCAAAGAAGGAGATGGCTGAACGGCTCGTTCTTTGCTGCGGTATACGCCATTGCGCACTTCTACCAGATCTGGCGGAGCCACCATTCGGCTATGCG
The DNA here is from genome assembly GCA_002786065.1 of Microcyclospora pomicola. NCBI lineage: Eukaryota > Fungi > Ascomycota > Dothideomycetes > Capnodiales > Microcyclospora > Microcyclospora pomicola. The sequence goes on along the minus strand of NHNY01000022.1, from coordinate 116,538 downwards.
CAAGTTCATGTTCATGATCGAGTTCTTCTATCATACTGTACAGATGCTGTTTGCATGGTTCGCAATCGTGAGTTGACCCCCTCCCAGCATACTGACCATATCACTGACCAGCACTGTAGGGCAACTTCTTCCTGGTCTTCCGCATCCTCACCACTTCTCTGTCCTCGTCTGATCTTCTCGGCACCACCGGGTTGGTCCTCAGTCTTCTCTTCGAATGGCTGTACCTCGCCACACTCATCACGTGTTTCGTTCTGGCGCTGGGCAATCGGCCACAAGGAAGTAGCAGGTTCTACATGACTCAGGTCTATTTCTGGGCTATTCTGATGATTTACCTCCTATTTGCCTCGATCTTCATCACTGTCAAATCCGTGCAGACGACCATCGCACAACACGACGGCTTCAAGTTCGCTCTTCTGTTCACCGACCCGATCTTCCGCACGCTCATTGTGTCGATGGCATCAACCTGGCTCCTCTACCTCTTCTCCAGCATCCTCTTCCTCGACCCATGGCACATGTTCACCTCGTTCATCCAGTACCTCCTCCTTACGCCGACCTACATCAATATCCTGAACGTGTATGCTTTCTGCAACACTCATGACATTACATGGGGTACGAAAGGAGACGACAAGGCCGAGAAGCTGCCTGCTGCAAATACCAAGCCTGGTGGAAAAATCGACGTCGCCATCCCCGCGGACGACGCTGATCTCAACACGCAGTACGAGAACGAGCTCCGCATGTTCAGCACCAAGTACCAGGTTCCCGAGAAGGTCGTCACCGCCGAGCAGAAGCATGAGGACTACTACAAAGGTTTCCGTAGCGCTGTGGTGCTCGCCTGGATGTTCTGCAACCTGGCGTTGGCCGCTATCGTGCTCAACGTCGGTGGCGTCGAGAACCTCAGCACCGTCACCGGCGACAATGAAGACGACCAAACGATCGAGAACGCGCGCGCCACCATCTACATGGCCGTCGTGCTGTACTCCGTCGCCGTCCTCGCTGGTGTGCGGTTTATTGGGGCCTGCTGGTTCTTGGTCATCAGACTGTTCCGTGGCGTATGATGTATGAATGGATAGGCATGTTAACAGTATTCCGGTCAGGGGTGGGCTTTCAGATTCGGAGGTGGCCACAACATGATGGTCTGTTGGATGAGCGTGGCGTTCATGATGTGATTGTTTCGATGTGAAGATACTGTTCGAATAACGAATGATGCTGTCCCTCAAGCTTTCCTACATGTCCCCTCCTGTGATGTCTGCTCTGAGTGAAGAGATACCTATCCATATGTGAGTGTTCAATATCGGCCCTCTCTGTCACTCTTCTGTTATGTGCGTATCGTACGGAGGCTAGGTACGTCAGATGCTGTCATTGATGTAGGAGCGCATAGAACGCCATGGTATGGCAAAGTAGGGATAAAGACCTCGACAGTTCACGAGATGGTGATGAGATGTCAATGAGGATGATGATGACACAGTACTACATTACCGCTCCAGCTCTGCTTCTTCATCTTCACTTTGAGTCTCAAGCAACGTTCACAGCCCAGTCTCACCTCCTCGTCAAGATGTCTACAGTAGCCCGGCCTGGTCTGCTCTCGTCGAGTCTGGTCTGCTCTGCTCGTTCGTCCTCGGTCCGTCCTTCTGATATCAGATCCAGTCTGATCGTATCGAGCGGCGAAGGACAGCTCCTATTCTGATTCTGCTGCTCGTGAGTTTCGAGGCGCTGTTGGAGGCTTTTTGATCCTATCGTCTTATGTCGTTTGTGGTTGAGGTATGGGCGAGATGGAGAGGGTCGTGCTCGCTGGCTATGGCTGGTGAAGGACTGATGATGATCTCGTGGCGATGAATCCGTAGGGAGATGCCGTTTCGTCCAAGCTGTCATTCTGATACCTACCTTAGATATCAATCAAGATGCGGTCAAGGAGGCAAATATAGCATGTCCAACATGATCAAGTTTGCACAGACGGTTCCCCTCTGGGCCTTCAGAACGCTCTAGGCGTCCTCTTCCGACCAACGCTGCATCCTCCATCTGCCCAGTCTCCTTGCATAGCTTACATGCACATGATCATGTTGTTCTTCATATCCTTCAATCAGTCAAATTGTACCATACAGTTCTGCCAATAATCACATGGCGATCAGAAGTTCACTCGGATCACACCTCACCCTCTCCCTCCGCTCCCTCTCCTCCTCCTGCTCGTGCCTCGTCTGCTGTGCTCCTCAGGCTACAACAAGCTGGTCAAAGCTTGTTGGCGACGCGTGCTTCTGTTCTCTCACTCGACGTTGTGAAAACTTCTTCGCGTCTTCCTTTCTTGTATGCTTCACCACCACTCTTCACCAACCTGCACGCCACGGCCTGCATTTCGAATCGTCAAGCAGTACTACCTTACAAGTACTGCTGCTAGTCGTTGATCAACTTTGCGACCTGCTGTCTCGCTCTCATCGGTATGTCACTTCCGCCCCTCGAGAATCTGCTTGCTTTCACAGGCAGAATTTGCCGTACACCTTCGTCTACATCCGACCGATCAGCTCCATAATGCAGGTTGGACATAGCACCAGCTTGCACGTTGAGGCGCCAGCCAAACACGTCGTTGAATCTCACTGACTACTTCATCCAGAGACTCCGCCATCAACGAGATTTCCCTTCCAAGCATCCAACACCGCGACCATGGGTGCCTCTTCTTGGGACGACACTCCCGCTGGTAAGTACCCTCGCTTCTTCACCCCAACACATACAAGCTCGCAACTAACCACATACCCCAGCTGCTGATGGTGATGATGCCTGGAAGCCCGACACGTCCACCAAAGGCAAGGGTGTACAGGCCGATCAGACTCAGAACGGTGAGGTCACCTTTGAGATCTCCCGTGCGAACATCTCGAAGCATGCCGATAAGCCACACGATGGAGGCTGCCGCATGTAAGTCCTAGTATTGCTACTCTTAAGCGACTAAGATGCTAACAGTCCTCAGCTGTGGTGAAGACGGACATTTCGCACGTGACTGTCCCGACAAGCCTGAAGGTGGTGCTGGTGGACTGACTGGAGAGTGCTACAACTGCGGCGAGATCGGCCACAACAAAGCCGACTGCACCAACCCTCGTGTCGAACGCGAGTTCACCGGTGAATGTCGCCTCTGCAGCCAGGTCGGGCATCGTGCTGCTGAGTGCCCTTCCAAGCCGCCTCCTGTTTGCGCTGTCTGTCATGAAGAAGGTCATGCTGTCGCCGAGTGCACCGTCAACCGCATGATCGCGGAGCTGCATGACATGGGCATCCAGGACGTTGCAGCTGATGAAGCTTGGAGCATGATTGAGGCTGCTGACAAGGACAAGGACCTTGATGATATCAAGAGGGTTTGTCTTCCAAACCTGCCAAATTTGTTTCATCTTGCTGACCATGACAGGCAATTTACACATATGCCAAATCCTTCCCTGCTCTGAAGTATGGCGAGTTGGAAACCACTCTGCGCGAGACGGGCATGAACACATACCTCATCGCCAAGCAGCAAGAAGTCTCGGCCACACAGACCATCATCAATCTGCAGGGCGAGCCTGGACAGGAATATGTTGTGTCGTTCCAATTTTCCGCAAAGCCACGTCGTGCCAAGATGGCGGAGGGCTGGCCCAGCACTCCTGAGGAGAACCTTACCCGTCTGGAACGCGCCGGTCGTGTGGTGAACAGCATGATCCCGAAGTGCAAGAACTGTGACCAGATGGGCCATGAGACCAGGGAGTGCACTGAGGAGAAGGTCGAGCGTGTCGTTGTCGTCGCCATCACCTGCGCCAATTGTAACGAGGAGGGTCACCGCGCCCGTGACTGTACCCAGGCTCGCAAATCTGGTCGCAGGGGTTGCAAGAACTGTGGCGGTGATGGCCACATCGCCAAGGAATGCCCTGAGCCACCAAACCCGGAGAACGTCGAGTGCCGCAACTGCAACAAGATGGGGCACTTCTCCAAGGACTGCCCCGACCGCGAGCCTGAGATCTGTCGCAACTGCCAGCAGGAGGGTCATCGTGCCAAAGACTGTGTCAACGAGCGTGTCATGAAATGTCGCAACTGCGATGAGATTGGCCACATGTCTCGAGAGTGCCGCAAGCCTACAGACTGGTCTCGCGTTGAGTGTACCAACTGCAAAGAGAAGGGACATTCGTACAAGCGTTGCCCGCAGCCGGCGGTGGTGGAAGAGACCAACGACGGGGACGGAGATGCTGGCGATGCTACAGTTGCCGCTGCTGCAGGCGACTGGGATGATGGTGGGAATACTGCTGCTGCATCTTCCGCTGCTCCTACGGATGGTGGTTGGTAAGTCGCTCCGGCTTGAGACCATCGTAGGCATTCATCCTCATGGGTGATCTCGTACGCTGTACGCACTACTTCGGTCCTTCATCAAATGGTTCGAAGGCCTCAAAGAGCTGAATCCCTCTTGTAGACGTTGCACTGAGATCAGCATGTACCATAGTTTTGAGCTGTCACATCGATGATATGCACTTGTAACAACCTTCGGCTTATGGACGCCGGCCATTCTGATCCCATCTTCATTAAGAGCCTTTACCACTGTTATGACTCTTGCATATCTCAATACCCATTCTTGTAAGATGTGTGACAAGCTCCATATGCCATGATTGCTCTATTTCCAGCCATGCCTGCCACAGAACGCCATCGCCTATCGCAAACTTCGTCAGGTCACCTAAACTCCCCCACTGTGACGCAGAACCCCAATCCACGACTCGGAAGCCTCATACCTTGTACACATCGCTACTAGAGCGCACGATCGCAAAGAGTATGCCGAGTCGCGCAAGCGATGCAAAATGAAGTCTGAAATGAACAGGGGACATCAACGTAGGCGACTCGCTCCGCTGAACTTTAGCTCTAAAGTGGCATAGCGCCGTTGTTGTACTACCTGCAGAGCACTCTAACCCTAAGGGCGCGACCTGCAGAGGTCCAGATATACATATGGGATCTTTGCGGTGCTTGCATGTTATCATCTTCGCCTGGATTGCACGACTTCCAGGCTCTAGTGCAACGCTGTTCAGGTAGAATGGGAATGATGTATCACGGACGATCCAATCATGTATGAATGTCCGAGTCCACCTAGTCGACATTAAAACCTGTTCCCAAGGACGCAGGAACATCGCTGGTTCAATAGTCCGTTACTGTGGTAGTCGTGTGGATTGTTGATATACTTAATTAAGCATACCATATGCTTGCATCGGAATCTCCGACGACTCTTGAGTAAAGACTCTATCGCGCCTCGTATATACTGCGTGAATCTTGTACGATCTGGAGAGAATTGTAAAATGGTTCAATCCTCTCTGATGCCCTCAGAGTGACATATCGAGGTTCAGTCATCGCGGCAACCTACGAATGGCTTCTTTCCAGGATACAGCCGCAGATACCGCGTTCTTCTGCTCTTCAACTCGGTGCTCATCCGTCGCTACGCCAACCTCAAGCTTGTGGCTCTGCTCGAGCAGTGATACAGCCTTCTCCAGTGCATAAGGTATTCGGAAGCTTCATGAAAGCGTTGCCTTTCAGGTATGCATACATATATCCAGCACCACAAATACCGCCACGGAAATATGACCAAAGCGATTGAAATGACACCGACCACAATCACACACCTAATCGACAACAAGACTCGGTGTATCCTGATCGGGAAGACGTTGCCTCCTTGAACAGAAACAGACGACAACATGAAGGTGACTTCTTGTCTGGTCCGTCGTCACTAGTCTGTCGAGCAAGTACTGCTACTTGATGCGAACACAGGTCGCACGCCACCAACGACCTACTGGTCACATGCTTCCAGAGTGACGCAGATGTACTCAGAGATATTTGCCGACACCGAACAACCATCTACCTCATATTGTAGTCTTTCGAATTCTTTACGAATTTTTACAATGGAGTCTCCCTTGGCATACTCTGACGTCAATTCTCCGGGATGCCTCAATTTAGGAATCCGGAAATTGGAGATCTGCAAGTCAGCTGCTCCGCCTTTAAGGCGCCCAGCAATGCCGCTCTTGTGCGCCACCAGGAAATTATCCCCCCAGTTTCGCTCAGCTCGGCGATTGAGCCGGCGGTCTGTGGAACACATGGCGACCACGAGCGATGCGAAAGCCGGGCCTTGAACCCCTACCGTATGTTGTTGATGTATATGCACTTGCGCATCCCCCAGATTCCTTTCCCCACACGGGCAGAGGTCCCGCTGGAAAGGCGTTCGCGGCTTGCCGGATTGAGTATCCCACCGCGGATCGGACTGCAACACCCCTACCCCAAGAGACTGGGCAACCATGAAATCTCAAACACAGCATTGCGTTGATTTGCTGGCCTTACGTGGTGGCACGCGAGCAGCACGCTATCGCCATCCTTTCGAGTTGCTTCGCTCGAGAGTAAAGATCGGGGCAGGCGGAGAGTGTAGCCGGCTAGTTGCCGAAGGTCCTTCAGGCGTTCACAAACAAGGGCACGGCCCACTAGGGAACTTTGCGCTTCCTGCAATATAACCACTTCTGGTACCGCCGGCTGGGATTGTTGATCTTTCGACCTGCACTCACTGTTGCGTCTACGGCCACTGTTCGGGCGTCTCTCTGGAATCTGGACATATTACTCGGGGGTACACAGTGATCGCACGACTGTACATATCCATCATCACAACCCAAACCCCGGCGTGGTCTAACCGCCATCATGTTCGGCATGGCCAAGTTTTACGGCCTTCGAGGCACGAAGCTGAACATCATGATTGGCGTCCTGGCTGGACTGGACTTTCTCCTGTATGTTGCTCGGCCGCAGCATCAGTGAGCACGACCTTGCTGACATCGTCGCGTAGTTTCGGTTATGATCAAGGTGTCATGGGAGGACTCTTGACCCTCCCAGCATTCATCAAAGTGTTCCCGGAGATCGACACGACCAATGTTTCTGGCAACTCTCCCCGTGCGGTTAACCAAGGCATATCCATCGGATCTTACAGTACGTCGGACCGAGCTTGTCGTTGTGAACTAAAGGCTAATCCCACCTGCAGACTTGGGGTGTTTCGCTGGAGCCGTCATTTGCATATTCATCGGCGAGATATTAGGTAGAAAAAGGGTCAGTCTCTCAAGAATCACTCACGAAAGTCGTACTGACGCTTCACTGCAGACCATCTTTCTCGGCAGCGCGATCATGGTGGTCGGAGCTGCAATTCAAGCCAGCTCCTTCTCGCTTGGTCAACTCATTGCGGGCAGAGTGATCACAGGTCTCGGCAATGGCTTGAACACCTCGACGGTACCAGTGTGGCAATCGGAAACCTCCAAATCTCATAAGCGTGGACAAATGGTCATGATTGAGGGTGCGCTTATCACAGGAGGTATCATGATCAGGTACGACATCGCGGCCACCATCCCTAAAAAGTTGGTACCATAGTACTCTATCGCTGACTTGGATGAACAACAGTTACTGGATCGACTACGGCTTCTCCTTCATCACCGATAGCACAATCAGCTGGCGTTTCCCCATCGCTTTCCAGATTGTGTTCGCCCTTATCATCTTGATCTTTATCCTCGGCCTCCCGGAATCACCACGCTGGCTGATCTTGAAGGGCAAAGAAGACGAGGCGGCTGAGGTCTTGGCTGCGCTCAGTGACCTGCCTGTCGACGACGAATATGTTCTGAACGAGTTCGCCGCCATCAAGGACACCGTTCTCGAGATGGCCGAGGCTGGATTCGCGGACATCTTCACCATGGGCAAGGAACGAAACTTCCATCGTGCGGCGCTTGGCTACGTGAACCAAGTATTCCAGCAGATTTCAGGCATCAACCTCATCACGTACTATGCCGCGACAATCTACGAGCAAAACATTGGACTTTCGCCCGGCTTGTCACGCCTACTCGCGGCATTGAATGGAACGGAATACTTCCTGGCCTCCTGGGTTGCAGTCTTCACCGTAGAGAAGATCGGACGCCGACCGCTGATGTTGTTTGGAGCCATTGGACAATCCGCATCGATGTGCTTCTTGGCTGGACTTACCTCGAAGACGGACAGCGGCATGGGAATTGCAGCCGCGGTCTTCCTGTTCATCTTCAACACATTCTTCGCTATTGGCTGGCTGGGCATGACTTGGCTGTACCCTGCCGAGATCGTACCTCTGCGGATTCGTGCTCCTTCAAACGCACTTTCCACCTCTGCGAACTGGATCTTCAACTTGTACGCATCACTTTCCTTCCCAAACTCGGTATCTCTCGCTGACAAGCATCTTTAGCATGGTCGTGATGATCACCCCGATCGCGTTCGCGAACATCCAATGGAGGACTTACATCATGTACGTGTCTCCCCTCCCCAAAAGCTCGTCCCATACTGACCATCTCCCAGCTTCGCCGCCATCAACGCCTTCATCGTGCCGTGCGTCTACTTCTTCTACCCGGAGACCGCCTACCGCTCGCTCGAGGAGATGGACGAGATCTTCTACAAGTCGACCAGTGTCTTCGACGTCGTCCGCCTCGCCAGCCCCAAGGTCACGCCCAACCGCTACGACAAGCACGGCCACCTGCTCATCAGCTACCTCGACACCGAGGAGCATCGCCGCCGCGGCAGCGTCGCGCAGACCGGTGGCGCCGCGACGGGCGCGGAGAAGCGCCGCCTCGATACCATCGAGAATCGCGAGCGGGCGGCGCATGATCCGGCGTATGAGGCCGAGGCCGGGTTGGGGCATGCGAGCGGCTCGAGTAGCGAGAAGAATTTGTGATCATATTACCCGGTCATGAGGGATTTTGTGTATAGGTGAAGAAATGCTTATCACTACGAATGTATTGCGTGTTCTGAATTTCATACTTGCGACGATCGAAACCAGTTCCCATGATTCACAAAATTCGCGCAAACATAAATCCACCCCTTTCATAAAAGATGACCCTACACTTCCAGCTGTGATGCTAGAGCGCCAGCGACCGGATTGCGCATGTATTTCCATTGAGCTCAAGACAAAGACCACCAAACTCCTTCCAACCTGTGACATCATCCGTCCTCCAGCCCTGCCTCACAAATCCTCGAACCGGGCCGTGTTGTAAAGGTGTTTGTCAGTCGTCTCGAGCACCTCCAGCGATGAACCAACCTGCACGATGCCTTCATTCTTGGGGATGCACAACATGCCGAAGCACGGCTTGTACTTGGCCGGCCCGCCTTGGTCGACACGGCGATACTTCATCAGTTCGTCCCACGGCTCCTTCTGGTGCTCGACGGCGCTGGTGGGATCGACGTTGGGCACTCGGCAGCGTGCGCAGCGCGCCACGACATCGAGGTCCATCTTGTAGAGCGCTTCTTGCGCGGGGATCGACGTTATGATGCGGATGCGCTTCCAGGTGTCTTCCTCCCAGGGATGGTCGTCGCGTCCGCGCACGATGATGTTGGGGCGGAAGCGCTCAATGGTCAAGTCGGGAATGGACGAGTCGTCCTTGAGCTTCAGCCGACGGTTGAGGTCTTTGATCGATGCTTCGGACGCCACTTGAAGGCTCATCACGTCGGCGAAGTGATGGGGTATTGCTTTGCCGTACAGATCTTCGGAGCCGTTCACGGCGACATTACGCGCGGTGGGTCCTTTGTAGGTGAGAGCGACGTCTTTGCCAAAGTAGTCGCAGAAGATCTTGTTGATTGATGGAGGGTATTCGTAGGCGTCGGTGTCCTCGCCCCAGATAATGACGTTAGATAGAGTAGTGTTCTCCTTGAGCCAGGCTTTACTAGGGAACGCCGGGATAGTGACGGAGGCGTCTGTACCATGAATGCTGATCTCAAGCATCTGCTCGCCCGTCTTCTCGTCCTGGAAGATGTTGGTGTCGATGAGCGTCATCGATGCATTACTGCGGATGGTCATGAAGTCCCGTTTCGCGAGATCAATGAACATCCAATTGCGATCGAGGGTCAATCCGGAGGTGCGTAGTCGCGTCTTGCTGATCTCAATGCCACGACAGCTCTTGATCGGATATATGCGTAAACTGACGATTTCCGTCGGTGGCGGAATTGGAGGGTCATCGGGATTGTGCACCACACCTTGACTGTTCTTGATGGCCCAATTTTTCGAAATAACGCCGGGCGGTGTCTCTCCAGGATCGGTGAGCTGGGCAACCAGGACAAAAAGGAGTATTCCTGCCACGACGGTACCCAGAAACAGCGCTGTGAAGTTGGTGTTCTCCCAGTCAATGTTCCAGGGATCGAAGGAGCGGAGGTCGGCATACATCTCCAGCAATCCAGCGCCGATCCGCCGGATGGTATTGGGGATTGTGTCGACGTTTGCCATTTCGTCGATGTTTATCTGGATTGAGGTTTGTTGACTGAGGTGTGAAGTGAAGTGACAATTCAACATATATGTGATCTTATAAAGTGGGTCCGCGGACTTCGCTACATTGTGCCCTCTTTAGGAAGGAGGCGCCGACGCCCTGTCAGCAAGATGTACATGTACTTTGCAATACCAAGTACACTGTACCTGCACATGAGAGCTATCCAGAGGGAAAGACTGGAGCATCGGTCAACGAAACTGGTAGAGCATTTGTACGAAATGATAAGCACGTGTCCGCATGCGAAGACCACGTTGCTTAGATGCACAGTTCCTAAGATGGTTTCCACATGCCCCTAGCGCATAGCTAATCAAAATGGTTGCGCAAGGTGAACAACACTCTTCGCGTCAATGGGAAAGTTGGGAAGTCTTCATATGAGCATTGGATGCCAAGCGAAGTCTGACAGAAGCCCCCCGACTTCCGGTAAATGCGAGCTCGTCTATTATCTCGATCACCGAGCGATGTCGACGCCAGTCCATAATTGCCCTTGAAAAAGCCAGTAGCCTTGCTGTGGATTCATACTGGCATCACCATAACATCATGAATATGTCGTCGTATCCTCATCTATAGAATGCATGTGGGCTTGTTCTACATCTGCGTCTTGTAGCGACCGATGGTCAAGCTACGCAGATCGTCCATTCGTGTTCCCGTATGCCTCATTTCCTATGTAACCGCCGAAGTGCAAACCAGTCCTACTTCATCACCCTGTCGAACGTTTCCCCCTTCACCGCACCACCGGCCATAGAGCTCCGTACGTTCCTCTTGAACCGGTCCCGATCACTCATCAAATCATTCGCGGCTTCCTTGTTCAGCGGGTCGCTGGCGTTGGGCTCCAAGAACAAGAATTGTAGTCCCACAATCACCGCATTCAGATTGAGCACTGGCTTCCAATCTTCTCGCAGAATGTTGAGACAGACGTTCCCCTCCAGATCAATGTTCGGGTGGTAGATCTTCTCTTTGCACTTGACCTTCGGCGGCTCGTGGGGGAAGTTCTGCGAGATGACGAAGCTGAAGTTGAAGACACCGCCCTTATAGAGGCCTTCGTCGGGGGTGAGTGTGAGGACAAAGTTGAGGATATCATCGGGATTCGGGAAAGTGGTTTTCATGGTAGAAGGAAGAGCAAGCTCGGACAGATCTGTGAAGTACCCTCGTCAGCTTACTTGCAAGGCAGTGATCTCTTGACGTCCTCATACCTTTCTGCACTCGGAGTTGTGCAGCTGTGACCTTCTTCTTCTTACTTGCCCCCGATGCCTGATCGGTCTTCTGCTGCTGCTGTTTCATGCTCCATATCTTCAACATTCTGGCTCTTGCTAAGGCTTGTTGCCAATAGCGGTCGGTACTCCCAAGCGATCCTCTTCCGAGACGAGTTTGTCCTTAGGTGATGAACCCTGAGGTGCACGCGACAGGCGTGTGAATGAAAGTGGGTATTGAGCAGCCGAGGCTTTGCGAGTTGACTGTTAAAGCGACTCGCGGGCTGAAATGCAGAGATCCCACTGGTCAGGAGAAAGGCGTGAAGGTTTGCAAATATCAAAGGCTGTTCGCGTTGTACTAAGTGACAGACTGATAGAGATGCGAGTGAATCATACTGGCGATTAGACGTGCATACCTTGAAGCATGTGACCATCAAATCAGGCAACAAGGCAAAAATACTGTTCGTATGTAGAGTATACCTTGGCAAAGACTTGACCTTGCTTTCTAAGAGAATGTACGTTACATATAGAAACTCCAGAAGCCTCAATCAAAATTCCAACTGCTATATTGTACAACCATAAATCGTAATTCAACGTGTTCAGGCACCCTTGGGCCAATCTTCAAGTTCCTCCACACCTGGATCAAGGCCCATTCCTCGCATACGTGCCTTGAACGCCGCTTTCTGCCTTTTAGCTTTCAATCGACTGACACGTTTCTCCTTTCGTACTTCTTTACTCTGCGTCACGCCCTCCCATATCTCCGGACTCTTGAAAGCCAAGAACATGCTGATGCCAACAACTCCAGCCGTGGTCAGCACGGCTACCAGCCAGAACAGCCATTGCGTCTGTTGCAAATTCCTCATGTCGTATGTATTTATGCCAAAAAAACTCGAGACGAAACTGAGGGGTAAAAAGATGATCGTGACGACCGTGAAGACAATGATGGCGCGGCCGTGATCTTCGAGACGGATGTTGACAAGCTGAATGGTTCTAGTGACCAGTCTGTCGGTATTATCGCGCAGATCCTGGAGATCAACGAGTTCACGCTCCAAGTTGTCGGCGAGTTGTGCCAATGGATCTGTGAGGGTCGATGTTTGTCGTCGACGGAAATGATTAGATTCTCTACGATGCCGAGACATATGCCCAGCTCCATCGGAGAAGTCCCCGTATCCTGATGACATTGGACGACGTTGCTGATTTGTGATGCCTGTCTCGAACACATTCTCCTCCTCGGGCTGCGTCATTTCTTGAAGATCTGCAATCATATTGATCTGTTGCTGTGTGATCTGCACCACGATGTTGAGCTCCTCCTGGCAAGAGATGAGCTCCAAGACTAATTTCGTACTCGGCGTTCGATGTAAGCGGTACTGAAGATGACCAAGATGGCCTGCGTAGCGGTCGGTCAAGCACAGCACGATGTCTGGCCAGAAATTCCGATGCAGCATCCCTACAGCGCCACTCAGACTTGCAAAAACATGCATCATTGCGGTATATTCTCGGTACTCGTCTGGCGCAAAGAAGTCATCTCTGATGCCGCGGAAGCTGATATCGGATATTCGACTGGACAACTGCAGCGGCGGCCATCGAGACTTCCAGGTCTGATTGCTGGAGAATGTGACAATGTGTTCTGCGTCAATGGCCAAGATCCATAACTCATCCACATTCAGACCGGACGGATAATGCCCATACCATTGTCGTACTTCGAGGTCCATTGCGCGATCAGTCGCCCATGGCTTGTGCCTCGCAAAGACTTGTGAGCTTTCTCGGTCATCTGTGTCTTCCAGTCGGAAGAAGTGCTGCAGTATGGAGCGTATAGGATGCATGGTCGACTTAGCAGAATCTTGACCATGCCTCTTGTCGATCTGGAACCGCAATGGTGGCGTGTTCCCCAGCACAGTCCAGTCTAAGAACGGCACAGAAAGTAGCATTGGGTAGTTGCCCGCCTCACCTCTTTTGGCCGGGTCCGGTTGAAGGGACTCGCAGAAGGGCACGAAATATTTACCATGTTGCGAGAAGCGGGTGTTGCGTTGAATGGCATGCTCGAGCAGGCGAATGGAACTTGCTGCGCAGACCAAATCCTCACTCAGTCCCCACAAGAACCCTGGAAGATATTCTGTGAACTTTGACGAGCAATGGATCCAGCGGCATTTGGTCGCTTGGAGATACTCATGATTCTGCTCATTCAGAGAGAGCCGCAGGTGACGCATCCATCCATAGTCGTCTTCCAGCGCAGACAGTTTGCGCTGGTCAATTGGATTTGTCGCAGCGTGTGCAGCATGGGCATAGGCAGCAGCAGAAGTTACTGCAGCGCTCGCTGGGACAAAGTTCCCTGCCCTGAGCTCGTTCACCTCCAATCGAGGACCTGCATCCCTCCGGAGAGTTTCCAATCGTACATCGTGAACAAGTAGCTGGCTTGGTGTCAATGGTTTGCCACGCCACTTGGGATCCGACTCGAAGTCGTGAGTGGGCCCGCTATATGCTGGGGGTTTGTCTATAGGCGGTCCTTTGTCCGATAGACCTTCAAAGGTCGTGAAATTCTTCCGGTTTCTTTTCCCAGGCATCGTGGTTAAACTTTTGAAGAGGAAGGTTTAAGACATTGGGTCAAGGAGACATTGTCTCGACTGGAATTAGAATGTTACACGATCCGTGGGACTGAACCAGGGGCCACCGCAATGTTGGCCGAGGTCGTGTGTTTGATGCGTTCCTCTGTTTTGGTTGCAGCCTTAAGGCACCACAAACCAAGCTTTTCCCATCGCTGACCTTTACCACAGGTGATGACTAGCTCAATTGCGACCGCGACAGTCAGAGTCTCGATTGTCCTTCGATATATGAGCAAGCAAAGTCTTGAAGACCGCAGAGAGTAAGACCAGGTGCAGAGACAGTTCACTACATTTTCATCGCCCGACCGCAGATATGGGTGTTCTTGCAAAGCTTGAAGGCTTTGAGCTGCCTGCAGCAGCAGACATGCATGTTCACCTGCGCGATGGCGATATGACTGAACTGATCGTGTACGCTCCATCACTTGTCCATGCGACTTGGTCTGCAAATCGTGCTGACGGGGTAACAGACCGACCATTCGTCGCGGTGGCGTGAACACTGTCTTTGTTATGGTAGCGTACTGCGCGAGCACTTGTTGAAGAAAGCTTCCTGATCTTGCCAACCAGCCAAATCTTGTGCCGCCGATCACGACCGTCCAGCATGCGCTGAACTACCGGAAGAGACTCCAGACCCTCGGGCCAGGAGTCAACTTCCTGATGTCCCTCTACTTACATCCTAACATCTCACCCGACACAGTCATAGAGGCGAAGAAGGCTGGCATCACTGGCATCAAGTCATACCCACATGGTGTCACAACTCACTCTGATCACGGTGTGATGGACTATGAGGAATTCTACCCCGTTTTCGAGGAGATGGAGCGTCAAGACATGGTTTTGAACTTGCACGGCGAGCTTCCTCCCAGTGCTGGCAAAGACATCACTGTTCTGAGTGCCGAGGAAGCCTTTCTGCCTACGCTGCATGATCTGCACAAGAAGTTCCCCAAGCTTAGAATCATTCTCGAACATTGTACTACAGCCGCCGCGATTGAAGCTGTGAAAGCCTGCGGCCCAAGTGTTGCAGCTACCATCACAGCGCATCATTTGTTCATGATCGTTGATGACTGGGCCGGCGACCCGCATTGTTTCTGCAAGCCTGTGGCGAAGCTTCCTTCGGACCGTCGTGCTCTGCTTCTTGCTGCCGTCAGTGGCAACCCGAAGTTCTTCTTCGGCACTGACTCCGCACCACATCCGGCCATCGTGAAGAGAGCAGATAGATTCGCTGCAGGTGTTTTCACACAACCAAACGCTGTGGGACTAGTCATCGATGCTTTCGAGCAAGCCATCGAGACGAAAGTTTTCACCGCAGATGATGTAACGAAGGAGAAGCTGAGAGGTTTCCTCAGCGATTTTGGCCGCAGCTTCTATGGCGTGCCGGACGAGTCTGGAGAGAAAGTCGTGCTGTCCAAGCCGGCTGAGGCTATCGCTGACATTCTCAGCACCAACGACGGCAAGATTGAGGTGGTACCCTTCCGCAGAGGGAAGCTGACCTGGGGCGTGAAGTTTGTGTGAAGCGTATTGACGGCACGAGTGCAGTTTTATGGCTGAGCCATATGATGAATTAGCCTAGCTACCATACCTTCACTGATGGAAGTTGATAAGGCCAAGAAGACGGAGCTGCACTGAAACCATAGAATTGAACCATGTTCGTAATCCCACATGTCATCACACATCTACCACAGGACGTGATGGCGAGTCTCGGCGGTTGAGATAAGAGCAGTATATGTGATCAACGGCCAACTCCAAGGTGCTAGTAAATATATGTTGACGTACAGAGAGGCGTATCGTACATTCATTTACCACGTGTTCAGCCCTATCAGCACAGAAGGCGGTCTGTGCACAGGCTTCACTTCACACATGCAAGTTGCGTTACATAGTTCGTGACTTGATCGACCATACACGGAAGTTCCGATTGCATGCCGACCCAACTTCTATTTTCAAGCAAGAGAACACGAATGCCTTGCATCTGGATGTGTCGTTGCTGTCGGGGCGCCCCATATCTATCATGATGCAGACCACCTTGCTCGCGGGAAGCAAGAGGCCATTCTCCAGCGCGATGGACGAGTCGCTCCCGAAGAAACGAAGGATTCATCACTCGTTACATCATCGTCAACAGATACCGGCAAATCTCGAGCCGGCTCCTCAGACGCCCATATTCGCGCAAGGGCAACTGCTGAAGAGCATCAGTGCAGCGTTGAAGGTCGCAGGGTTCGATAGTGTGGATGCGAGTGCACTGGAAATGTTCAGGTCTCATACGGAGGAATACATGCTCAAGTTCCTCGGCTACGCCAAAACATCCATGCATGGGGCGCGACGGTCGCGAGCTACCGCTGCCGACTTCACATCAGCGTTGTCCTTGATGCCCAATAGTGCGACTGCATCCCGTTTGCAACCTCAGCTAAGCTTGAGTCTCCCCGAAGGAGTCGCCTATCCTCCGATACCAGAGCCAGACCCTGAACCAGCCCAAGCACCTGACTTCTCCAATCTACTGTCATCACTCGTGGATACAACACCGAAGAAGTACATCCCTCAGCACTTCCCTCTTCTGCCGCCCAGACACGCATGGATGGAGACGCCAGTCTTCCCAGAACGGGAGGTAGATCCGAGGAAGATGCGCGAAAGGGCGACACAAGAGGGTATGATAGCGGAACAGGCGTTGCGGAAGCTTGCGGCAGCAGCGAAAGCCGGCGCAATGAAGGCAGAACGGAACAGAAGCTCTGTGCTGCGTGGACCAGGGAAGGCGATGACCGCGAGAAAAGTAGAAAGAAGCGAAGACGTGTTCTCGGACCTTCTGAAGGACATTGGGGCTCCTGATGAGGCTGAGGATGCGGAGAAGAATATGGATCTCACGACCTCGAATGCGGAAGTGGATGTCGGCATGCCAGAAGGGGTCGTGGTGAACTACGATATTGGGCATTGGAGACGCAGCGGTAGTCGGCGGGCGCTGAGGATATGATTGGATATCATAGCCTGCCTTGATTTCACAGTGGACTCTACAATGACTGGGCATTATGTTAGCATGGCGTTGGGAGAAAGGATGCATTCATGCAATCATTGTTCTTGATATTACGAAGAAGCCAAACAGCCGCCTTGGGCCATTCTCGCCGAATTTGCTGTCTCCCCGTTCCACTCTATCATCTGTCTGCTGCATGTGTCCTTAGTCCTCACACTCCAGCCTTGTAATACTACCTATGATAAAGGTCCTATATTCTATTATTGACTATATGTGCAGGCATTATGGAAGATTAGTGTCTACCGCGACATCTTATAGGCGAACTCTATCCCCAACGCTAGTTTGCGGCGGAGTTGGTCGGAACTTACCGATTCGCAACACCCCAGAGACCCTAGTTACACATCCGCTCCCTGCTTCATTACGGGCAATCGATCCTTCAAATCTCACACCCGACTCTCTGTTCTATACTCCTTGTTCACTTCAGTCACTCGTTTATATCATTGCACGTCTCACCTGTCTGCGAATATACCACTGGGCGGAACGGGATTTCACAGCCAACGCCCACACGATTTGCTGGCTTTGCGACCACGACGATCGGGCAACCTTTTGCGAAGCGGACTGCACGCCCAAACGCAGCAGTAGGACACGAACACACACATTGGTCAGAACGGGAGTTCTCAATTGGTGGGAGGCCCTGTGGAGCTTTTCGGTTTTCACGGTTGGCAGCGCCCTGGCTGCAGTCATGTCTCGCGCCGCCATGCGACTTGGTATGGTTCTGAACAAGTCTGAGATACCGCCAACGACCCCCAAGCTTACACGAAACACAGATGTCGAGCGGACGTTACATACTATATTCAAAAGATGTGTCCAGTGTGCTGGAGGTACACCGAGTTGCCCGACCTGTAAAAGCACCGAGATCTGCTCTTTGGTCCCTCAGACTTGCGATCATTGCTCATACAACACCTGTATTGCCAACCCAGATGCAGCCCCACCAGCGCAGAGTTCAAATGTAGGAGCGATTGCTGGTGGTGTGATCGGCGGACTAGTGGCAACTGCGATCATCGTATATCTGGTATGGCGCTTTTGGATCAAGAAACGACGGGCACAGCAAGAACTAGAGGCGGAGGAGTGGGCGGAGGATGATATCGCAGCCGCGAAGAGGTCAACACGATTCACAATGCAGACAGACGCAGGCAGCACGCGGACGAGAGCGAGCTTTGCGACATCGATACTCAGCCGCGCAAGCAACATCATCCAGATCGCCTACATCCCGGGGGTCACCAACAGGAATGGAACCGCTCGGGACAGTGTCCTCCAGGCCCACCCAGTGCCGCCTATACCAGCTGCACTTCGAGGGCTTACCAACAGTCCACAACCACCCCATAGCCCTCTCAGCAACGAAGGAGATACCTTGTTCTTCAGCCCAAGAGATTTACGAGGTAGTACATACTCGGGCACTTCGTCGCTTGGATCCGCTGGCAATAGAGATACCCAATACACCCAGTTCAGTCGTCGATCAATTACACCATCCTTGGCTCGATCCTCCATAGCCTCTACGATCTATCACAACGACGCTTCTGCAGAGCCGATGCCCGCAATGCCTGCTGCTCGCGCCATACCACGTATGGTGTCCGTCAAGAACTCTCCAGCATCTACGCCCTCCGCGCACTCACCTACCTCTGAGTCCATGCATTCCGCCGCTTCCGGGAGCGTCCACGCAGAGTTTGCCGCCAACATCCTTCTGCAACAAAAGGGCTTTCAGATTGCGATGCCTGGCCAAGGGACTAAGCCTTCATCAGGTGCACCTGCAGGTGCATCATTCGTGAGAGCAACGCAGGTGACTGTGGGAGGCGCCAAGGGCAAAGGACGTTTCCCGATCGCTCGGCCAGCAGGTGCGACTATTCCAGAAGTGGGTGCGAAGCATGCGCCCGGCGTGTCTTCCCCTCTCACCGAAGGCGGCAACGAGACTTCGGACGACGAAGACATGGAGGACCATGCTCGTGCTCGGCGAAGCCTTCTCAACGCCACTCAACAGGCAGCTGCAGCAACACCGCCTACCATACAGCCGGTCGAAAGCCCGTTCTTCGATGCGAGTGAAACACAGTCATCCGAACAGACGCCCAGCACATCGAAGCTCAACCCTTACACTAGTCTTGCCAGTAATGTGAGCGTGCGCCCAGACACCCGTCCAAATCGCGGCGTCGGTGGTCTGAGTGCAGTCATCGAAGAAGCGACCAGACATGCCAGCAGCGCACCGAGTCATGAAGGGTTGGGTGGGAAGTATGAGGAAAGCCCCTTCTCCAACAGTCACGCTACTGGGTGAACAATTTCGATTTAGGTGCGATGTGCAACACTCGCGTGCAAGCACTTTTTGAGCATAAAATTGCAACAACTTGAAGATTCTCTTCAACGATAACACGACATTTTATAAAGCAGCTAAAAACAGCCAGCCATGTGGGTTTTCTTTTGGATCAATCGCCTGTCTCGGGGATAAAGGAACGGGTACGCCCGATGGCGTTATGGTACTGACATTGGCATACATATGTGCATTATGAGGCTATGGACGGGATCTGGAATCCGTTGGCATTTTGGAATCTCCATGAAGTTGAGAATATCTTTCTCATATCTACTTGTTCGAGCCGGCTCGCTATGAGACCAGGTTTGGATCATACCCATAAGACATTTCGGTCCTTCTCCCTTCTGCTCCAGTCACAGGATCCCATATCGTCTCAGTCACCCTCGCCCCCTTCCTCCTCCCGCTTCTGCTGATTCAAATCCTCTCCCCCTTCAATCACTACGCCGTCACCGGTAATCCTAAACGCAAACCCGCTCCGTCCGCCCCTGAGTCCCCGCATCCTCTCCGCATCCATACCCCACTCATTCACCACACATTCGAACTTGCCCGCATCCACCGCCCGCTGCCGATCCGCTGCTTCACGTCGCGCCTCGCTCGCGCTGATACCGGCAGGAAATTTACGCACGTGGACCCGCCTCACGAGTAGACGAAGCGTTGGCAGCGCGGACATCGGGGCCGGCAGCGTCGGTCGAACGACGTTCTGCGTCTGATATCCGGTCGTGAGCGGTAGCGGGTAGAGTAAGTTCGCCGTCAGAATCAGTGGGCAGGCGAGCTGTTTCGAGATATCCTGCAGGGTTTGCGTGAGGGTGGCGTAGGAGTCGTGAGTGTTGGCGAAAGCGGTGGTCTCGGCTTCAGCTGCTGCTACTGCTGCTGCTGCGGCCGCACGAGCTTGCCAGGAGAAGGCCGTAGCGCTGTCGAGAGCGAGGAAGGCGATGGGGCGGTCGATGGAGGAGTGTTTGCGCGGGTCGAAGAGATAGGCGGGCAGGGCGCGAAGTGAGGCGACGGTCGAGGCGAGGGACTGGGGCTGGAGGACGTGGATGTGCGTCAGGCTGTCAAGGACTACCCTTTCAACATCGGCGTGCTGGTCCTCGGAGGGCGAAGTTCGCTTGATTTGCCAGGCGAGTTGCTGCGCTAGACGGGTGATGGAGAAGGTGTTGTCTGCGTCTACGAGGATCACGCTGGCCTGTGTCCCGCCGTAGATCTGCGGGAGCGTGGCGATGGCGCATAGGTGGTAGAGTATGTGAGTGGTGCCTCCTCCAGGTGCAGTAGACGTCAGCTCGATGATGGGTGGTGCGGCGTCTGCTCTGGCTGTGATGGGTGGAATGGTATGGAGCATGGCATCCAAAGCGTCCATGCCGAAATACGGAATTGGCTGGGATGCATCATGGCGTCGTAGCTTTGCACTGTAGAATATCTGGTATGTCCATCAGCATTCTCATTTCATTTGCTGTGCACATGTAAGATGTGGTGTGTATATGTTACCTCGTCCAGTCCAACATCCTCAATCTCCGCAAGTAGTCTTTTCCCCAGATCGTCTGCCATTCTGTTCGACTGCAGTCCCCATTGTCTGCTTCATCATCGACTCCAGACTCTCGGTGATCTGATCTCCCTTCCCCCGATTGGCATCTGGGTTCGTTCGACCAGCAGACAATTCAAGTGATAAGTGCAAGGGCCGGCGGAAGGAAGAAACCCCAAGCATGGCGCCCCACGTCGAAGCCTTCTCCGCCTCACGACTCGACGAAGCAATCAAACACAAGCCCAATGGCAAACGCCACAAGCCGGCGATTGATCTGAAGCAATGCGCGCTCAAGGAGATGATTCAGTACGAATGCGATCTTGACGGGCCTCGTGAGGATCCGCGGACGAAAGTAGTGTGCCAGCCGGTGTTGCGGTTGTTCAGACAGTATGTTCTACCATCGACTTGGCGGGAGGCAATATCTGACACTTCAACTAGGTGTGCGAATGGTGTGACGGTCGAGACGACGGCTTGGGAGGACATTTACGATGATCCTAAGAAACTGACATCATGACGATCGAACATATGTAATGGTCAGCAACAACGGATCTATTTTGTTCGAAGTAGGGGCATTGTAGTGATAATCATCAACACGATAAGACCACGGGATCGACTCGCTCGTTCTGCGAGACAATGTCACGGCACGTGGAGATGCTTCGATTACACCATCTGAGTAGGTGTAATGAGAAGGTGTCTCACAATGAACAAGATCTCTTGGTTGACCACATTCTCCAGAGTACAGAGCCTACTGGTTGGGCCAAATAATCATACTTTACAGATCTGTTTGTTGTATCACAGTCTTCACCTCTCAACTGCATACTATCATCATCACTATACACGATCATAAGCCGGGATTGCATATCCCAATCTCGTCACTCTAGTCTCTCCGGCGAAACAGCTACCATATGGTTTTGGACCTTTTGCTATGAAAGGCAGTCGTGCGCCAATAGCTCGAAGTGTTATTGCTGCCACCACGAAACGCGACCATAGTGTAGCATCTGGTGCCAGTCCTCGCAGCCGATCTCCACCGTTCCCATCGTTAGAATGCTCGCGACACCTCGCAAGGTTCACGGAAATCCTGCCACCGATGAAGTGGGGAGCAGATGCCTTATCGTAGTTCCAAGACAGGGCATTGGCTCCAGGTGCAAGTCCTCATTCGTGAGATAGCTGGATAGCACGAGTCCGAGTAATCACGCTCAACACAAGCGGGAGTAGATTGGACTGGTCGCCGGATTGCCATAGCCCTTGGACTAGAGACTCGAGCATTTGATGCCGAATTGCGCCGTATTTTCTCGCGGATGCAGGTCTAGGGTGACTCGCTCGCTCTCTGTCGATGAAGATATGACCTCAACAGTCTCGTCCATCAGATAGCGCGGCTCACTGTTTCATGCATTCCTGTCCACCTGCTCTTCCAACTCCTTCAACCTCTGCACCACCTTCTCCCTCAAGAACTGGCTGAGACCCAGCATTCCCTCCCTCGTCACCACCCGATACGTCCCAGCCTCCTGATACTTCCCATCGCCATCCACGAACTTGCCCTCGCCGTCCAGCTCCAGACTGCCAAAGATATCCTCCGGCCACGCGACGCGTCCAAAATCCGGCGGGTTGCGCTGATCCGCGACATGGATCCATCCGCCGCGCCCAGCTCCACCCATTCCACCCTGCGAGCTCGCCCCACCCGCCCCGTCGCCCGACTTCTTATTCATGCGCGTTTTGTTGCGCTGCGTCTGCGACTGCGGGAAGAACATCCCGCCAGACCCGAGCGCGGAGCCGGCTTGCGATTGGTACATGGCTGCTTGAGCTTGGACGTCTGGGTCAGCGTGGGCGTGTTCGCGGACGACAGAGTGCACGAGATCGAGGAAGGCGCGGTTCTCGCGGAAGGACTCCGGGGTAGGAGGGAGACTGGGAGTGGTGCCGATGGCGAAGCTTTCGTTCGGGGGTGTACGGGAGAGGAAGGAGAGGAGATAGCGATTGGAGGGGTCCGAGGGTCGGTCATGAATGTACTATTTACTGGTTAGTGGTAATCTGGTAGAAGGTTCAATGGGCAGTATGTACGATGTGTGGGTTATTTGGTAGGGTTGAAAGGTTTCGTGTTACTATCGATGGCGAGGAGTTTGATACAGCTCGAACGCTCCTGAACGACAGCATCGGACGACGTATCATTGTTATGGCGGACATTGCGCGACAAATAGTTGTAGGGAACTGCTGAAGTGTAGCTGGATAGGTATATAAATATTATCGCGATGGGGGTTCGATGACGATCATCAGCCACAACAGCTTGAGCTATCAAAAGCGCTTTCGCGGGCAATGACTAGAGAAAATCATGTTGATGTGACTGATATTTCACAAAGGGTAGACAGTATACCGTATGAGACTTGTAGAGAATATATTGTCAGAATCACAACAGTATAAAAACCATGCTAGGCTGCTTATTGAAACTCTGTTGAATGGGGTATCTCGTACATATGACTTTGCAGAAACGAACGAAAATTCAGGCTTCGTCACATTGCATTATCATGTCTGCGTAAAGGCACCAAATGCCCCTTGTGAATCCTCCGCAATCAATAGTCCGTCGCTATGCTGTCCAACCCTAGAGATGCTCTGAACCCACGCAATGCTAGTACGAAATCCCTGACGAAAATGTTCTCAAACATGCCGACCTCGCTTCCCTCCTCTCCCACCCCCGTCTTTCCGATCATGTCCTCCGTGTCTTTGCTCTTGCAAATCTGAAATGTCGAAAAACTCCCCGTAAGGCATCTTACGCTTGTTACCAGCTCCCGTGCCAAGATTGAAATTCAATGTGGACAGACGGGTGTTTTCACCACCTCCACCACGTGTGCGGTGGTGCCGTTGGCGGGAGGGTCTTGTTATCACTCTGACAGTGGCGTCTGATGTTGTGCTAGGGGAGGAAGAGCGGTCCACTTCCATGCTATTGCTGATGTCTCTCTCGTGGTTGGTGGGGTAAGGCTGTGTTGCTCGAAAGGTGAATTCTTGTGGAGGTAGTGATTGTGGAGTGGGTAGTACGTCTACTTGCACGCTTGCAGCTTGCTCTTTAGGTGGTGCATGCGGCTGCGGTGGTGGTTCGGAAACAGGTCTTCGCTCAGCGGAGGATTCTTCGCTCGTTTCGCTCGATGAAGCGGCAGGTTTCCGTGTCACCTCAGGGGAAGAGCTTCTGGTACCGGCGGCGGCTTCTTCCTTTGGGCCTTCGTCCTCGTCGTCATCACTCTGCGGTTGTCGAAGTACGCCATCGTCTAGACGCTCTGTAGCCCACTGCCTCACCCGCCATCCTTCACCGTCTCCAAGCCCAAGATGCTCCCTATCCAAGAAGGCTAGAAGATCGTCCAGTGCATCTTGATAGCCACCTAACCGAGCGCCGTTTTGTGCTGAAGCAGAAGTTTTGTATAGGTTGGTGACAGACAAGGCGGCTGCTTTGAACGCCGTCAACAACTCCTGCGTCTGCTCTGTACGTCGAGCGGGTAGCGAGGTGGAAAGATGTCTCATGGAATCCATGTTCAGTGTGATGAAAGAGAGTGGAAGCGAAGGTCGACCGTACTCGCAAGTGGTGGTCGTGTGAGGGGATGTCCCTCGGATCAGGTGGTCTCGATATGATCGTGATATGGTGAAGGTGGGACGGCGGCGCATGAATGACTGTGTGGGACCCACGTGGATCTCCCGGGGCGGACCGGGGGCACTGGGCTGTCGGAATTGAACGACACAAATACAACACGGCCTGGGATCTTGTTAAAGACGACGCTCCTTCAAGGTCATCGTAAACCATGATCCAATCGGCAGACTAACAATCAGTTCCCTCTCTGTTTGAAATATGTTCCTCCGACCAGCCTGAAATAGTATGGTCTTCTTAAGCATCAACTCGGAAGTCGCGTCTATCGGGCTCAACCGTCCCGCCCCCACGGCCCGAACCCTCCTTTGGCATGCACATGTGTGTCATTGTGAGCAGGGAACAAGGCCCTCCACCTTGCATGAGATTCCTGGTATCGGACTAATGCGTGTCGGGTTCATGCGCCTCAAAATATTCGCAAATACTTGATTCCTACAAGCTCGACTGGCTGACTTGACACGCACTTCGCGATCATGGCGTCCGTCACGTCGTTGGATGCCGACATGCGCAAACTTCGCCTTGGCCGGTATACCCCCGCTGCTGCTGATGAGACGCGCACGTTCATCGAGGATGCCCTTGGAGAGACATTGTCGCCTGGCGATCTTCTGGGGGCGCTAAAAGATGGGGTCGCATTGTGTAAATTGGCCAATCTGGTCTTGCCTCCGCCTGGGATCAAGTACAAGAAAAGTGGAATGCCATTCATACAGATGGAGAACATCAGTCACTTCCTCAGGGCCTGTGAGATGCCACCCCTCAACATGCCAGCTCACGATCGATTCTTGACGGTCGATCTGTTCGAGGGAAAGGATCCTGCTCAGGTCCTGCAATGCATAAGCGCTTTCAGTCGACAAGCTCATGCCGCGAATTCGGCGAGATTTCCTTCCACTGTTGGGCCCAAGAAGTCTGGTGTCATCTCTCCAAACAGCACTGGAAGCACGTATGTCACAAACGGAACACCTGCATCGTGGAGATCAACCCCGACTGCTCGCGCCTCAAGTCCCAGCAAGCCGGCAACAGCAAGAGCCATGAGTCCAGCGCTGACAGGTGGTTCGACTGGTTCACAAAACAGCGCGAAGTCGCCAAGTGTGACCAGTAGCTGGAGCCGCAAGAAGGACGAAGGCGGGACTGTGCCAGCTTGGAACATTCATCAATATGGGTACATGGGTGGGGCTAGTCAGGGGAACCAAGGGATCTCATTCGGTGCTAGACGACAGATTACGAGCCAGGCACCAAGCGTACCGAGTCTGGCTGAGAAAGACCGCATCCGTCGAGAGAAACAGGCCGACGAAACGAGACTACGACAGCAGACGCAGGAGGATGAAGAAAGAGCACGAGCGGAGCAAGAAGAGCAAGAAAGGCAGCAAGAAAGTGAGCGGCATCGTCAAAGAGAAGAGGAGCGCAGGCGGTTGGAGGATCAAAGAAGACAGTGGGATGAGGAAGAGCAGAAATGGAGAGTAGAGGAAGAGGCGAGAATTAGGGAGGAAGCGAGCTCGCCGGCACCATCAATGCTTAAGAAGCCACCAAATAAGCCACGCGTGAGCAGCAGTAGCATCTTACGAGGACAATCTCTAGCACAGTATCAACTCGAGCAAAACGCAAATCCAAATGACGAGCCGACGGAGACTCCTGAACAGGCTAGAGTGAGAGAGTTGGAGAAGCAGCTTGAAGAGGCAAAGGAACGCGAGCGGCTATACCAAGCAGAGAGAGAAGAGCGTCTCCGCCAGAGTCGAGACAGCACGTCAAGACCAAGTACGGCCACTGAAAGGCCGCATAGTGGACGTGAAAGCGAAGCGAGCTGGGCCCCTGACGAGCGTGAGCATCTGCGCCAGCAGTGGCAGAATTCAAGAGAAAACACACCTTCGAAGGATGTGGCACCGGCGTCAATTACACAGCCTCTCAGAAGTTCTGCTTTGTCACAACCTGCAAATAACTCGGCGGAAAGAGAGCCCTCAGCTTCCCAATTGCCGGTCAGGAACCAGGTCTTGCAAGTGGATGATTCAGAGTCACTGCCCAACACCCAAAATGCTGGCTCGAGTGAGTCGCCTACTTCCATAGGTACTAGTACGCGTACTTTACCTACACCAGCAAACAGGGTTGACCAATTCCTCTCCGCCAACACAGCACCCGCACAGACGCAGCCACGGATATCTTCTTCGCAAGAAGCAGGCATAACAGCCCAGGAACAAGCCGCTGATCGCGATCGCCGTATCGCCGGCCAACAAAAGACCAAAGCAGGGGGCTGGGCTGGGAAGTCGTTGCTAGAGCGCGAGATGGAGCGCGAGAGAGAGCGTCAAAGAGAGTGGGAAGCCGCACAGCAGGAAAGTAAGGCGGTCAAACCAGATGCCTCTCAAGGTACCGGTGAAGGACAGAGTTGGGATGTAAATCAGTATGGCTACATGGGAGGCGACAACATGAACAAGGGCAGCAGTAGTGGAAGTGGTATAGCGTTTGGCGGAAGAAGGCAGATCATCGGGCCAAGACCACAAAAGTAATCGGGCCAAATCACTCAATGCTAAACGCTTTCAACATGTTATGAACACGCGGTAGCACTGTTAGCAGTTTGATCTGTATCACGATCAACGTCCACAGGAGGACTCCTCTTGTCCGCCAACAAGTCTATAACCATTCATTTTAGCATCAATCTCATCGACCATTCTTACATACAAATACTGTCCTCAACCGCAGAATTTGTCGATGAAGCCGAGGATCCATTTCGCGTAGATGTATTCTTAAACAATAAATGTCATGATGGAAAATTCGGATGTCGACGACGTCAGACTTCGACGTGGTTAAGTAGATGTCGTACAGCTAATGTAGAGCGTCAATACATGCGTTTGTACTGTGTGCTTCACTCCACATGAATATTCGTTGTATCATCATGACCACTTTCGGAATGTGCATCGTTCACGGCGTCCAGGAGATGGCATAGAGTTTGATCGGCAGTACACCAATAAATTATGGTCGCCGCCACGGGATCCCGATGCGCACAATAACACCACTTCGGCGGTGACGGTACTTCGGAAGCTCACTTTCTATCCTCCAGTCAGAGGGGTATCATCGCAATGGCGACTTCGGTCGATGGTCCGTCAGTCAATGAGCATACTGGTCATGAAACTGCTCTGGTACGGAATGTACTAGTTTTCGTCTGGGCATTCTGTACACTCTTCTGGAGCATCTTTACACCGCCGGCACTCACGTTTCCAGCGCGAGCTGTGTTGATCGAACCTCTATGGCTTCTACGGCTGCTGTGGAAAGACTCGACTTGGATACAAGACCTTGCACTTTTCGAAGTCGTCCATGCTGCATACACCTATTCGACCGGGGCCTGGACCTTGCCCACCATGGCCTCGATCGGGTCCATAGATATGACAAACCGGAACGTACAGATATATGCGCAGGTTTCCCTGCTGCTTGCAGGTTGCGCATTCTGGGCTGGGATGATTGTCCACCGAGGCTCGCAGCTTGGATCTTCCCCAAATGGCACGCCGGAGCCGCTGCAGGCGCAGACGATCGATGAGCAGGTCCTACCGCCACTATTGCTTACCAGCCGTACGAACCATTCGCGACTGGTCCCCAAGAAACACAGCTTTTCCTACTCCTATCTACTGGTTGGCATACCAGTGGGCATCCAGGGTAGTATCAGTACTGTCCTGTCAGTCGATAGTAAGAAGCCGGGCTGGTTCTCGGTCAACTCTGGCGACCACTTAGATCGAGACCAAGGACAATCAAGTCTAGCTGAAAAACTGAAGCGCTACTTACACACACAAGGAGTCACTGATCGAGATTATGCCTTTGCTTATCTCGTCACTGCGCCGCGATTCGCAGGATACAATTTCAATCCAGTGTCGTTCTGGTACTTGTATGACTCGGACACGCATCTGAAGTACATGGTGCTCGAAGTCAACAACACTTTTGACGAGCGACGCATGTATCTGCTCAAAGGAGATCGATCGGATTCTTTCAGCGGACAGGCCGACAAGACCGATCCAAAGAAGCATGTCTTCGGTGAAATCTGGGACAAGGACTTTCATGTATCTCCTTTCAACAGTCGCAAAGGCACATATTCGCTCAATGCACTGGACCCACTAGCCCACTACGAGGAAACGGGCGAGGTGCGAATCGATAACACTATTGTCCTCCGCTCTTCCAAGGAGAGCTCGAAGATCGTCGCCCGTGTCTTTACGGAGGGTGCACCCAAAGACCCAGCCACGATCAACACCATTGACCTGGCCAAGTTCATCGCAGCATGGTGGTGGGTGGGTTTCGCCACTTTCCCACGCATCGTCTGGGAGGCAGGGATGCTCTTCTTCAAGCGGAAACTACACGTCTGGTATCGACCAGAAGTAGTCGCATCTAGTATAGGCCGGGCGTACTCTACCGACGAAGAAATCCTCGAATCATTTTTCAGATCCTTTCTGACCCAGTCCGTTGCGGAGTCTACCAAGCCGCTGCGCGTCATTTACGAACCCGCACACAGTAATGGTGCCGAGACCGTCATGTACTCCCCAGGGTTCACCTATGAGGAAGACCATCAACGTATTCTCACGCTGAAGGTATCGTCACCAGCCTTCTACAGCCGCTTCATACACTACGCGCACGCGAAAGAGGCGTTTGATCGCGAATGTCTAGCCACAGATGAGAAGAATCGTACACTTGTTATTGAACGACCCGAGCTACTTCCTACGTTGTTGGCCGCCATGCACGATCAACGCCGTCCAGGCGCCGGACGGCAGAGGTTGACGGTCCTCGAGGAACTCCGCTGGTCGTGCTTTCAGCGTCTCCGCTGCGTACCAGCCGCACAGAGCTATGCAACCGCCTTACAATCTGGCGGGAACGATGTCTACCGAATCTCCGACATCCGCACGTTCAAGTCGTCCGAACTGGATGCCTTTGTGCGGCATACTCGCACTGATGCCAACCTCTATCGTCGCACAGCTCTGAAGCTGTTCCTAGCCGAGCGCTTCGCTTTTGGCCTACCGCCCCTCCTCGCTGTTTTGGATATGCTCTTCCGCGGCGCATTACTGCTACTGAGCATGCTGTACTCGGATTACTGTCATGCGGTAGATGTCTTACGGCCACGACCATACCACCGTGGGGATCTTGGCACGTTTGCGTGGACAGTCTTCCTCGCGAATGCCGTGCATATGTGGAGTTTTATGAAAGGTTGAACGAGCTTCGCAGAGGGATACGACCATATCTATAGAACAATGACGAAGAGCACGATTGATGTATAGGTAAATTGAAAACGTAGCGGCGTTGAATCATGACTAGGCTATAGACTGGACGCGCCTTCCAGCGTGCTGATTGCCCAGTGCATGTACATCCGTGGTTCATCCCGCCTGCAATCCCTCAGCTTTTCTCAACCAGAGCACTCCGTTGATGCAGCTTTCCATTATTCTACATGACTTCACCTCTTGCGTTGCACCGCATTCTCACACACCAAGCACACTACCACAGCCTAGAGCGCAAGTCAACCCTTCTTCGCATGCCGCCTCTTCGCCGCCGCCGCCCCACTCGGCTCCGCTTCATGTTGTGCGCGAGTCTTGGGTGAGCTGGCACGTCGCTTTGCCTTTCTAGGCGTGGCTTTGGTATTTTTCGCGGACGCGATCTTACGATGTGCCTGGCAAAGGATGCCGGACTGGTCAGGTAGCATGCCAGGCTTCCTGAGCGCTTCGAGCTCCTTGACGAGTGTGCTCTTACCGCGACCTTTGAGTTTGCTGACCGGTCGAACGTCCACGTCGGCTGCTTGACGTTCATGCGCGATGGGTACGATGACATCGGTCTTGATTGGTTCTTTGGTCTCCACGGCGACCGCGCTCTCGGCGAAAACTCTTCGAGGTACCGGTAGTCGCGCGATGAGGCCTTTTGTACGGCGCTGACCCTTAAGCAGAGGCAGTCCGGCGGTCCGCTTGAGGGGTGGTTGCATACCACATGCTACCACGGCATTTGGAAGATCTGGATTGAGGTGGTGATTGAGCAGATCAGGAGAGACGTCTGCATTGCGAGCGATTTCGCGACCAAAAGGAGGCTTGCGTGGAGTTTCGTATTCTGGAGTGTCGCGCGTGGCCTCCAAATCTTCGCTTCCCATTTCCGTGAGCAGAGAGCTCTTGCTCGGGTTTGAGGGAGTTGTTCTGCTGCCAGATATCGCAAAGTATGCTTGGAACACTTCAGACTGTGGATGTGGGGTGTCGATGTCCATCGGCGACCCAGGATCGTTTTCGTTTCCAAGGACTTGCTTGCTCTCGAGTGTAGCAGCGAAAGCAAGGGGCACCGTAGGCCGCGATGAACCATCAGCTTGCACATGTAAAGTCGGCGGGCTCGGTCCAGTCACGGCCACACGCGATGCTGAATCTGTTGCTGTTGATGAGATCGACTTCTTGGACGGTTGAAGCAGGTTCTGCTCATGGGACGGTCCTCGCTTGGACATGAACGAAGTTTGCACCTTCGAAAGAGTATCAGCATCGCACTTTCGATATTCAGCTTCAGCAGCATCTGGGATCGATCTTGCAAGCGGGCAGGGCTTCTCGTTGGCGTGGTCAACAATCATCGAACACAGGTCCGCGTGGCGAACTTGATGTTGAGCAGATTGCCTAGGCGTCGTTCTGCAGCTAGCATAGAAAGAATCAATCTCGTCCAGACCTGCTTGCCATGAGCCGCCATCACTTGGTGTGCCTAGAAGGTTTTCGAGATGTTCTCCTGGGTGCATTCTGTCATGCTCGGGGGTGAGTGGACGGGTGGCCATGGTGGTGTTGGTGGTGGTGGTAGTGTCGAAGAGATTGATCGTTAGCCATGTTACGGGTGTTCATACTAGAGGTCATATTCTGTTGACAGCAGAATTTGCAGCACGAGTTGCCTTTGACATGTGACAGTCAAGCGTGTCAACCTTGAATGGGAACAAGACGGACAAAACAACGCGTATAGCTGGAGGGCACGGGCGAAAATTCAAAGGTAAGCACAGTTACAGCATTTCTCGAGGATAAATGATATGCAGACAGAGCATTCAAACAGACAGGACTTACAAAGGTCGTCTAAGAAGTATATCATAGGTCAAAACTCCCTGACTCCACGGTTCATTGTGTTTGGCCCCCTGCCGGCACCTCTTGAGGACCTGCTCCTCACGATCGCAGTACATCTCAGCCAGTCCTGTGTACACTCTTATCTGTCCCTCCGTCTTCTCTTCTGTTGCAACAGCAAGTCGGTTGTACAGTGAAAGGCCATGTTGTGGGGTATCATTTGTTCATAAAGAAGTTCGCCTTGCGCTTCTACACTAGAAGTCGCAAGGCTAGAACGGTATCGCATTACTGATGGCATTCGATGTATCCACCGGGGCCCCGAGCATTCTAGCATCGCCATGTCAGTATACATAAGTTTGGGCGAGGCGCTGAGAGATCTTACTGTTTGCCGGCGTCCGTCGCGCAGCAGCAGCAGAAAAGAGCCGCCGGCCAGCAAACGACCTACGTAGCCTCGCTGATCAGTATATCATCCCGCAGCCCAAAGTATCTCGGGCGACTTCTCACCGCCATCACGACTGCCGTCACGAAGCCCAGCGTCGGTCCTACAATCTTCAGATGGCATGGGTTCTGGTCTGTGCCGCTGTCGACGGAATGAGCATCATACTGCGTCTTGGCGTGCACTCCAGAGCTTACCATTGAATGCAAATGGGGAAGAACCCGAACCCACAGTCTGCCATGATTGTTCTGTTGGTCGTAGAGGATGTAGTATTGTGTAGCTCAGACTAGGTCGATCGGCTGTCGGTGCGAGACACTAGAAGCTGTATATGACAGTTCGAGGCAGCGACAAGATGATCTGTAGGAGCAACGAGCAAGCAATGTTAGCTGAGGCTATACACGATGTTGAAACCACAGCTCTACGAACAAGAAGTAAGCGGAAGAGATACCGCACGTGAAAGCCGATCACGATCAGATGCAAGCTCGGGCGGGAAACGACGGGAGAAGTCGATAAAGTCACCAAACGACTCCCCACAATCAAGCTAGACCCCTGCTTTGGGTAAGGCGTGTTTTCATGTCGGCTGCTGCCGGTCTCCTCAAGTACTTGAACCTCAGAAGATGAGATGCAGCAATTTTGTATGTGCAGGGCAACTTACAGAGAAGCCGTTCGCGGAAGATGTTGTCAAAATGTCGTAAACCCATCAGTAGGAGACAGATGCAGCCATTCACTCTGTAGGATCTTGAAAAGGATAATTTGAGCAAAGCATAGGCTTGGTGGTGGGGAGTTGACCTTGCAGTATTCTTCCAGGACTCAGCCTCACTACCTTACACGATGTTTTGCAATCAATTAGCATATGGAACTGAAACAACGCAGCTATCCGAGGAAAAGATGCTGAGGTCTAATTGAGCATGACAATTTCGATCGAGTGAGTATCACCTGACATTCAGGTATGGAGATAAACTGGATATAACATCTCTCAATGCCAATACGGCTGTAAGATCATTGACGATTGAAATACGGTTAGTTGATATCTTCCAGCTCATCACATGCAGATTCAACAGCATGGCCAAATCAGACATCGAATCCAAAGCAACAGCGCTCCAGCCCTGAACTCAGGGTACGCCAGCGTATCCAACCATCGCTTCCACGACACAGCGGATCTCAGTCTGCTTAACGAGTATTGCTCTCGACATCGTCCTCGCCACCCTCATTCTGCGTCCGCAGCGCCGCCTTATCCTCCGGTCCACCGACGCCCTCGAAGTCTCCGGCCTTGTATTGTCTGCCGCGAAAACACACAACATGTCAGCCACAGGTTTCGACACCACTCGCTCGTCCGCTAGGGAAGATTCGGGAGCAACGACTCACTGGCCCGTCTTCGGGTCGACGTCGCCGCCCTCGCTGTCGGGGATCTCGCGGTTGTCGCCCGCGCCGGACGCCGCGGAGCCGTACGTCACGGCGGCGCCGGGGAATTTGGTCGTGGCGGTCTCGTCGATGCCGGACTCGTTTGCTGCGGATCAAGACTGGTGAGTATGTGTACCTCTTTTCTTTAACAAGCGAAGACCGATGCTCAGAAGCAGCAGCAGCTGGCAGGTGAGGACAACATACTGCTATCGCTCGCATCAGCCCGGTTGCCCGTCTTGTTGGCGTACGAGTTGAGGTCGCGCTCGGCCTGCTCGGCGATCTTGATGGGATCTTGACCTTCGTATTCGGCAGACATGATGGTGATGGTATCTTAGATATTACTTCGTGAATTGATCCAGGATGTAATGTATATAGAGTATAGATGTCAAACAAACGAAGAGCAAGATACAGATGAGTTACAACATTCGAGCAAAGAAATACCTCCGACCATTCGATAACAAGACCCCTCTATCACCACTCAACTCAACTCTTCAT
Source organism: Microcyclospora pomicola (assembly GCA_002786065.1). Taxonomy (NCBI): domain Eukaryota; kingdom Fungi; phylum Ascomycota; class Dothideomycetes; order Capnodiales; genus Microcyclospora; species Microcyclospora pomicola. Next base: position 82,700 of record NHNY01000022.1, on the reverse strand, counting down.
CACTTTTCATCGATTCTGACATCACCATGCTGTCAACGTATGTACCTTATGTCCGCTCGGAGGTTTGGAGGGGCGAGGGGGAGACATGGTGATTACATCACTATTCTACTCGGACCCCACTATGTTTTACATGCATCTACGGCAGACGAAGAGCGTTGTCGGCGTCCAGGTTGTAAGATTCTGTCAGGTACATACATGTGTGGGCACGTGCTCCATTGCTGGTTGAAAAGGGAGTACATACCTTAGCACTATCGATGTCGTAGTTCGGGATCCTCAATCTCATCCTGTATGCTGTCCTAAGGGGTAATACGCGGTGTACATGCACCAATGTCCCCACGAGCGATGTTGACCAGAACCCAGACAAGGAACAACATCACGGTCTCGATCCAGATTACAAATATATACAGTCGTAGATAAGGGCAGGAGAATAGTACTGCCTAGCTACCTAGAAAGACAAATGATGTCGTTCAGCATTCCCTAAGAAGTACAGCACCCCTTCACATTACAATGCAAGGAACAAGTAGAAAATGCTCGACGCTAGATTGATTCATTGCCCTCGCTTCAACTCCAACACCACCCAATGAAATAGTCCGCGACGAAAAAACAAACCATGGGTATCGCAACGAAACAATGCCATGCTCACGCTCACGCTCATGCTCGCATCGCCACGGACGGCAACACGCTGCCAATCAAGCCGTCTTTCATCGTATCGTGCCCACCGCCGGTCATCTTCATCGACCCGTCCGGCTGCACGCCCATGTCGACGCGACCTTTCTGCGCCGACAAGTCCGCCGTGTTATCTTTGTTAGCGGGAGACTGCTCCTCTTCGTCCGAGGTGGCGACTGCCGTGGTCGCCTCGGACATCGACTCTCGCCGCTCGCCGGGTTGCTGCAGACCGGCTCCTGACTTGACATCTCGCTGCTCGTTCTCAGGAATTAGATGCTCGTCGACGCGATGGCCGTTGGGCAGCACCTCGGAGTTTTGTTCGTGTTCATCGGTCTGCTGCATGGCGCCGGCGCGCGGGAGTTCGGCCTTGCGCACTTCCTGCTGGCGTTTCGCAAACACGGTTTGCAGGTCTTGGCCCTTTTGCTTCGCATGCAGCGCATGTTTGGCAGTCGTCGCATTCTCAAGCGCGCCGTTGATGTCCCAGTCCCGCTTCTCCCTCGCGTATCGATATTTGCCGGCCAGCGCTTTGCCGCCGCTGCGGCCGAAGCGGTGTTGGGCTTCGGCCCAGATCTGCTCGTAGACGTGCCAGCCCTCGCTGACCTTCTGGCGGACGCGGGCGAGTTCGGCTTCGTCTTGCTCGAGAGCAAAGACTTGCTGGTTCCCTTGAGTGATGCGGGAGCGGCGGATCATGGTCTTGGCGCCAGGCCCATGCGATTTCTTCTCGGCCCACTTGACGACGCCTTTCATCATGTATGCCGGAGGAGCCACGACGGCGGAGACGTTCTTCAGCACGAACCCGCCGATACCCTTCCCGAATCCGGTGCCAACCCCAGCGAACTTGCCGGGGAGGGTCTCGCGATCCTGCCAGTCACCAATCGGTTGCGTGACAAGACCAGTCCAGCCATCCCAGATGCCATATGCGAACTCCTTGCGTGCCGCGGTGAAGCCCGACTTGACGCCGGTGATGCGCACAGGCTTGCGCACGGTGGCATCACCCCACAGGCGAGGCGCATTGTGGAAGCCCTGCGCGATCGCCATGTGAAGATCGTTCGGCATCGTAAGCACGGCTTCGGTGGTCTTCTTCAATCCACTTCCGACCTCACCCATCACGCGCCGCGTCACTGGCCCCGAAGGAGTTTCGGAGATGGCGGATGCGAGTGTGTCCCCCGTCTGGCCGCGTTGGACCGCTGGCCGATTGCCTTCTGTTGAGGCGCGAGGCTCATCGATATTCTCGCCATTTTCACGCATGTGTTTAGCGACACCCGCCTTAGCTTTCCGCCGTTCCTCTCGTCGACGCGCATTCTCTTGTCGCTTTCGCTGGTTTTTCTCATGCTTCCGAACATGCTCGGCGATTCTGACTGGCACCATTCCTACCCCCTCTCCGATATCGTACAATGAGGCTCCCACCGCTCCCACCGTGCCGGTGATGGGCTCACCCGGTCCGTCGAAGTCGTTCCATTCGAACACCCGCAACAGCTTGAGATCGCTGTACTTCAGCTTGCCTTTGTGATGCAGTATCTCGGCGGCCAGCGTCGACAGACGAACGGATGAATTGCGAAGTTGCCAGACCGCCGCTTGATCCTCCAGAATCGCACAGCGCATGTTGTGCGCTCCCGCGAGCGGCAGGCTGCGGTGGAATGACTTTACCGCGTTCTCCGCTCCGTCGCCTTCCGCTTCGATCGACTTGGCGATCTTCTGCACGTTGACTTGTGCTTCCTCGGTCAGGCACTGCTTGATTCCCTCCGCGAGACGGTCGACAGTCAGGTTCTTGTATGGTATGCATTGGAACGCGCCCGCCTTTGCTTCGGCAACCATCGATCCCCAGAACGGCTGATCACCGAAGAACGGCACGATCATGGTCGGCTTGCCGCACTTTAGACCGATTGCCGTAGTTCCAGCGCCGCCATGGTGCACGACTGCCTTGACTTTGGGGAACAGCCAATCATGCGGAGTGTTGCCCAGCATAAAGATATGGTCGGGGGTGTCATTGTTTCCTCGACCCAGTCCACCCCATCCTGTAAGTTCGTGTTAGCGGTTGTCCTGAAGCGTGTATATCAACTGCCACAAACCTTTGTTCAGCAGACAGCGCACACCGGCTTTCTTCGTAGCTTCGATAATCAGCTCCGTGAACCCATCGGGGTCGTCTACCACAATGCTTCCGAACCCAACGTAGATCGGCGGCTCGCCGGCATTTAAGAAGTCTTCCAAGTCCTTGTCCGGCTTGAAGTTGCTCGCCAAGTCCAGAAATACGAATCCTGCAATATCGATCTCGGGACCCCAATCCTTCGGCTTCGGTACGAGCGAGGGGCTCCACATGTACGTGTAGGGTACATGCATCCGATAAAGTGCGCCGGGTGCCCATAACGAGCTGACAGGTTCGAGGCCTAGGGTGCGCTCACGGAAGCGGTTCACGATGTCTCCCAACCCCTGCCATGTCATCATCTCGACGAGTGAGTAGGACATGAAGTTGACATAGTTGGTGTCAACGTTGCTTTTGCCTGGTTTGATGTTCGCAAGAGGGTGTGGGAATTGCTGGGTCGGACTGTAGGGGAAGGTGAACATCATGTGCAGCGGCACTCCCAGTTTCTCTGCGATGTGGACGTGAGCCATGGAGGGCGGGTTGGCGATGATGGCGTCAGCGACGAAGGGTGACCTGTCCCTCAACATCCGCAGATTAGCATTGTCTTGCTCGTCATCGGTGGTGTTGACACAAGCCCGCCAGAATCCATCGAACATGACCCCCATGGCCGTTCTTCGCCGTTGGATCTCGCCTTCTCGGATCGTCTTCAGGCCAGGCACCAAACCGGGATTCTTGACCATGAACGCCATCAGCTCTGAGGGGTCGCCACCCACGCTGAAGAATTCCAGCCCGACGTCCTTTTCCACAAACTCTTTGAACGTGGGATGGCTGGCAATGCGGACGCGATGTCCGTACTCTTTCAAGATCTTGCCGACCTTGAGGAAGGGCTGGATATCTCCACGCGAACCAATGACCATGATGACGATGTTCAATTTTGGTCTGGTCCGCATGCCCCGTAGCGATGCAGCGAGCGATTCGGCGGAGTCTTTAATATCCTCCTCATCATCCTCGTCTTCACTGTCCCCTTTCTTCTCCTCGTCCTCCCGGGGTGTACTCGCCCATTTCTTCAAATTATTGTTGCGATGTCGCGGGACATCGAGATGGTGCTTCAAGCTCTGTCCCAACGCCTTCGTCACATAGCCATTGTTCGATGTATCGTTGACGGAGATGTTGAGCCGACCGTCGCGCTTGCTGATGCGGCCCTTGGTCTTCATATGATCGTTTCCGATCGCGAAGCGAGAGTATGACCGTCCCTTCTTCGCATGCTTGTTGCTCTCTTCCCCCAGTCGCGTATCCACGGCGTTGGTGGCGGCAGTCTCAGATCGGCGAGGGCGGTTGGTCGGCGCCTCGTTCTCGTCCTCGGAGGAGCTGGAGCCGCTATCGGACAGCATCGGGTCGAAGGTGTACGAGTAGGGCTCGGTGGGTTTCTGTCCCAGACCTCCTGTCGCCGTTCGCTTCATGGCTTTGAGGAGGGTGCTGGAGCGCGCGGGTGCGCTCGGTCGTTCGCTGTAGGCTACTGCGGTCGGTGCGGTCTTGGTACGCTTCGCAGTGGGGAATTTGAAATCCACCTCTTCTGCTGGCGGTGTCTCGACGGGCTCTTTGACCACATCTTCGCCTGCTTGAGTCGTGGTCCCGGCCGGGTTCGAGCCGAAGTAGGAGGCATCCTGAGCTTCCGCGGACACCGTAGGCTGCGAAGCGCTTCGTGACTTGACATGGTCGTTTGTGTTTGCCGCGGCTTGACTGTGCTGCGTGCTGGGAGCTGTGGAAATCGCGGCATCCGCCAGGGGAGCAGTCGTCTTGTCCGCCATAGTTTCTCGAAGAAACCTTTTTTCACAGCTTCTGGGCGAGTAAACAGCGGTGACACCAGTACACACGGCACGACGGCAGGTAGGTAGTGTAACGACTCGGACGGACCAAGATCTTCTCCAGGCACATCAAGAAACTCTCACTCAAGAAGGCAGCAAAACCTGGTCAGATGCACGGAAAAGCAAACCCGACGAAAGCGTCGTCGTTGCAGTATGGAGCGCACGTAGCAGGAATACAAGTAAAGTTTGATATCGCCGTCACCATGACCGGCCCCGTGATGCATCCGAAATGGGCCGCCAGACATTATTGGATTGTTGATCCTGTTAGCCTGTGACGTCGATCCTTGGCCTGCAGTGAGCTAGAAGTTTTATTGTGTTAAGACCGGATCCTGAATCATCGTAACCGCCGTCCTTCCGCGCGATTCCAGGGGTGAAATATCGATTCTAGATTGATATGATGATGCAACGACGGCCGCCGCGGAAGGTCATGTAACTTTCGCAGAAGACGGCGGATGGATGTAGAAGGCATGTTAAGAATGAGTGATGTCATGCCGGCGCATGCGAGGATCGACCTGCAAGGCGCATCGGTGCCTCGGGCCGTGCGAGTGGAGGCGGAGTACATGCGGCAAATGCACATTCTCTTTGAAGCAGAGCAGTAGCTACCTACCGTATTCACCTATACACATGTCCCTCTCCTATTAAGCATCTGCAGCTCTAACAAACCCCGGGTGTTGTCGAGCACTGTGGTAATCATAGACCAAAGAGATACCGATGGGCTCTAGTCAGAATTGCGTTATAAGTTGAGCTAAGTCAAGTCGCGCAGTCATGAGCTATATGTATGCGAAGTAGGATGATGAATCAAGCAGCCAGCTTCATCGGTGTCTGAATATTGTATAAGCAAGGCATGCATTCCTCTCGAGAGCCGCAAGACAACTCGGGCAGGTAGTTGAGACCAAGGGATTTCTGTCTATCGCGAAGTAGGATGAAGTAGCACCCCCTAGCATAACATGACATGCCATGTTGTACGAAGAGATGTACTCTTTAGAGGGGGTACGTGCAAGAACTAGGGATGTCAAGATCATGTTATTCTACATTACCTACCCACATTACTTACCTTACTTACTTTGCCATTCGACAACTTTGGTGGTAGTAACCAAGTCCACTCATGGGTATACCTAATCGCGAAAAGAGAATATGGCGAGATGATAGATGTACAATTCGTGAATCGCATAGACATTACGAGAAGATAGATATGGGTATTTGCGTAGGGCGTTCATGAGACGTGCCACCCACACACGCACATCCTCATCAGCCTTTTCGCCGTCGTCCACTCCACTGCACGCCCAGTTCCATGTGCATCCCAAGATGTAGAAGAGAGATACGGAAAAAACCAAAGAGTTCGTTCGCTGAATCGCGTAACATCATAACATGCAGGCGTGAGAGATCCGCAGATCGATGTATCCCATTCCCAAGAATACGAGAGAGACATGCGACGCGTCGGAGATGGCGTGCATGGGTATTACCTCTTTTGGTGAGTATTTTTGTTTCGTGCTGAGTCATATTGCGCATGGTGGCGACAGATCGCGAGCGAGGCATGACTTTCCAGTCCGGTCAAAGCCTTCTAGGTGCGCGACTTGGACTCGATTTATACCTGGCTCATGGCTGGGCCACGGCGCACACCGCCGGATCGGGAACCGCTGCCGCCAGACATGCCGAGGCCGGAGAAGACGGTGGATGCGACGAAGGCGGCGAAGCCAAACCAGAGGAAGGCGCATGAAGCCTGGGCCTCGTGGCAGCGCTTGGAGGAGCCGGCAGTGACCTTGTTGGAATCGACGTAGTCCTGGTGAACGGTCAGTGGGCGAATCATCCAGCTGGAGGGGCGCGCGAAACTTACGGAGTTGCCACAGCTGTGGACATTGAGCTCGGCGGCCAATGCGACGGCACCACAGAACCAGAAGATGACGTTCAGGGCATCAAGGATGAGGGGGAGCATGGAGTGGATCTGGAAGGAGTCCTTGACGCTGGCGGGGATGAGGTAGAGCAGGGTGAGCATGGCGAAGATGGAGACGAAGAGGGTGTAGTTGACGATGCTGGCGTTGTGGCCGTTGGAGTCGGCGATCATGTTGCCGACGAGGGACATGATGAGGAGGGTCCAGAGGAACTGGTGCAGACGAGCAAGGTTAGTATATGGCGATAGCAGGTCGACGGGCTGTTCAGCAATGCGCGCATACCTGGAGGCCTCGCGCCACGAGGTTGAAGATGGACATGGTAGCGGTGGAGTGGTGGTGGAGAGGATGAGGAGCGTAGGGTGGCAGTGGCGGTGTCGAGATGGAATGATGGAGGGGTGAGTGGGTGTTGAGTTGTCGACGGTGATGAAGGAGAGAAGAAGCAGGAGAAGGAGGAGGTCAGTTGGGAGGATGATGATGGTATAGCTGTGCTAAGTGGTCTGTGTCCCTGCGACGCCTCGACGGGCGAATGCTACGCGCAAGATGACGTACATGCGGCAATGTCATCAACGGGCGGCTGATGAGTTCATCTTTTCACCATTCTCGAACCACTTTTGCGGTTACAGTATCCTCGTTCATCTCTGCACTCCGCAGCTGTACGCACGTGTAGGTGTGGCACATATCTACCATGTATGGTGGTCATCAGAACGAGGCTGTGATGGGATCTCCTCGCCTTTCTTCTCTCGTCCCCCAGAATTCGTCCACACTTCTTATTTGATTACTGTAGGACGAGAGTCAAGCCGATGACGACGTCCCGTCCGCGCAACATCATCTCAACGGCGACGATTCCGACCGACTCTCACTGTAATCGCACAAAATAAAGTTACCGCAAACAGGAAAAGAATGCAATTCTCTTTCGCCGCTTGGTCATCGCTGCCGCCGATTCTTTCCCACGTGATAACGATGATGATGCATCGAGAATCCTGCGCCGCTGTTGACATGTTGTCGATGTATACGCATCGCGCTCCAATCAGCGTATCCCGTCTGGCCATTCATCTCCCATCGTCCTTTGACGAGCCCGATACTCCGTCCTCTATAGTGTACCTACCTTACTCACTACAATCCTCCACTGGCAGTGAAGATCATCATCGTGCCGAACACACCGTCATTCATAGTTCAGCTCATCCGCCTTCACTAAGGTAAGCTACAGCCGTCTCCGCCCAAACTGCCAACATTCCGTGTCTCTTTCTCTCTCCCGCGGCCTAGAACACTCGGTAAGAAAAACTTGCTGTGAACCCATGCTGTACCTATGTCCGCCATCGCATCAAGGCTCTCTCCTATTCACATGTCATCGTCCTCTGCACACGATTCATCTGCCAGTGGAGATATAAAACGGTCGTGCCAATATGAGCGGATCAGTCGTCGGCTTTCTGTGGTTCGCAGATGTATCAGACCATACACCTGACCGTCAGTCAACCCGAAACGATGTATAGATGATTCACCGCGTCGTGATCCTTTCTGCTACCAAGATACGCCGTATCTACACGAAAACCTCGCGGTTGTATATGAACACGTTCCTACATCTACGTAGGTACAGGACATGAAGAGAACCTGGGTGAACAGTTCAAAGTGAGGTCGTGCGTTCGCGTGGCGCAGTCGAAGCGCAGATTGACCAATCTTGACCGTATATCTCGCCCGGTGCTATAGATTCCATAAATTTAAGCGCATCGAAGCTAGGAGATTAAGCAGCATACAATCCGTAGTTCAGCATCGCATCGTCGTGTTTGCGACGGACACGGCTATGATAAAAGAGAGCAGCGTCGATTAAACTAATGAGAAGTCACGCGTGGAGATTCAGTCACAGCAGTGGAATCGCACCACGAGACATCCATTGTCAGTTCTTCGTGTTGGTGCGGCCTATGCTACAATGACGAAGCCCCGTCGCTCGCAAAATCCCGCTCTTGCTGTCTCGCTCCCTCACGCGCACGAAAGACAACCGTACTTCCCCATCCTCATCTCGATTCGTTGCCACGTTAGTGAAACCATCCGCTCTTGCCTCCTTGCGACTGCTCCGAGAATCCGAGCTTCACGCTTCCCGGTCCATTGCTGTGTCACACTGCACACCACGGACCTCAATCTCCTCATCGTCGCTCAATCATTCGCTTCGGCCAGCTGGATGATCAACCGACTAGCGACGTCCAAAAAGGGAAAAGGGCTGGTGATGTCTTTCTCCTCACCCCAACGACCTTCCCCGATCAGCTCCACCCCTTCAGCGTTACGTGTGAGATCGCCTTCCTCGAACCCCTCTCCGGCATGGTCGACCGCAATCACATCCGTCTCGTCACTGCCGGTCATCTCTTTGGCGAAGCGATGCACCAGACGCTCGTACCCAGCACATTTGAAGTCGACCAGGAAAAAGTCCTTCTCAATGCAGTACAGCTGGATCGTGACATAGACCCACACGGCGACATCGGCATTCCCGCCGTCATGGTGAGCGGCGCTTTGAGGCCTGGACGCAGGCCCACCGGCAGCAACGTTTTCATGACTGGCGACATTGACGGACTGTGTCGAACTCCGTCTTCGTGGAGCTTCCGAGTGGAGATCGACCCGCGAGCTGTTCGTGGAAGACGGCTGATTGGCCCCGGTGGGCATCAGACCTTCTTTCTTGAATCGTGCATTGATGACCCACGGATCTTCAGGTAGGGTGTAGCCATAGTCGTTCCATCGTCCGTGACGTGTCCGACCGCGATGGTCCTTCCCACCACGCTGCTGCTCAACACGCTTACGTCGCCGGCGTTCCTGATCCGAATGTGAAGCATATTCAGGATCCGTCCCAGCATCGGGATCGGAGTCACTGTACTCGGGACTCTGACTTCCCACACGATTCCGCTGAGGACTCCCGTCACCACTCTCACCTCCTACCTCCTTCGGTCTCGCCACCTCCCATTCAGCACCCATCTTCTGTAGGGCTTTGTAGATGGCAAGCATCGCTTCTGTTGGCGTGTTACGGCTTCTTATACCAAATTGCCATTTCGTAGGCTTGGGCTTTTTCGTAGACTTATCGGGGATGCTGGTCATGGGTTCCGGCTTGTCGGTCGTCCGGTGGAGGCTCAGTGAGCTTTTGCTGTGCGGCTTGAGGCGACGAGCGGTCGCTTCCTGCTCCTCTTTCGTCCTTGGCCGCTTCTCAGTCTCTGCAACCTCATCATTCGTGGGTGAGTGAGATTTATTGATATGGCCGTGCATGTACGCAGCATGATAGTCTGGGAGTGAGGACGGGAGGATACCAATGGTGGAGGCTGGAGAGCGCGCCTCTGCTATGTTTGGTGCAGAGCTGGTCGATGGTTGCCGCTGGGGTGGCACTGTCATGGTCGCCATCGGCGAGGGTTGAGGTCTGGCATTGGTCCCACTTGCTACCCTCGGTGAGGCTTTGAAGTTGTTAGTGAACGCTGGCGGCGATTGCGCCATGAATTCTGGCTGGTCAACCGCCAGGGATGGGTTCGTCATCATGAGCGTGTTCTCCCGGACGATCAAGTAGGCGTCTTTGATCGCACTAGGTTCATCCTTTGCCAATGCCTCTTGCACATCTCTCGCAGCATATCCCATGGTCTTTCCGAGCTTGCCAACGACACTGTTGTGCAGCTTCTCACGAACCGCTACAGGCTTGCCCTTGGCCAACGCGTGCGGGTCAATGGCTTTCGTAGGGTCGACACCAGTGTCGATGAAGTCTTCGACGGGAGGTTGTAGATAATCTGCTAGGTCATCCATGAACCATGGGTCTTGGCGGATTTCTGGCACAGTGATGCGGTTGACAGGATTGACTTGAAGCATCCTCTTGATAAGACGCACTGCACCGGAGGACAGGTAGTTGGGCACGTAGAAAGTTCCCGACGCGATCTTCTTGAAAAGAGCTGGAATGTACTCATCGTCGAATGGCAGCCGACCGACAAGCAGCACGTATAGGATAACACCACAGCTCCAAACGTCTACCTCGGGCCCCGCATACAACTTCCCACTGATGACTTCCGGCGCAGCGTAGTTTGGGCTGCCGCAACTCGTCTTAAGGAAGTTACCGTCCGTCATGATGTTGCTCAGTCCAAAATCAGCAATCTTGACATTGAGTTGCTCGTCCAGAAGCAGATTCTCCGGCTTGAGATCTCGATGCACGATCTTGTGTCGGTGACAGTACTCCACCGCGCAGACGATCTGCTGGAAGAACTTGCGTGCCTTGACTTCCGTCATCTTGCCATTCTGCACAATGTAGTCGAACAGTTCCCCACCCGCATACTCCAGCACCATAATGATCTCTCCCGGTGTTGTTATGACCGTGAAGAGCTTGATGATGTGTGGATGACGCAGCAATTGTAGGTATTGAATCTCGCGCTCAATGCGACCCGCCATGTCCCGTGTGATGAGCTTCCGACGAGCGATGATCTTGAGTGCGACTTTCTGGCCGCTGACCTGATGGATGGCCAATTTGACTTTACCAAACGACCCTTCCCCTAAGGTCCTCACGATGTTGTATTGTCCAAGCCGAGCAGCCTTGGTGGTGGTCGGATTGACTTGACCAGATGCCGCTGTGGTTCGTGCGCCGGCGGCGTGCGAGACAGGAGCATCGTGGCCACCATTAGGATACTCGGATTCTTTGGAAGGTCGGCGGCCTTGTGAGGTGGGGATGGACAGCGACAGATCCTCGTCGTCAAAAGCAGAGGTCATGGTGATGATGATGCTTCTCTCGCTCTACTGGCCGGATTCACCGGCGCAGGTCGTGCTCAGCACCTGCGAGCTCAAGTTAGAACGGTCAAAAGTCCCACAGTAGGTGATGATCGAGGCGACAGGGTCGGCGTTGACAGCGATATGGCAGGCAGTCAGGCAGGCAAGCAGTCGACTCGGTGGCTCAGGCGACGTGGTGGGGTGGTGGAGGTGATGGTTGGTAGGTCGCGCGACCCCACAGTTGCGGAGTGCGTCCAGATCTGGGCGAGAGTTGAGGTTCGTCGACGGCGGTAGGGAGAGGTTGGATGAAAGGCGATATCAGTTACTCCGTATGGGTGGTTGTTAGGATGTGGAGTTCAGTGAAGTTGAGTGGGAGGTGGAAGTTGTAGTGTTGGTGACTGAAGTGAAGTGCTCACAGGCTGAAATCTGGACAATCTGGAGATGCCAGCCCTGCACCCAACGGTGTCGTGAGACCTCACCTCGCCATGACGTGCCGTAATGCAGCATCACGAGCGCACACATCCACGCTATATATATACGATCTATACATACCTTATCAACATGACTAGATCTTCCACTTGAGCAACATCAATAGTGGCTCCGACGAATGGTCTGTCGTTCCTGGCCAGCTCTATACTCACTACAGCGGCTCCTATGGTGGCCTCACTTATACGCAACCACGTAGCTTGGACTTTGCCTGACACTCGCACTCTAGCCTAGCATCGAGCCCAGTCATTTAGTTCAGCATTCAGTTGGTGGACAGTGTTGTAGGCAGCCAGTCAGCAATGCAGACCGCAAGCTGGCAAGGGATGCGTGCTACTACTGATAGCAGAAGGCTACTGTCGGTCAACGCCAATCCTAACCACAAAATTATAGTTAGGATATGATACTGAGTGTCTCTGCTCCTGCGACAGCACATGCTTTGATCTGACCTCTCTTTGAGGTGCCTATATGCATGCATTACCATATGGTATCGTGGTAAAGCTACATAGCCACGCCATTAGATTGCTGTCTCTATAGCTGTGATCCCGATCGCCGCGTACGGACAGGTGTTACACTTTGATGCTTCACTTTGGCTGGCACTGACTTTCCTGTGCCTGATCGGCTTGATTATGACAGCATGTCACAACATCACGATCGTTCCAGGCGTACAACCGGAATACCACACTCTCGCTACAGCAACAGCGGCTAACAACCTGGCCCGATGTCTTGTTGTAGCTGCTGGTACTGCTGGCTCCGTCCCTCTGCTAGACGCAGCTCAAATGCATCCTGAGCTTCGCGAGCTTTGCTGCAGCATAGAGCGGTGATGACTCCATTTACGCTGTGGTTGCATTGCGAATAGAAAGAGGACAAATCGGCGGCTGATGGAGATCCCGAGGAGACTGAGCAGTACAGCAGAATGGAAGGTGAGCTGAAATGGGGGCATTATCTCTATCATGTCTTTGTGCACTATGTAGTAAACCTAGGTGGTCGTAACATGATCTGTCTGCTGAGTTTAGCACTACAGCAGTTCGTTTCAAGTATGGGCAGTATCTCGAAAACCTCGAGAGGATAGCTGTCAATAGCCACACATGAACTTCAGGAATACGCGGATGAATGTGCTTTTCATGTCCAGACTCGACTGTTGCACAAGACCACAGCTCACGTGGATACAAAGAGCCTAGGAATAGGGGCTCGGGAACAGATACGTGATGTACGGGTCCCAAAAGTAGATGGCGACAAGATTTCGGTCTGTACAGAGGTCTCTCTCGATCTCAGTCTGAGCAAGGCAAGGTAAGATCGTTGTATCAGCCAGCTGACAGAGCACACTTTCCTTGGATCAGAGGCCCTCATTTACCGCCCGCCACCCTCGCATATTCCTCCCGGAAGTCTTTGGCTGTGCTCACATACGCTCGTGTCGGCAGGATTTTCTCGCACAGCAAAGCATGGACACCTTCGCCTGGATCTGCACAGGCGTCTGAGATCACCGTCACAACACTGGTAGGTATCGTCAGCGAAAAGTGTTATCAGCCAAGCATGTACCCACGATAGACTTACAATTCCTCATCTGTAGCTGGCACCGCGGTCCTCAGCACACATCCGCTCGTGCTCAAGCCAGTCAAGATCAAAGATTTGATACCTTTGCTCTTCAACCACTCCAACATCCCGGGGCTTTTCAACGCACTCACGAATCCAGGCGTTCTTGTAAATGTTACCTCGTCGTCTGCCCTTTCCCCCTCACTCAAATCCTCTGGTTCCACCTCCCCAGCACCTTTCATGGCGCTAACAACACCACTCAAGCGCGCAGTACCCTTACAAGTCGCGTATGGGGAGGCGTTGGTATCGAGTAGGCCATGCACAATTGGCATACCCTGTGCTTTAGCCCATGTTCGCATATCTGCTGCCACCGCAAGAGCCCTCGCTGCGTCTGGCCCGCCAGCTTTCTGTACAAAAAGGGCGTGAAAGTCGAGGAGAAGGAGAGCGGTTTCAGACGACTTGTAGAAGCCTGGGCTTGACTTATCCAATGCATCGAAAGTGGCCATGGTGAATCTTGTTATAAAAGATGGGATGTTTGAAGTCTTCTGCTGGGTTGAGATGGCCACTTTAACACTTTCAATCGCATACTTCTAGCTGCCATTGTCGTACCGAAAGATATCGCATCAACATGTACGAGAGCATAGTGCAACCAACCGGGTACATTTTCACTGACTGACGCAACCACGCAGCGAATATGGCACGGGCTTTGCGGCCTTAAGGTTGTTTGCGACCAATAGCCTGCCGATGTAGGCACGCGCGATGAAGCTGGAACCGAGTTTGGTGCCTTGTCAGCATCTTCTTCATGCCTCACCTACTCCCTTGCCTACCGCGAACAGGCCGCTAGAGAAGTGGCTGCGGTGTTGTGATGGCAAGACCTTAGGACCCCATGTCTTCAGCACTGTGTACAGGCGAAGGACCAATATCCGCGTGGGGTCTCCCTGGTCTGCATCGAAATGCCAGTCAGCGGCTGCCCGCGGCGCGACTCGGTCTACTTGCATTGAGGCGCATGCTTCTTGTGTCGATGGCCGGACTCGGTGCGCGAATCCCGAGATTCGTGGTTAAAGTAGCGCACGTGGCGCTTATAGAACTACTAAGTCCGTCTCAAACGCCTCCGCTACCGGGCGATCTCACGGGAGCGTCTGCATACCAAGCCTGTACCGTCTAGCCGCGATCGGCATTTGCCCAATGGCTTTACCGGCGATTAGTCTTCGACTTCGACTTCACGTCAACAGAACAGTGAGGCAGGCTCCTTGAAGTCTTGCTGCGGCGCTGTCATCATCATGGAACACGTACTCGTGTACCGACAGGTTGTCCCGATCCTCTCTTGCACTCGCAGTACCCTCATCGCCCCCGTTCTTGTACTTATAGAAAGTGTCACCGCTGTCCGAGTGCGTGCTGTGCAATTCGCAGCTTTTCTGATTGCTCCGATGCAAACATGCAGAACCGCAAGCAGCACGGCATTGGAAATATGCACACGAGTGATACAATGTCAGCGGAGGTCAAAATGAACATCACCTCAAGCAACAACAGCAAAGACGATGTGGGTGACAAGCATACTGCCTTGGCCGAGCAAACGAGCACAGAGCATCAAACGCCTGCCGATCCAGCCTCCGCGGAACAGCAACGACACGCTGCCGTCGACCAGGGCGTCTACTCTGTCTTCACGCACAATGAGAAGCGTGTCATCATCCTGTGCGCTGGTGTCTGCTCGTTCCTTTCGCCAGTCTCAGGCCAGATATATTTCCCTGCCTTGGACAGCATTTCGAAGGACCTGCACGTGAGCTACGACTTGGTCAATTTGAGCATTACAACATATCTGGTATGTTCGTCTCTACCCATCAATGCGAGAGATCGGATTTTGACTAAGTGGTGATCAGATCATGCAAGGTCTTGCACCTGCCTTCATAGGTGGTCTCTCCGATAATGCAGGCCGTCGACCTGCATATGTCGTTTGTTTCGTGATTTACATGCTTGCCAACTTGGGTCTTGCGCTTCAGTCGGATTATGCCGCTCTCATGGTCCTGCGCTGTGTGCAAAGCGCCGGGTCGAGCGGAACCGTAGCTCTTGCCAACGCTGTGGTCGCCGACATCGTCACTTCCGCTGAGAGAGGCGTGTACGTGTCGTACATGTCTGTTGCACCTCAGGCAGGTCCAGCCATCGGACCGATCATTGGTGGTCTGCTAGCGATGTATCTAGGCTGGCACTCTATTTTCTGGTTCCTCTTGATCGTTTCGGGAGTCATTCTCCTCCCGATGCTGTTTGTGTTCCCAGAGACGTGCAGAAAGATCGTGGACGATGGATCGGTCCCGCCGCCTCGATTCAGTGCATGCTGGGTGAACAAAAAGATCGAAGCGCGGCTTGTCAAGGATGGTCAGACGGTGCAGTACGACCGTCGCGATGAACTTGCAAAGCAGAGGAAACTTCGCTTTCCCAATCCCATGGGAACTGTCAAGATCGTAAGTAGCTCACGTATGCTCGTCCTCGGATTATCATGGACTGACGAGATATCCCTAGATCTTCATGAAAGAAGCTGGCTTTGCTCTCATCTACATCGCCATCGTCTGCTGTGGCCTGTATGCGACGACCGCTCTCATACCATCCCAGTTTGGGAACATCTACGGCTTCAACGAGATCCAGATCGCCTTATGCTATCTCCCTCTCGGAGCAGGATCGATGCTCGCGGCGTTTGTACGCGGTCGCGTGATTGATTCACGCTTCAAAGTGCACGCTAAGCGTCTTGGGTATCCGATGGAATTCAATCGTAGCATTGACTTGAGTGACTTTCCAATCGAGAGAGCAAGAATCGAAGTCGCCCTTCCAACCTTGGCGCTAGGAAGTGCTTGCGTCATTGGGTTCGGATGGATGGTCCAGGCACGAATCAATCTGGCAGGTCCGCTTATCTTTTTGTTTGTCATCGGCTTTTGTATAAGCTCGAGCATGAACTCTGTTGCCGTCCTGCTCGTCGATGTCTTCCCTGGCAAAGCTGGCACGGCGACGGCTGCGAACAATCTTTGTCGTTGTTGGCTAGGGGCAGCGTCTACGTCTGGGGTCGTGCCGATGATCAACAAGATTGGGATGGGCTGGACGACGACCTTCTTTGGCTTGCTGCCAATAGTTTTCTCCCCAGTACTGTGGTACATCATGATCAATGGGCCGAAATGGAGGAAGCGCACCCAGCGAGCTAGGGACGCGGCCGGTACCGAACAACAGAATGACGAGAAGGTCAAAGATGAAGTGGACGACCAGAACGACGCCAACGATGGTGGGAGACATGCGAGTATCGAGTCAGAGATACGGAGTGATGAAGTTGATGTGCCGAGCATGACCCAAAAAGTGAACTCGCGAATGGAAGTGTCGAAGTAATGGACGTACGACAGAAAAGTGAGGAGGCCAGTCATGATTGGACTTGTGGTCGAGGTATCATCAGATTTTCCATATTGGCGCATACATAGTTCGTATGATGCTGGTTGTGTTTGTATAGTTTGTCAAGAGCCCTACACTCGTACGTCAATTTTCAACCTCCTTACTGTTAGCAATATAAAGCAAACATTCGGACTACTCCATGCAGATGCGACCGATTTACTCGATCTGGCTCTCCTTGCCGGGATTCGCGTCGGCGCTGCCATACTTCACCACCAGATTCTGGTCTGTACCATGCGTGAAGCCTGAGGGTATCCGGGTCGCGATGTCCGAGACGATGAGGACCAAAGGCTAGGGACACATTTGGACTGTGAGCATTCTGGCCATTGAGGCATAAGAAAGAGGGCTGACTGCGAAGTAGTCCTCACATGGGTTTGCTGGGAACCCTCAGATGCGCGATGGCCTACTGCCTGCTGCCCCGGGAGGAGAACACCCCGTGCTGGATGGGAATGAGCTGGCCGTGCATGAAGAACTGAAGTTGAGTCGTTCACAACACATCTGCATATGTTTCATTATACGACAACTTCTGTATACTGTATGCTGGCATATGTGCCTCGCATCCACGTTGTCGACTACCATACGTGTATGATCGGTCTACGGTATACCTCAAAGGACACACTCGACTTTCCCTGCCAGTTGCATAAGCAGAATCTCGGCAGATGCGATAGTGATCTGTGAGAAGCAGATGAGATATGATACTGATTGCATGTAGGCACCCTGCTCGCGGTAGGTATCTGAGATAAGCGAAGCGAATACACGTACACGCATGTCGATCATATGCAAGCGGGGGATGATGTACCCCAGAGAGCATCGCTGTCTTCGACTTCGCGGCTGCAGCTCAGTCGCAATGCAGCTGTACAAGTGCCAGGATTGCCAGCAGTCGCAAGGTCTCCCATCAATGGCCGTTGTCTATCCATGGGATGTAGCGCATTGTCCCGACGCTGGGAAGATTGCCTTGAAAGCATCACGTATCGCGGACCAACGACGATAAGTCGTAGGGGTCAGTGGTTGATGAGCGATAAAGAGCCTGCGCACGGACTCTGGAGAAGCTCGACTCCACTAGACTAGCTCCTCTATGATACAGGCTCAGGTCTGGTAGGCGACGACACTTCCACCTCTCACTTCCCTCTATAACGCAGACGGAAGATCTGGACTGTGTAGGGGACACCGTGGTTTCGTCCGGGCCGCTTCAGACCAAACGCCATCTTACACCCTCCACCCTACTGTCCGATCATGACCCGGCGCATCGTCTACGGCATCTCGCTGTGGGTGTACCTCGCCTCCGCCGCGCTCACGATCGCTGCCGTTGCGCTGCCGGACTGGATCAGCTACAGCGCGCCGACCGATGGCAGCTCCTCGATCCGCATCACCTACGGTCTACATAGGCGCTGCTCCAGTGTCACAGGCCAGTGTACGCCGTTTCCGCAACCAGCGGATTGCCATGGCGCCGACGACCGCTTCTTCTGCAGCATGTGGCGCAGCACCGGGTTTCTCATGAACTTCGCACTCGTCATGGAGGTGGTGTGCGCGCTGGCGTACCTGACTGTACTGCTTGGGGGTCGAGGCGCGAGGGAGGGTGGGTGGAAGATGGTCACAGGGCTATTAGGGCTGGTGGCTGTGGCACAATTGGTCGCAATGGCATTAGTTGTGAGTAGAGCATATTTCTGGTGGCTCGGGGAAGATACGAGAGGGACATCTGGTGATCTCAAGCTAATAATGATGAACGTCGTACAGGCATATCTTTTCGATCATGATAGTCGGTTCTTCGTTGGCTGGGAGCTCGATAAGGCGTGGATCTTGTGCACCGTCAGCTGGTCGGTAATAGCAGTGAATGTCGTCGGACTCTTGTCTGCGGTCTCATTTCTGCCTCCGGAGGATGACTATGAACCGATCGACGACTAGACGTGAAGGTGGAATTTTGAGGACAGGAGGAATGTTGCATATTACAGCCAGATCCATGGCTTCAACGATATATCACGAAGCGTAGTGGACAGGAAGACAGAAGGCGATTACCGGCATTTGCTCGATGCGTCTGACAATACTTGTAGTATTGTTCTTGGGGCGGCTTTATTTGCATGATCGCGATTTTAGCCAACAATGCATACCGGTGTTATGACATTATCACATCGCATCATTTACGGTCACACGTAGTTGAGCATATAACTTCAAGGAAATCCCAATTTTGGATCCTTGTATCGCTCTCTATTCCGTATAGTTTTCATCTCAGGGAACTGCAAGATGCTAATTCAATGAGGTTAGGCGCCACTCTATGAATCACAGTGAACAAATGTAAGGTACTCACCTTAAGTAGGCAGCACGTCCGAAGTCGCCCTCATGATGGAAACAAAAGACCAGCTGTCGATTGTGGGCTGTGAATAGCATCTCACCTAGTCTAGGCTGTCGCTTTCTCGCTTTTAAGATGAAGTGCATGTGCGAGACTGCACAAAAGCTCGACACTCTTTACCACAAAGGCGTTCAGCATACAGGATGGCGATGTCACACCCTACACCAGTCTCCATCCTTGTCCTATCCCTCGGTCAAAAATTGCAACGAAACGTCTTCGCAGGCAACAACAGAGCGGCACTGATCAACACTTTATGCGCATCTGCTGAACTCCACAAGTCCTGCATCTGTGGCATGGGCTACGAGATGTGCAAGCTTGGGAACATGACCAGGTCGTGATCTTGATTGGTAAGCCACTTTCACAATGGCAGACGGAACGTCATATATGCTGATGCACGGAGAACAGTCTGGCAAGCACATGTGGCGAAGACGGAGAGGCCATCGTTACCCGTGGAGCGGATACTGCCCTTCCTTGCGGTCAAGGCTAATGGTTCCCCGGTGATATTGTTCGATGTCACATTCGCAGATACTTTAGAGGACTTCGTCCAGCTGCCAGATAAAGCTGGAGATGTCGAATGTACAATCGAAGTCACCCGTGACGGTGATCTCGTGAGAGGAATTGCCCGGTCGATCGACGAAGTAGGGAGTTATCGTGGTACCGGCAACATCTTCTATGGTGACGAGACGTACCAGTCTCGCTCATGGGACCTGTGTGCTGATCACGCCGAGTGTCGGATCAGGATTGAGCCACCAGTCGGTCCACAATGGGAACGATTGTGGACAGCATTGGCTTGGAAGAGACCGAAACCCTCACCCCGTCTGCTCCAGTGCGAAGGAAGTCTTGGTTGGCCAAGTACAGTGCCCGATCAAATCCGCGTCAAGCTACAGAACCCAGCGTATACTAGAATGCCATCACGACAGGCACCGGGCGAGCACAGAATCGTCTTGCTGTGTAACCGTCCAAAGTCCGGCGTCGTCGATTCCGATCTGCGGAACGTAGAGAGGCCGACAAAGAAGAAGGAACTGGACGAGGAGATGGGAACGAAGTGCTCAGAGAGCCTCGAAGATCAGGAGTGGGATATGGTCGAGGCGGAGAATGTGTTGCTGAGGCGGCACGATACAGAACAATTCATATGAGGATAGAAAGATTGAGCCGGGTGGTCTTGACCGGCGTAGACCTCTGGCTACTGAGATACGGTGCTGTCTTGTACAGTGAATTCAAGGCTTGGGGCACGATTCTCCGTCAATATAGGACAACAGACCATGCACCCAGGCACTGCGTCTACAGGTATTAGCAACGTGATTGGGTAGCCATTGGAGATCGCATGCTGTATGCTCCCCTTAGAAGCAGATTATCACATGAGTGGTGGGCTCAAGCCTCCCGGTCCTGTACTGCAATCTGTAGGCGTGGAGGATCACTGTTCCTCGAACAAAGTAAAGTATAAAACTGTCGTCGGATCGAATGAG
Source organism: Microcyclospora pomicola (assembly GCA_002786065.1). Taxonomy (NCBI): domain Eukaryota; kingdom Fungi; phylum Ascomycota; class Dothideomycetes; order Capnodiales; genus Microcyclospora; species Microcyclospora pomicola. Next base: position 62,247 of record NHNY01000022.1, on the reverse strand, counting down.
AAGTCATAGACGATTCTTCACGTATGCGTAAAGCCAAACGAGTAGCCTCTTTCTTTGCCCCTAGACAACTTACGTGTACCTAGGTATGGTACCTAGTAGATGTGCCAACGGCAGGATACCTATCTTCACATTGTATGTGAGGTAAGGCCTGCATAGAACATGCTTGACGAAGCATGGTTCATGCAGAGTGACGCAAAGCGGAGCTGCTGGGAGCTGGAGCTGGACAACATCGACCCGTAACTACTGCAGCTCCTGGCCACAGGTAAGAATCATTAGGTACGCACATGTTCTCCTGGACATTTGATCGATATCTTAGTTATTTAGCTTCGGTAACTTATACATTACCTTATAGATGTGATGTAGTCGTTACAGACGTTGACACGCGGCTGTTGTTCGGTTGCCGTGCTCCCAGCACAGCAATTTATTAGTGTGGCGGGGGCTGATGGCCAAGGTTAATTCCATTCATTACCATACATGCGACAGCACGGAACGAGCCTCATCTTCCAGCCTCCACCTCCACCTCTCGCGCACTTCCTACCTCACCTACTTCCTAATCTCCCGTCACTGCTGCTCCGTCAAGCATCACCATTGGAGTATCCTCATCCCAACTGACTACCTCCCTTCTTGCGTCTGCGCAGCATGGGAAGCTACACCTTCCGGTGGTAAGTCTCCCATCATCACGCATATCGTCCGCGCCTGAAGCAGCAATCGTGCATCGACCAGCTTGCGTCTTGAAGCGCCGAGCTGCCTAGGCAACGCGCACGATGGAGCTGATGGCATCGACTGTCTCGCATGCTCGTGGAGTACATTTGGATCGTAGCTGACAGCCGCCGCGTCGCCCTGTAGGGAACATCCCGCTGACGAAGTCTACGTTACTGGCACTTTCGATAACTGGAGCAAGAGCGTGAAGCTGGACAAGAAGGACTTTATTCACGAAAAGACCGTAGACCTACCGACGATCGGCGACAAGATCTTCTACAAGGTGCGCATCCGTGCCTCGCATAACGCGATAGCTGTTCACGAGGATGGTCTGTTGACGTAAGCGTAGTTTGTTGCCGATGGCGACTGGAAGTACGACCACACAGGCAAGACGGAGGCAGATCATGAGGGCAACCTGAACAATGTTCTCTACCCTGCAGACCTCGGGCCGTACTCGGCGCAGTACAATGCGTCGTCTGTCGCACCTGGCGCATCGTGAGTTTTGACGGCGCAGAGCTTGAAAAATCCTTCACTGACCCGGGCGCAGGACCTTGGGAATGGCCGGCGCACAACCTCTTGCAGAGAAAGCCCTCCCTGAAGCAGATCCTCAGCATCTCCCGGGCGCATTCCCCGAAACCCCAGCCGCTTTAGACAACCAGCAATTCTCTGTCAACCCGATTCCCGGAACTTCAGCGGTCAGCAACCCGATTCAGCTTGCGCCCGGCGAGCCTGTACCACCCTCATCGACGATTCACAGCAACACGATCTCGTCTAATGTTCGCGACGACCCATCGCTGGTCGCCGCAGATGCCGCCAAGTCCTCAGACGCGGAGCAAACCTTTGGCGTTTCTCCACTCCCAGCCACGAGTGGGATCGGTAACCCCATTCAGCTCACCCCCGGCGAGACAGTGCCTGAGGCGAGCAAGCTTTCTGAAAACACTATTCACAGCAATGTGACGCTTGACAAGGAATCCTACGAGAACAGCAACACCACTGGCACGTCAATGCCTGGAGCCGCCGAGGTTGCTACTGGCGCGACTGCCGTAGGTGCCGGTCTTCTCGGTGGAGCTGCTTTCCTTGGCGATAAGGCCAAGGGCCTGATCCCAGAGTCAAGCATGCCAATGGGCGAAGACACTCCAGCTTCGATCGCGAACGAGAACGTCGGACCGCACATTTCTTCTGTCGCTCCCACGAGCACCACCAACGAGCTTGCTGGCAGAGTTCCCTTGGAACCACGTAGCAGAGATACTGATGCACAAATATCATCAGTCGCACCAAGCAGCACGACCAACACTCTTGCTGGGTCTGTGCCATTGGAGACGAGCAGTGCGCCAGCTGTTGTTGCAGAAAGTCAAGAGAAAGCTCACGTGGACCCTGAAGCATCTGCTGTCCCGAGTGCAGTAGAGGACAAGAAAGAGATGGAGAGCGAATTGCAGAGCAAGGTTCCAGAGGCTCCAGCGACATCTGAGTCTGGACTCACTACCGGAGACGTGGTGGGCATCGCAGCTGGAGGTATCGCAGCAGCCGGGGCTGTTGCCGCAGGCACTGCGTTATCGTTCAAAGATAGATTTTTTGGTGCTGGCGTCGCCTCTGGTACTGACGACTGGACCACGAGCGCAACCACGCCTCCTGCAACAGACTCAGCTACAGCTCCAGCTTTGGTCAGCGAGAGCCAGGAGAAAGCGCACGTTGAACCTGAAGCATCTGCCAACCCGACCGCTGTTGAGGAGAAGAGGGAAGTGGAGAATGAGCTGCAAAGCAAGGTGCCTGAAACTCCAGCAACATCCGAGTCTGGACTCACGGCTGGTAATGTGGTGGGCATGGCTACAGGAGGGGTTGCGGCCGCTGGAGCAGCCGCCGCAGGAACAGCATATGCATTGAAGGACCGTGTTCAAGGTACTGGCGCTCCGACCGATACAACCGGAACTGCTACAGGTTCGACGACTGCACCGGCAATTGTCACAGAGAGCCAGACTCAGGCTCATGTGGACCCAGAAGCTTCTGCCAACCCCATCGCTGTTGAGGAGAAGAACCAGATGGAGCAGGAACTCCAGAGCAAGGTCCCTGAAGCTCCCGCAGCCACTGAGACCACCGCGTCATCCTCGATGAGCTCGTCTAATGTGCTAGCCGCCGCTGGAGTACCAGCAACAAGCTCTACCGGTCCAGCTTGGACTGGTGGTGCTCCGCCCACGTCGACCAACGCCACGGAAGTGTCGAAAGACATTGCGGCCGGTGAGATCCCGACTACGACGTCTACCACTACCCCATCCACGACAGGACCTGCGACCGGTCCCAGCACCGGCGAGAAAGATGGCCTTGCTGCTGGGATCGCCGGTGGTGTCGCTGGTGTAGGTGCAGCGGCTGTTGGTACCGCATACGCATTGCGAGAGAAGACTACTACAGCGACCGGTCGCGATCCGGTATCTGCTCTTCCACAGTCGGTGCAAGATGCTATCGAGGCCAACAAGCCAGCCAACACTGGCTCTTTTGGAGTTGGTCAGACCACAGCGACCTCCGTGCCTGCTGAGGTTGTTGCATCTCAGAAAGCAGCACATGTAGATCCCGAGGCCTCTGCCAGTCCTGTGATGGTCAGCGAAAAGAGCGCTGTGGAACAGGAGCTCTTGAGCAAAGTCACCACCACGCAAGATAGTGGTGTACCTGCACCAAGCAGTACCGCTGCGTTGTCTGCGACAGCACCGACCAGCTCTGCCAGTGGTGCACCTCAACTGGGCAATCCCATTGCAGATGTGAAGCCTCTCGCCATGGATGGCACATCAACCACTGGCACCAGCGGACTAAATGCACCTGCATCGGCATCCGCGGTGTCTGCCCTCAGCTCCACTACTGCACGACCAGAGGTGAGCCGCGATGTCAGTCCCATGACAAAACCGACCACCAGCAGCCAGACGCAGCCCGTTGTCACAACAGGTGTTGACTCGGCGCAGGCTCCAGCTCAGTCTGGTAAGCCAGTGGGCACTCCACGGAAAGGCTTGAGCGAGAACGCCTCTCCCAACAGGCGATCGTCGATGCTGGGTCGATTCAAGGGTACGCCGGAGTCGCAAAAGACGACCGACGCTGCCACACCTGGCAGCAGCGGGACCGACAAGAAGGAAAAGCGGAAGAGCTTCTTCGGACGACTCAAGGAAAAGATACACAAGTCCGATAACTGATGGCTTGTTCGTCTGCTGTTTTCGATGAGGTTGAAGTGATACCCCTTTGTGGTTCTGCGCGTGCATATCTTCCGCACGGCTGCTGCTCGCTCGCCAAAGCCACCATTACATGGCTGGCAGGAGCGGAGTTACCCCAGTTATGGGGAATGATGGCAAAGCCTGCTCTTGTGCAGAGCAGCAGATCGTACGTTTGGACGGTGAATTAGTGGCGAAGAATGCGAGCTACCACTGAAGGACTGCCGGGTCTGCTGGGCTGGATATGATGGAACATCGTAATGGGAAGGATTGCATGTGATTGTATGTAAATGTGCTTACCTTGAGGTTCTGCCTGGATTGCTTCTACTGCACGTATCAGGGCATTGCCAAGGATGGAGTCTTGTTTGATCAATGCTTCATGATGGGCAGTTCCACGCATCCCACTGGTGACGTTGTCGATGTATCTTCACTTGGTATGCTGACCATTGTCGCGATTGACGCCGGTCCTGTAGGCCATGTATGTACGGATCATCTACCCATGGACTGTCTCTAGGCCGTTTGGTATCTGCGGCTATCCTATACGTGGGCGTTGATATTCATATCGCTTTTGATCCATTCGTGATCTCGCATCTTCAATCCCCACCTTGGCTTAGTCACCGTCTCCCAGAGCTTCGTGACGCACAGCCCACTTCCCTCTTGTCACCTCTCTCCACCTTGACATCTCACACTCCAAACCACCACATCCCTGACCTCACCTTGCCTTAGCTACCTCGCACACCAACCTTACCCGACCTGAAACTCCTTTGCCTCCATCTCAAGTCACATCACATCACATCACGATACCCCGTCTCGTTAACTCACCCGGTCGTGCTTCTGGCACATCCCCAGCTTCCACCGCCAACTCCCGCCTACCTTGGTGCGGTCGGTGAAACTACCTGGCCATTCGCTCCGGCCTCTCGACCCGGCGGACCTGTCGTGCCTGATCGACGGCTCCTCAGTGCAGACCGCAAAAGCTTAGGTCGCTTGCTGCCTGCGTCCTAGCTGGCCTGCTGTGCACCCATCACCTCGCCTGCTCGCTCGGCCCTTCCCCGCCATAACATGTCGCTCCCCTCCGACTACTCCAACGAAATCCGCGCTCTCGATCGCGAAGTCCTCAAACAACAGCCCGCCGACATCCTCCAGTTCTGCTTCAACTTCTTCAACCGCCGTCTCGAGAGCCAGCGCGCAGAGTTCGTCCTCGGCCAACGACATTCGAGTGGTGCAGGCATCGCCGAGAGTAGTTTTCCCGGCAGCAATCCGTTCGGTGCCTCGTCCTCGTCCTCGACCTCACGCGACGTGCTTTCTTCGTCTCCTCCGCCCGGCAAGATGCATGCTCTCGCCGAAGAAGACGAGCGCGATCTCCAGTCCCCCACCACTCAATCCTTCCCACGCGATCAGGCAGGTTCAGATACCACTTCATCCGGACCTCCTCCAGCGAGCTCCTCCTTCGCCAACTTTGCCTTCTCGTCCGCTTCCAATGCAGGCTCGAACTCCGAACCTCCTCCTGCTGCCACCGCGGGCGCTATGGACCACCCTCAGTCTTTCCCCACCAACTACAACATGGGACGTCGTACCTCCGTCTCTGCCGAGGTATTGAGCCCGCCAGCAGGAGATGAGACCACATGGAAAGCTCCATCTTTCCCCAAGACACAAGAACAATTCTCCCGCCTGCGCGTGGCTGTCTCGCACAACTTCCTCTTTTCACACCTCGACGATGAGCAATCAGCACAGGTCCTGGGTGCGCTACAGGAGCGCAAAGTGCCGAACAAAGACGTGCGCGTCATCATGCAAGGTGATGCCGGCGACTACTTTTATGTGGTGGAAGCGGGTACTTTCGACATCTACGTCTCGTCAACGGGCAAGATTGAGAATGGCCCTGATGGCATGGGAAACAAAGTGGCCGTGTCTGGTCCGGGTACTTCCTTCGGAGAGCTGGCTTTGATGTACAATGCCCCACGTGCTGCCACCGTCGTTTCCACCGAGCCTAGCATTCTCTGGTGCCTCGACCGAATGACATTCCGTCGCATTCTCATGGATTCTGCTTTCCAACGTCGTCGCATGTACGAGACGTTCTTGCACGAAGTCAAGTTGTTCGCCGAGCTCACCCCTTACGAACGCAGCAAGATTGCCGATGCCTTGGAGACCGTCAAGTACCCTGCCGGTAGCTACATCATACGCGAGGGCGATGTTGGTGACAAGTTCTACATTTTGGAATCTGGCGAGGCCGAGGTGCTCCAAAGAGGAAACGACAACGCATTGAAGAAGTATACGAAGGGTGACTACTTCGGTGAGCTGGCATTGCTCGACGATAAACCTCGTGCAGCGAGTGTGCGAAGCGTGACAGAGACCAAGGTTGCCACATTGGGCAAAGACGGCTTCCAGCGGCTGCTCGGTCCGGTTGAGAGCATCATGCGACGCGACGATCCCAGGAACAAGACCAATGCCGGTGCCGACCCATTGAGGTAGGCTGCTGAAATCAGAGGGACGCTGTCGTGGAAGACGTTTACAGCGTACACGAAATGATGTATGTTTCGAAGCAAGATTGAACCCACGTTCTTGGTGTTTCTGCTTCTGCTGCTAGACGAGCGCCTAGCATATGTACCGGGGGCTGCAGAATTTCATTCCATGTTCAGAGTGGCCGTAATTGTGCCATACCATCCTCATTTCAATTCTGCATGCTCAGTGGTGGCGGTGTCGCACTGATCGCGCCCTCTTCATGCTTCTTTACATTACCTGGTCTTAGCCTTCTTGGCAGTTTTTGCCGCTATCACTGATGCTATTCATGCGCTTGCTGTGGTCAAACGAATATCAACCAGCCTTGACAACACCCGGCCTTCGATCGATCTGCGGACGCACATCAGGCGTGGATGGAGAGGCCCGTTGTACATACGCAGAAGGAGCTGAAAAGGAAGAGCTATCTCAATGACTGGAACGGACAGGGGATAATCTTGGAGGTCACTAACGCGCACCCACAGCAATTGACAGTTGCAGTCCAAAACGAGGTCTTACAGACATCACTCGAATGCTGCAAGGCTGTCTTTTCGAATCAAGGAGTTCACAATAACAGGGTAGTCCCTGTCCCACAGCTCCAGTCGAATAAATACCCTGAGATAGCACTGTATCCATTCCTTATGCTTCTTGGCTCGGGCTTCGTGCATGCTCTTACGGTCCACTTATTGATGTCCCGTGCATATGCTGTTGCGTGCGATTCGAAGGGTTATAAGGGTTTCCTTATAAGGCTTTCGAGCACTTGAATGACTCAATGTTTGCACCCTCGTTTCTTACATGAAATCATATGTTTACTCCGCTGTTGAGCTCAAAGCACACCGTGCCCCATGCCAACCGCGCTTCAGAACCCGCATCGCCCACTCCTTCTTCTCCTCTTCTCCCCGTACCACCCGCGAATGTCTACACCCTCATCCTCTCACTCACCGTGAAGACCCCGATTTAGAGACTGCGTGATCGGGACTTTTGCGCCCTTGGGTGCCTCAGCTCTCTTCCTCCGTGACGCCCTCGAAGACAGATGTTAGTTTCCAGGGTGAGGCCGAAAGTGCCTATCATGCTGTCAGAGCTTCGCCACAAGACGAGGGTCAAAGTCAAATTTGACTCCTGTTGTAGTGCTGTTGTCATCTTAGACGTTGACGTTGACGGTGCGCTGCTCCGTTGTAGCTCGTAAGTCGCATGTTATCGCTTGTCTTGCGATGCTCCTTGTGCGCAGATAGTAGAAGTAGACAGCGGTACAGTGGCTACTGCGCCTCTCAGGATTTCCAGTGTCAGGTCTTATCTCACGAGAGTAGAGCGCTCGTATGCTTTTGTGGGGGCATATCCTCCGTAGTCATTGGCGGTGCTTTTGCATTGTGGTCCAGTGTGCAATCGTTTCTTTGTAGAAAGACGTGCTGGCCATGTCCTCGGCCATCATGCACCTCCTCTTTCACGCGGTGCCCTGTCGCCTCTTATCCAGGATCTGTCTCCTGAGTCCCTCGGCCGCTGCTTGAGTCTCGATCATACGTCCGATGCCGGTCCGCCAACCATCCTCGAGACTCCTCAGCTCACCCGATGCGTTCTCTTGTGCGATCCTCCTCGCCTGCTCAATCTCCTCCAGCTCCAGTCGCGCACTCTCTAGCTCCTTCTCCAGATCCCGCAGCACATCCTCTAGCTGGCTATTGCCGATCAACCATGCATTCTGGCCATATGTCTCGAGCAGACCGAGATTGATCTCGCGCGCGCGCAGGTATTCGGCGCTTGTGTATGCTCGTTCCAAATTCGACTTCCACGCAACTTTATCGCCGTTCTCGGGAGGGTCTGCAGCTTCATAGCGTGTGAGATCGATACCGGGTGGCTTGGGACCGCCTGAGGATATGCGATCGTGCTCGGCGCTGATGATGTCGGAGAAATTAGGCTCTGGTGCACTTGGTATTGATGGGTGCAGGGTAGTTGCGCGTTCTGGTTGCAACTCGGCTTCGATGAGTGCGTGGGCGGCAGTCAACGCTTCGGTGGATGATGGAGTGTCGACGTAGGGAAGCGCAACAGCGCTGTTGCTTATGAGTGACATTTTGCTCGTGAATTTGTTCTGCTTCGTGCATGAAATTTGATTTGTTATATGAGGTGTGCATGTAGTGAAGTGACCCGCCGGCAGTCCATCATCATACACCGAAGCCCGCCACATGACAACACAGCTCGACTTCCGGGCTCGTTGCCTTGTTCGATCATAAGAACATGGAGCTCTCTGCCATCACCTTCCTTTCACTCACATCATTGCTCTTCTCTTCTTCTAGCGGATATTGAGGATCCCAATGACCATCTTCCTGCTGGAACTGCTTCCTCGACAATGGCGCGTTCGCCACTCATCCTCGCCTTAGCTGCTGGCAGCATCATTCTGCTTTCCACCATCAATCTGCTGCATCGTTTCAACCCGGGGGCACTTCTCTTTCCATGGCAGCCCGATTTGCAGATCACCACACCTCACTCATCATCGCAGGCCGGTGTGGCTGCAATCCGTCATGGAGACCATTACTTGCTCGGCGTGGGCAAAGCTGATATCACTGGACCAGTCGCCGAGATCAATTTGATGGGATATGCAGATCCCGCTCAGCTTGGTACTGGACTGAGACAAAGACTGTATTCGCGGGCATTCATTGTCGGCGACGTCGAGACCCCAGAAGATCGATTCGCCTATCTGGTCCTGGACACCCAGTCTGGAGACACCGCAGTCCGCCACGGAATTCTCGAGGCGTTAGCAGGCTTGGGCGATGAGTATGCCGTCTACGGCCAGCAGAACGTAGCTGTCACGGGCACGCATTCGCACAGCGGGCCAGGCGCCTGGCTGAACTATCTCCTCCCTCAAATCACAAGTAGAGGCTTCAACAAGGCCTCTTATCAAGCCATTGTCGATGGCGCGGTCGCATCTATCGTTCGCGCACATGAAAGTCTGGCGCCCGGTCACCTTGAGGTCGGCAGTATTGACATATTGGATGCGAACATCAATCGCAGTCCGTATGCCTACCTAGCAAATCCGGAGGACGAGCGCAGGCGCTACAAACACGACGTAGACAAGGCTCTCACCTTGTTACGCTTCTCTCACAGCCACGAGGATGGCGAGACTGAAATCGGCGTGCTAACGTGGTTCGCTGTACATGGCACAAGCTTGCACGGCAACAACACCTTGATCTCTGGAGACAATAAGGGTGTTGCTGCTCGTTTGCTGGAGCAGTCTCGGAGCGACCCTGCGTATGTGGCCGGCTTCAGTCAAGCCAATGTAGGGGACACGTCCCCGAACGTGCTCGGCGCATACTGTGAGTTTGGGGACGATGAAGGCTTGATGTGCGACTTCAAGACTAGTCTTTGCGCCAACAAGACACAGCCTTGCCATGGTCGAGGACCACACTTTGCTCGCAACGATGGTGGTGCAGCTTCTGCATATGAGATTGGTCGGCGACAGTTCCAGGGTGCTCAAGGTCTGCTGAATGATAGAACAGCTTTCACTCCTATACGAGGGAAGGTCGTCAAGAGCGTACATCAATTCGTCGATCTCAGTGCCTACACCTTCCCTCTTGCGAACGGGTCGATGACTCGCACCTGTCCTGCCGCAATGGGATACTCATTTGCAGCCGGTACCTCCGATGGGCCTGGCGCGTTCGACTTCAAGCAAGCTCAACCTGGTGATCCAAACGCCAGCCCTCTTTGGCTCGCTATCGGCAATCGCATTCACAAAGCGAATGACACGCAGAAGGCTTGCCATGCTGACAAGGTCATTCTGCTGGACGTTGGTGAAAGCGAAAGCCCGTATGCGTGGAGTCCGAACATCGTGGACGTAATGACTCTGCGTGTCGGTAACATGTTCATGGTCGTGGCGCCTGGTGAGGCGACCACGATGGCTGGACGTCGTTGGAGAGAAGCTGTCAAGGAGACAGTATCTACCACATTCCACGACCTCGATGCGGATGCCAAAGAGCCAGTCGTGGTGCTCGGAGGTCCCGCAAACACATACACGCATTACATAACCACGACGGAAGAGTATCAAGTACAGCGATACGAAGGTGCCTCCACCTTGTATGGACCGTATACGCTGGATGCTCACATCAACCTCACCTTGACATACCTCCCTCGCCTCGCCGCTTCAGCTGCGAAAATGCCCCCTCTGATACCCGGTCCATACCCGCCAATACACATCAATTCAAGTTTGAACTTTATCACACCAGTGGTCGTTGACAATGCCGGCATTTTCAAGGACTTCGGTGATGTCACTACCGATGTAAACGCAATCTACAAGCCTGGCGACACTATTTCCGCTGCCTTCATAGGCGCCACTCCTCGCAATAATCACCGTCTCGACGACACTTTTGCCGCGGTGGACAAATTCGACTTCAATCGCAAGAGCTGGACACGCGTGCGTGACGACGCAGATTGGAGCTTAGTCTACGAATGGAAACGTACGAGCACCGTCCTGGGCACAAGTACGGTGACCATCAGCTGGGAGACCAACTGGGAGACAGAGGCATGGAAAGAAGACCCGCTTATGACGGAAGCAGGCGAAGAAGGGCATGTGGAATTACTGCTAAACAGAAATTCCGGAGACCACCTCAAGGGCCTGTATCGCTTACGATACTTTGGTGATGCGAAGAGTCTGGGAGGCAGTATCACGCCGTTTGAAGGTGTGAGTGGGGAGTTCAAGATCGTCTAAGCGCTTGACGACCAGCTTGCACGGCCATGTATAATGACAGTCACGTTGACGACAGGACAGAGATTTGAAGTCACCAGGTCTGAAGACTATCTTATGAAAGTAATGACGCTGATGCTATTTTCGAATGCTAGATGCAAATATTCAAGACCCTCTATCCTTTTGCGCCAGTTCCAGATCGCTCAAAATTTCAAGTCCAATCCATGCCCAGTATATCTCTCCCTAGATGAAAGTCTACTCCTAGCAGACGCTCAATTCCAAAACGAGGATACATCGGGGATGCTCATCCATACGCCCGTTCGTGCGAACGTCTCGACCTGCATGTGTTCAAGCATGGCCTAAGCAGCACAGCAGATGTCCTGCTTTGCATTCGCTTCCGCTGCAGATAGACGTACTCCAGGTTGCCCGGACCTGGATGTCGACCAGTGCAGCATCCCGAGGTCCAAGCTCGTGATCGAAGGAAAGCCGCGAGATATTCAAGCTCCAGCATATGCAAGCCCACAGAAGAGCTTCAGCAATCGTCCCTCTGTTATGGGTGAGAAGCTGAAGAAGCAGAGTTTCGAGGTTTGCGGAAGGACCGCTCAATAAACATATGGGAACGAACGTGCTGGTGGCGATTCTAAAAACTGACGCAATGGCGTAGCGATGCGCCACGAAGTCTCACGATCGAACCATCCTCCGATCGAGTTGGCTTGCGATCTGCGCGCTCACTTTTGCTGAGACACAGTCGCGGTTTGCCTAGTGCGACTGGGTGAAGCACCAGCCGCACGACGCGGGCGACAAATTACAGCGCTACGCGGAGCATGTTTGGAAGCTGCCAATCCGGTGAGCATGTATGCTGGTTCTCGTGCCGAGTCCTCGTCGATAGTTGAAAAACGAGCGGTACTATGGCTTTGTGTACGGGCCCTAGCGGAGCGATGATTTTGCGGACGTGAAGAAGCACGATGGGTGTCCCGGGGCTGCTCTCTCCGTTTGTGGTGAGTGTCGCTCTTTCGGCCTCTGCGAGCGCGCCTAGGACCTGTCTGGTTATGGCGAGAGTTTGACCGATTGCGAGTCTCGCCAGATCCGCGAAGAGGAGCTTCGACCTGGCGAGAAAGTCTGGGCTTAGATGTCGAAGCCACGGATCCTGACAAAGCCGATCCAAGTGGACTTTCTGGTTCGTTGAGGGTGACGCTTGAAGACTGTGAGAGCGATGGTGCTGAATCCTCAAGGCCAAAATCTATCAGATCGCCAACAGGTGAGACAGAATTGCGAGGCTGACTCTCGACAGGGACGGCTCCTGTTGGAATGTTCCGAGTTGCAGGCAAGCAAGGGGCTTTCCCGCGACGTTTATTTGCCGTCCGGATGTTGGGCTCGAGAGTGAGCTTCGAAACCTTCTGGGTCGGCATCCCTCTAGACTGGCGATCGGCATCCTCGTCGATGTCGTCTGTGGAAACATCGCTCTCACTGTCGTTTCTCCGGCCGGCAGTCAATCGCTCCATCCATTTTTCCGTTGATGGTGTAGGAGGTAGATTTGTGATGGCAGGTGGCATTCTGATCGAGGCTGCGCCACCAGCCACCACCTTGCCCATGCCTCTCGGGTCCAGCATTCTCCTCAGATAAAATGGGACATCGACACGACCCCTGGCGGCCTTCTCCAACATCCAGCGGCACATCTCCGGTTTAAAGCCGAGCTGCACGAACTCGGCTTCGGTCGCTGGCAGCTCGTGCTTGTAAATGCATCCTTGCTGGATGAAGTCGCATGTCGATGTGCGGATCCAGTGGGTGCAGTACTTTTTCTTATCCTGGTCAATGACGATCCCTGAAGGCGTCGGCCGGCCGAGATCCGTTGGTCCAATACCAGCATATCTCTTCGCGGGTGTAGAGGCAACGACGGAATCGATCTTGGACTGGATCTCATGGACAGGGACTGGAGAACGGGATGCTTTCTTGTTTCCTTCTGGACTTTCGTGCACGCTAGCTGAACTGTGTTGCAAGGTGGCTTGCTGTTCAGCCATCCTCCGAACGTGGTAATCGGGAGCTACAAGTGATTTCCCCGGCGTATTGCCGTGGGAAATGGGAGGAGATCGAGGCGATGCTGTCCGGACATGATTGGAATGTTTTGGTACTTGAACCTCGGAGTTTCCGGTCCTGTCGTTCTCCAGCTGGTAGAACTTGTTGGGATGAGCCACTGGGCCAAGACAGACCATACCAGAGGCTTTTTGAGGGCTCAATGATCGGGGCACACCCCGAATGGCGATGTGTGCAGGCAGCTCATCCAGTGCGATGAGGGGTGTTGCAGTGTTGTTTGCACGGAGCAGGTAATACTGTGGGTGTTGGTGGTGGTCCAAGATCGTGTTCGCCATCCTTTCTGCTGAGCGTATATGATAGTCGAGGAAGTATAGGGTGCAGAAAGGATGGGTTCGTCAGAGTGAGGAAAGGAACTGGTATGTAGACCAGACAAGCTGTTCATATAACCGAGGGTTACGCTAGTTGTGCCCATCTGAGACAATTGTTACATGTTTGCCCATCCTGAAACACCAGCACAAACATGCAGTTCGTGTCTCCAGATTGGCATCCAATTGTCGTCTCGGTGTGTGTTTGTCGATTGATGGTTGGTTTGCCACGTACCGCAAGGCCTCTATCCTACAGCTTAGGGTTACACGGCGCCGCGCTTCCAGCTGCACCATTGACGATTGTCCAGACTTCCAGTCCTTTCACCCAACGATCGTCCTCAAATGTATCCGTGTTCCCATCAGACCTCAAGCGCTTCATGTCTTGCACGACTCCGGCAGTCTGTTTGTCGACCGTCTGACCTTTCACAAACATAGCAAACATCTCGTTGAACGGCTGGCAGATCTTTTGCTCATCCCTTGTCAAGCTACCATACCCACCTCCCCACAGCCAGATGGCCAGGTCCGTTGCGTGTGTCACCAACCATTTTGGTGGAATGCTATTGTCGACACACTTGGCGCGCCACTCAATTCTATAGCGAAGGATATCTATCCCGGGCTGCAATCCCCCCTTCACCAACCCATGCGCGAAGCCGCGTTTCAGGCAGTGGACCTGCATGTCCGCGTAGATGCGTCCGAACATGTCTGGCCAGTCGGAGACACCGCTTGGCAAAGATCTGCTGGTGCCACAGTAGTGCTTCATCAAGTTGCCGACCAAGGCGGCAGGATAGTCTGCACACAGCCGGGTGTAGCATGCATTGTAGGAGTCCGTTGGAGTTCGCCAAGACTGGTAGCTGAAGTGCTCGTCTCTGCACTCCCCATTCAACAGCCGGATGCCTCTTGCCTTCATACGTCTGCCAAACTCGCCGTTGTTGATGTTATCAATCACATCGAAGGGCACGAAAGCGCCGTCTGACAGAGCTCTGAACTCGCTAAGCTTCAAGCTATCCAAGACTGAGACAAGAGTCTCAGCATCTACGGCTCGTAGGCGGCGTAGCTTCTCTTGTCCGTCCAAATCGAGTGGTATATCCAGTGCTACAAGCAGCTCGTTTGTCTGCTTTTGGTGATCGACGAGAGTCTTTGGCTGTACTCCGGGCGAGTTAGACCACATGATGACGCGTTTTATGATGGCTTTCTCGACGGGAATGAAGTGCAGCTCGTGTGATAGTTGCTGATACGCGGAGTGTGCACCTGCAGAGTAGCCTCCGACAGTAATATTGTTTGGGTCACCACGGAAGAATTCGATGTTGCGCGCCACCCATTCCAATGCCATTCTCTGGTCCCAAAACCCCATGTTCCCCGTTGTTTCTCCATTGCTCTCAGCCTCTACTTGCAATTCTCTGCTCGCTAGGAAACCGAATGCGTTGACGCGATATGCTGGGGCTACTATGATGGCTTCAAAGGATGTCTCACTCAAGAGCGGTGCCAAAGACGATGGCGACATGTTGGGGTCTCCCCACTGCAGAAACCCGCCATGGATGTAGAAGAAAACTGGCCAACCAGACGGCGGCGGCTCCTTGGCAGCAGGGACGTAGACATTCAGCTGCAAGCAATCTTCAGACCATACAGCCCTCGTCGCCGGTTGTGCCGGCTGGGGACACACCGCGGCAGTGCCTGTGAAGCGGCCTGGATTTGCTTTGGTGCCGTAGTGGAACTCTTCTGGCAGCGATCTTGGCGGTCGAAAGCGAAATGGCCCGGTTGGTGGGAGCGCGTAGGGGATCCCGCCGAAGTAAAAACAGGACGGTTTGCTGGGAGATGCTTTCGAGTCAGAAACGAGCGCCAACCCTTCGATGTGACCCAGTGGTCCGATGTCCAAGTGATACGGTATCTGCTGGTAGTGATTGTGGACCATAGTGGCCACCGGTGCAATCAAGAAGTGAGACGGGTGAAACGACCGGAATTCAATCTATCAATGCATAAAAGTTGTGACCGTGGACAAGATTGGAAGAAACAGATATGATGTGCGTGATGGTGAAGAGCGAAACATCGATGGGGTCTGTTATAACTAACACTACGGCCCACCGCAACCACTTTTACCGACCATGCAACATGAATTCCAAAATTGTATGGTATGGTTACACCAGAAACTTACCAGTTCATTGACGCGTTTATACCCTCGCGAATACCAGCTAGATGCGAGGCGTACATGATTTAGCTCGCACGAATACACAGAACGACATGCTCAGGCTACAGGAAATGCTACACTTCGGTGACCTGCGGTAATATCGATTGATCTACCTCTACAAACGAATGGACGGGATAAACGGTGTCCCTGATCAGGTGATGGATCGCATCTCCATCATCAAGCAGTTATCCTTCTGCTGGTGACTTCGTATTCAAGCTGACGCTTGAACAGTGACGACGCGCTCGACGTCCAAACGCCTGAAGCCACCCTTATCGGCGACTTCTTTCTGCAACTCAACCATCTTCTTCTGGTCGCCAGTCGGGTCAGCCTGATCAGCCTCCTTGTTCCAGGTCAGGAACTCGTTGGTGTAGTTGGGCGTGAAGGAAGTGTCGAGCACACCCAAGCGTTTGCCATACTTTGTAACCTTCTCCCAGTCACGAGCAACGTTCTGCAGATCCTTGGAGAAGTAGGCGAAGCTACGCTCGAAGATCTTGCGGTTCAATTCAGTGGCCATGACTGGCTTGAAATCGCAGTACGCCGCCCATGCCTCCTCGGGAGAAGACAGGACAAAGTCCGTGGCACGTTTGACGGCGCGCATGAAAGAGCGAACCTTGTCTGGATTCTGAGAAATGAAGGCTTCGTTCCCGATATACAGGATGGAGCAGAAGCAGCAGCAACCTAGTTCCGCCAGTCTTCGATATTGGTCAGCACAGTTGCAAATTTATGGAGCTGTGCATTTAAACTTACTCATCGATCCTGAGCATTTGGACTTCATCCCTAGCACGTCCTTGGGAGGCAAGCCACTCGGCGAGCTCTACCATCTGGACGTTCTCAAGTCCAATACCAGCATCGATTTCGCCTTTGATGATGGCCTTGGACACATTCATACCGCAGCGAACGGCAGTGTAGTCGGTAGGAGCCATGCCGTAGTGAGAAGTGAGCTCATCGATCTGGATCTTGCCAAATTCTCCAACATAACCGATTTTCTTCCCCTTCAAGGTACGGAAGTCGGTCGTGATTCCGCTGCCTTTGAGGTAGACAACGCCAGTGAATGGCTCATCAAGCAGAGATCCAATAGAAAGCACTGGAAAGTCACGAGCTTTGGCCTATCGAGTGTCAGTCGATTGCCATGATGCTGGTTACGTGCGTACAAACAGCAAGCGTGTGGATCATAGCCTTGAATCCAAGGTCAACTTTTCCAGATCCAATGATCTCGGTCACATCCTGTATTTTGACTCAGCTACGATGATCTGTACCTCGAATAAGGCGGGAGCATACGCTGGGGTCGTTCGGCTCGAGAAGAGCGACGCTGATACCCTCCTCCTTGAAGAAACCCTTGGCTTGAGCAAGGTACAGTGGTGCGTGGTATGGCGTGGCGTGCCTTGGACGCTATGTCAGCTGTCTACTCCTCAGAAACCTAAACGTCCAAAGGAGGCCCACCAGTTCGTCAAGAACGTTATCTTCTCAACAACGGGCGACATGGTGAAGCTGCTAAAGTCAATACAATCGCCCCACGCGTCAATGGAAAGGGGGAAAGAAGCATGTCCTTGCGCAGGCATTGCCCTGATTCAAGTTCAAACGGTATTATCTCAGATCAGATGCCGTCCCCCATGTGAATGAAAGACGACAAATGAACACCCGTCATGCATGTGTATATGCGGTACCTTGAAAGAGCAGCTTCCCACGAGCAACATCCTTGCTTTCCTGATCATCTTCCGTACCGAAACGTTTGGGGCTTGAGGGTGATAGCGGTCTTGATGGGGATGCTAACAATCAGCTATTTCGGTAATGCGATGTAGTGCGCAGAAAGTCTGAGAACTGAGAAATGAGGTGGACATATACATATCTCTATCAGAGTCTGGCGGGGTAGTTCCATCGGAAACACTTCCAGGTGAGCTCTTTCGCTGCATGACGCAAAAGTGGAACTACATACCCACCTTATGTACCCTCTTGGTCTATGTCCTTGTATCAGCGAGACGCTCGAAAGCAAAAAGTGTTGCAGCACTCGCAATGTCTGGAATTGGGAGGAGGCAACAGCCAGTCAAACACCGAACTTGTTTCTTGCACTCTTGTGTCATTCTCCAACATGAAACAAGAAGGACCTGCTTGGCCGCAGTACTGCCACTTGAATGCGTGGTAGTTCGACGAATCCTGTTCGATATCGGATTCTCCATTGCAAGCAAGCTTGCCGGCTGCATCCGACAGGCCAAGTGTGTCGGTCATCAATGCAATGCGATTATGCTAGGATGAGTCTTGGTGACGTGATGGTACGGAGCGGAGCTCTATGCTCACTACCCTCTGGTCTCAGGCCTCCAGTCTGGAGATCCGCCAGCAAAGATCACGGCACTGCTAGGAGCTTGACGCTCTAGCATGAAAGCATGGAGCAAATAGCCTCGAAGGTATGGGGCTACATCAGATCCATGAAACAAAGTTCTATGCCCCAAGGGCTAGACGAATGCGCAACCATGCCGGGTGGCTCAGCTTGCAGCCAGTGATGGATAGATCGCGGAGTCTGATATTCTGCTGAGGCGGCGTAGCAATTCTACCCTGCAATCTGCCACACCGAACTTTCATGTGCTGATAGAAGATTGATACCTACCTAGCATGGATGAGTAACAGGCGGTACTGTCTGTTGTCGCTCAATCATGAAATCGTGCAACATCGACACGCCAAGTCCGGTTCGCAGTCCCCAGAACAGTTGATGTACTTGAAAGCTTGCAGACTTGCTCAACGGATGAATGCGCTGGCGACTGCGGCGCGAATACGGAGTAGATATCACATGGACTGCCGTGCGGGTACAGAAGTCTAATGTGGCAGCGGAAGTTGGCACTGGTCGAAAACCGCAGCACAAACAATGGTGAAACGGTGCCGCATGCAGCACGGCGACAACAGCTGCTATTCTTGGCGCCAGCGACTTCAGCCCGCCGCCTTCCCGCTTCCCTCTAGCTCTCACCAATGTTCTGCATGAGAATCAACCATCTCCAAGAGTCAGTAGTCCTGGTGCACTGACGACTGTCGCGACTGCGCCGCACAGTCTGGAAATCAATTTTCCAGCATTCAAAATGTAAGGATTCCCCCGGACACAGGTAGGACTAGTAGGAGAGAACAGAGATCTCCACCACGCTTTCTTGGTAAACTCGTTTCGCTGTTTTCTACCAGTCGACAATTCTTAAAGATCCCATCATGCATACCAGAAGACCGATGTCCAGCGCTGTGCTTGTCCCATTGTGGTCCGCCCATATTCTACTGCTCATGGTGCTGCTGACCGGGCTGATTCTCGTCGTATGTGAGATCGCCGGCGAGTCAGATGCAGGCTACGTTCCTCCGTAAGAATACTCTCGCAACAACAATACCGCAAGCGATAGCGAATACTAACTGATTTCTTCCCTTTCAGTGCATATCTCATATTCCTCGTGCTTGGCCTTCTATGTCTCGTCACCGAACCAGTCGAGATGGTCCTGCGGTCCTACGCTCTGCTTGGCACTTATCTATATCTCACCTTCCAAGTGCTCAAAGCGCTGTTCTGGACGATCTACCTGGTTGTTGCGATCGCAGCCTGGGCGAACGGCAATCATGGGTTCAAAGCTTGGATTTGGATAACAAGTGTGGCGGTCGTGGTGTCGTTATCGTAAGTTGGTGGCTATGGTCATCCTCTTTCGTGAAGTCGGATACTGATAGTGTGCGCAGACTTAGTTATTACGTATCATTGACTTACGCGGTGGTCGTCTGTATCAGAGAAAGGAGGAGCGCTGGTGAATATGAGCCGGTGGTGGAACTTGAAAGTGGGAGACATCCCAAGCATGCTTCGCGGTCTATCGCAAAGGAAATGCGACCGGTCGTGGGCAGGTCGAGAGCAGAAAGCACGTTGCTACCAAGAGACTTGCATTAGTCGGGAAGAAAGTATAAGATAGGTAGCATTGATGGGGTACGTCGCTATGCCGATATGAATTAAGATATCTTTTTCTGATCCTGCCGTTACACGTTTGAAGTAATGCCAAGGTTCGCCAGGTCTTCAACGTAAGATGTTTGACCATTGGCCGCAGCCCGAGAGAAAGCTGCGGTAAGCACACTAGCATACGACCAAGTGAGATCAGCAGCACCTCGGGGAGTGCCATCATCACGATTGAACTCTTCTGCGAGATGCCCATCGGATGGTGTATAGTATTTGACGGTACGCATGAACGCGTCACCCCACCCGCCCACACCACTGATGGCAGCGGCAAACTCTGCAGCGTCTTGATCATATGTCTGTCCTGCTACTAGCCCAGCGCTTGGTGTGAAGTAATCAAAGAATGGTTGGGATGTATTGGTGGCGACAATGGTCCCATTGGAAGTCCAGCTTGAAGCTACGCTGTACATGAATTGTGCCATGGCAGCCGTGCAGAGATACCACGGATTGCCACCATCGGGCTGTGTTCCAGTGCCGTCGTAGACGTCTTCGGGATACCGCCCAATGGGGACGCCCAATGTAGAGCCTGTGGAGTCCGTAGTCGTGTTTGCAATAGTGTAAATGTCGATGAAGCTTGTCGCAATGCGGACTGCCGTGGAAAGAACTTGATCGTTGGTGTACGCGAAGAAGCCGTCATCAGCATAACCATGGATCACACCGAGAATGACGGCTATGTCGATGTAGCTCGACTTGTCTTTGAGGACAGGACCATACTCGTACAAGAGGATCTGTCGCCCAGCGTCCCAGAAATCGCCAAATGTGGCGCTGATCTGGTCGACAGCAGCTGACAGTGTAGTGGCTGTGGAGGAATCGCCCATCGCAGTAGCGAATGCAGTTCCCAGAACCAAAGCACGGCGTTGTACTAAGCGTGTGTAGAAGTGGTCGCTGGATTCTTCTTCCCACAGGTCGAAGGATGAAGAGCTCCAGTTACTGGCCACGAACAAGAGATCGCGCTGTATGGGTGCGCTTGAGTTTGCCGATGAATCGTAGATGTTCTGCTTGATAGTTTGCAAGCTTCCACCGGCCGCTATGTAGTCATTGGCGAATTTCATGAGTGTCACCGCTGCCGTCGCTGGTCCGTCATTTTGTGGTCTTCCCCACGGCCCGGAGAAGATGGTGTTGTTAAGATAGAACTATGTCAAGTCAGTGGGTATTGCGAGCATTCAAACACTAGAATGTGCGCATACTTTGGGCTCTCCAAGACCAGTCACCAGGTTTGGGTCATTCTGCTCAGTTGCACGGGCGGAAGCATACTCGAAGAGGATGGCTTCGTATTGTTGCTTTGCCGTTGCGTTGGAAGCTTTTGCGTAGAGAGTCTCGACGACATCCATAGTCAAACTGGAATCTCGAACCCAGTTGTATTCATAATCTGGATCTGTCTGCTCGTATGAAGGGCCACTACGGGCGGCTACGACCGTTCCAGGAGCGTCGCCGTCAATGGCTGGATTGATGTTCTGGAACATCCGCATCAATGCAATACCAGCCTCCGACGAACTTGATGCTTCCAGGAATGTGTCAATATCGTCCGAAAAGCCTTCTGGTGTCGCATATGGCGTTGGGGGTGCAGCCAAAGTCGGTGGTGCGTCACCACTTGGTTGAACGACCTCATTCAATTGTTGGGCAAACACATTTCCAATGTCCGTTGCTTGGAAGGTGATGTTGAGCAATGTGTCAATGCCATCGATCCAGACAGGCGTGGAGGTAGACCAGAGCTCGTAGTCTGTATTTGCCAGGCTCGATGAGTAGCCCAGACCGACGGTCGACAGCGGTGTACTCTTTCCCTCATCGTTGGTGTAGTACAACGAAACCACTTTGTTGTAGCAGAGATTCTCAATATATGCTGGGGTCTAGGTTAGTATAAATCGACGATGTGAGCCATGTCCTACACAGCCGTACCTGTGGCATCCAGTATACCACCACAGTAGCTGTAACTAGCGAGCACCACCTCGGAGCCATCAGTTGGCGCGGCGGACTGTAGTGTGGTCGTTTGGCATGTTTGAGCCAGCACTGTGTTCGTCAGTGCCGCCCATGCGAACGGGTTGTAAAAAGTGTTGCTCCTCATGTTCACTGTCGTAAGGACAGATGAAGCACAGGAGAGGCATAGAGAGCAGGAGAACAGGAGATATAAGCCAACGGAAGCAATCACCACACTCCTGTAGTACATCAAATGGCTCCACGCTGCAGCCATTGGAGCCATTTCTTTGTGGTCTCAGTGTGGTAGTGTCCCCGACTAATGTTGGAGAGACTTGCTTCTTTGGCCTCCTGATTGGACGTCAAGAAATACGATCCGCAGAGATGGTGACGCGCCGCGCTGATCTCTCGAGCGGAGAACGTTCTACCACGCCGTCTGCTGATTATTTGCGCTCCATGTATTGGCGTAATGCAGGATGAACTGGTTCGATGCAGTGCCGATGGCGCATAATTCACTGGGCGGGTGAGCGGGATTGTGGTCAACGTGAATTGAGCCGAAGTTGTCGCCCAGTGGATATCCGGCAAAGCCACGCCTCTTAGGTCATACGACGAGCTCACTGGACTACTTAACCGAGCAACTGAAAAGTTGAGCTTCGTTCATAAAATGTTTGATACTGATCGATAGGATGTGGTATGAGGAAGATAGCGTACAGGTTTGCAAGTTGACGAAGGTACTTCAGGACCATCTCTACCACAACTAAGTTACCGTATCTCCTTTACCAAACTCCATATGCATCGACGAGCATCACATTAGGGACGTTATCAAAGCCATTATGGTGAGGCTGGCAAGCATACTTTGTACCGCATATGTTCGGCCAGATGTGATGCTGTGCCCTGTACTAAAGGGTCCATGAGATCACAGTAGTAGCGATGAAGAGCTCAGATGATGCCGGTGCGTCGCTCAGGTCGGCTGGAGGCTTGAAAAGGACAGTCCAGGTAATAGCTACACTGGCAGGGACCTGACTGAACCACCCGTTCGCATTCGAGTCTAGGATCCTTGGCATTGGAACAGATCGGCACGCTTACAGTACGTAATGCTGCTAGCGATCTCGTGGTATGAATCCCCTCTCGTTGGCTTACAATGTAATCTCCTAGACTTCTTCGCTTCTTTGCTCCTGGTAGGCTGGTGACCCACGATGCGCTTCCGTATGTACGCATGAACCAGGCTTTTCTATGAGCCCCGATAAGTGGTATAGCTCCACGGCCCAAGCAGTAACGGCACGTGGTAATGGGCTTCGTCTTTGTTTGCTGCGAAACGCAATTCAACCTCTGGCCAGAATGTTTTGCCCTTCCCGAAGTATGCTTCTGTCTCGAACGTCAGGCTCCACAACATCTGCTGGTCCCCGCTGATCTGGCTCTTGACTTGCGCAACGACATCATTGATCTCAGTGGAGGATGACCATGTCGGCACGCGACCATCGCTGTTAGTTGTCGCTGTCCAGTGGGCGGTCGTGATGTGAGAGGGCGAAAGAAGCTTCAGCTTGACAGCAATGTCGGCAGCAGGTTTGCCAGAGACGGTGTCAAGAACATGACAGGTGATGAACGGTCGCTCAGCCATGCTGTCGATGGTGGGGTATGGAAGAACAGGTGGGAGATGCGAGCTGACGATGCGCAGTCGTTTGTCTGCAGTACTTTCGATCATGTAGAAGATGCAGAATCCGTGAACTTACACACAACTCGACGCTCGGGGGTGTTTACTGCTCTTTATGATTAAAGAGATGACTATCAGCAAGATATTTCTGGAGATAGACCTTGGATTGACGTACCAAGATCGGAGCACGCCGATGAGCGAATCTGCTGCAACGCATTGGAACTTGCCCCAGGAACAACATTCAGTATCTCTTTACGTCCAACACTTCCGCCTATGTCCAGATCTTGGACTATCGAGCGAGCCGCGGTCTGGACACTGGAGACTTGATGTTTCTGCTCGATCCTGACAAAGGTCATGTAATGGAACGACAGACTGCCAAATGCACTATGTCAAGATATTCTTTGCCAGGAATGTTGTCTTCACGTATCTCGGATACAGGCAACATAAAAGAGCACCGAAATGGTCGACAAGATACTGCCTGGCTATGCTCCGTGTATCACTGCCTGCTGCATGCCATGATTCTTTAGTGATGGGAGCATCGTGTGGTCAATGGATGTTACACATTCAGGTGCGGCTATTGGCGACGACATAGAAGACTTCAACACCAATGAACCGCAATCAATCGAATTACGGTATCGACAAGGCATAGATGGACACACAGACTCTTCTCACGACCAACATGTCTATCAAGCATACGTGCGCTCGGCTCTATGTATTCCATGGATCACATACAAGAACCGACGGGTACTCGTCACGTGAGCTTGAGCATTGGGCACATACACTGGCGTCATGGCTACAACCACTCATGTAGTTCTTCCGTTCATTCGCAGATGCAACATGAGATACTTCACTGTACTCACAGCGAACATCACAATTGTTCACTCACTTCGCCCCTCAACACCGACTGAACTCTTCCGAGCTTGCCGTGGGTATGGAAGATGTGATCAAAACTCAGGTTTGGGACCAGATCGAAGCCACTCCCGCTCATAAAACCTACCTGCTTCTATCTGTGTTCCTCATCACCTATGTACTGTTTACCAAGTTCATTCGCAATCGCTTGCACTTGAGTGAGCCGCCGATCGCACTGCTATTTGGCATCCTCATCGGGCCACGAGTGCTGAACTGGGTGGCACCAAACTTTTGCGGTGTGAACGGTTGTCCCGGCTCGCTCGAAGCTTCCGATGGCATTGGCGGCTGGGGCTGGGGTGATAATGTTATTCAGGAAATCACAAGAGTGATTGTTGGTGTACAGGTGAGCTGCTCCACACGATATGTCACGACGTTGGCCATGATGCTAATCCCAGACAGGTCTTCGTGGTGGGCGTGGGACTTCCCAAATATTATGCCTCTCGCCACTGGGCTAGTGTGGCCTTCATGCTTGGTCCAGTGATGGCCTTTGGATGGGTCGTGTGCGCACTCTTCATCTACCTATTATTCAGGGTTCCCGTCGCCACAGCTCTGA
The DNA here is from genome assembly GCA_002786065.1 of Microcyclospora pomicola. Classification (NCBI taxonomy): domain Eukaryota; kingdom Fungi; phylum Ascomycota; class Dothideomycetes; order Capnodiales; genus Microcyclospora; species Microcyclospora pomicola. The sequence continues at coordinate 37,656 of NHNY01000022.1, read as the reverse complement.
CGATTGCGGCTTGCTTGACGCCAACGGACCCCATCCTGGCCGCATCCATTCTCGCCAACAGTCAATTCAGCCAGCGTGTCCCTAAGCGCGTCAAAGACATGCTTTCGGCGGAGTCTGCATGTAATGACGGAGTCAGCTTCCCATTCCTCTACATCGGCATTTTCTTCCTCCAGCAGTCATCTGTCGGATCAGCTCTAAAAGAGTGGTTCTTGATCACAATCTTATGGCAATGCACTTTCGGGATCCTGATAGGACTGATCCTTGGGACGGCGTTGAATCGAGTTTTGCGTTTCTCGTATTCCAAAGAATACGTCGACTGGAGTGGTTTCACCGTATTCTACCTTCTTGCTGCTTTGCTCAGTGTTGGCATCGGCAGCATTTTGGGTGCCGACGATTTCTTGGTCGCTTTTGGATGCGGATACGGTTTCGCTCGTGACGGCTGGTTCTCGAAAGAGACCGAAGATACCCGTCTCCCCGAGGTCGTCGATCTCTTGCTCAACAGTGCCATGTTTGTGTACTTGGGCACGATCATACCATGGAACCAATTCTCTCCCTCGGAGTTGACACCCTACATTTCGCCCGGACGTTTGGTAGCATTTGTCGTATTGGTCTTACTTTTCCGCCGCCTGCCAGCAGTGCTGGCACTCTATCGTTGGATTCCGGACCTCCGTACAGTCCGCGAAGCCTGGTTCGCCGGCCATTTCGGACCGATGGGAGTGGGTGCCTTGTTCCTTGCGATCGAAGCACGAGCAATGCTCGAGAATGGATCCGCAACTCCAGACCCACATCCGCCAAAATATGGTTATCCATACAGTGACAAAGAGCGAGCCGTTTATGCCATTTGGCCCATCGTCTGCTTCACCGTTCTGACTAGCACAATGGTACACGGGCTGAGCGTGGTAGTCATCAGTGTGGTCAATCATTGGCGACGACCTGTAAAGGACAGAGCCCCATTGCTTGGGGGCGAGACCGATCCTTTGGATGGAATGGACCACGAGGGTGGCGATGGTGGGAGTGAGCCTGATGAGGAGGAGGATGGTGATGATGATAGATTCTTCTGCTAATAGCGTTCCAACACCCTGATAGTTGCTTTGATTGCATCCAACAACTTCTTTACAGTATTCGCTTGTATGAATCACAAAGACGCGATTGGAGACAACCGCGTGCATGGCTTCAAGCGTTTCAAGTGTGATAGTAGACCCATGCTTGCGTGCTGAAGTCATTGTTTCGCTAACTGCTCTACACATCATGCATCATAAACCAACCTACTCCTTCCATCCATTGCACTCCCCAGCTTTTCTTTGATGATCGTTGCCACATGTGGTGAGACCAATGCCACGCCGAGTTCTTGACTAGTGAACCAGCTCGCGCGATCCAAGTTCCCACTTCCCAACACCGCCACTTGGCCATCCACAATTGTCAGTTTGAGATGGCTCTGCACTGGTTCCGCCGCTTCTTGTCTTTCTCGGTGGTCTAGGTCTCGTGGCTCGTAGTATGAGATTTGCAGCTTTCCAACCACTGGGCTTGGTAAGGCTGCTTCGAGATCACCCTGACGGCGCGGTAATGCGAGCATACGGCGATGCCTCCGGATGAGGTGTTTCACGCAGCGACTGGTGGTCGTGCCAGCCGTCACAAGTTGCTCGAGTATCATCAAGCGTTCGCTGGTTAGAATTGTGATGTCAATCCCGCGCGCCAGTGCAGAGCCCAAGGCAGAGAGCACAGGTGGTGAGGTCAAATTAGGCGTCTGGATTTCGATGGAATGCTCCGCTTGCAAGAACAAGGCTAGGAGGTAGGTGTTCAGTGGTGTAGGAGGTGGTGGAGAGCACTTTTGCCAGGGAAGACTGAACTGAGGGTCGACATGGTGCGGAGATGGTAGGAAAATCGATTCGATATCGTCCTGCTTCGATGAAGATGGTATCGGTAGGGGAGCGGCTTCACCATCAAGCACCGTGCTGCCTTTATCGGTCTCATTCGCCCAGAACTCCCTCCAGAATGTGACAAACTGTCCGACTATGTCCCCACTCAGTGTGACACATCCCTCGAACCAATCTTCCCAACTCACGTTGCAGCTTGGTAGAAATACCCTCTGCCGATCGATGATGACGAACTTCGGGTGCATTACACTGAATGGAAGTACGAATATGCTTTTCACTTCGAGATCAAGGCCTTCGAGTAACTTCAAATCTGGGAAGCCCAACTCGTCTGGCAGCGTATCCAACTTACACGTCGTTCCCTTCAGCGACGATGTGTGGAGAAGCTTTTGGAATAGAGATGACGAAGAGAAGCAGATCCGGACTCTGATCTTGGATCCGTCTTGTAGCGCCCGCGCGGACAGATGGCAAAGCGCATCGTTCAGTGCTTGTAGAGTGGCGCCCCGAGCCCAGAAACAGGTCACCAGAATAACTTCGGAGCGAGCTTGCTTAATTGCTGGTATGATGGCCGTCCTGTAGATATCCTGTCCGGCCCCGAATGATATATCGTGGATGTTGCATCTTGAGATCAGCGATGACGGGTCGGCATTCCAATGATTGGGGTGGTCCTTGTTGTTGCTTTGCCTAGTCACTGATTCCTGAAGCTGTGGCAACGCGATTCTAACATTGGCGATGGACATCTGAACCTTGCTGCATTCGATGGCTGTACGGAAGCTCTGACTGCAGGTCCACTTCCACCGTAAGTCAAATCAGAACTACCCTCGTCCTTCGAGTCATGGTATCTCACAGAAGCAATGGACGTGGGACTACTGTCCACCCGACATGGCGAAGTGCACGGACCGTGCTTACCGTGCAAGTGTACCTATCTACATCTTTCACACAGGTAGACACGGCAAGGCGATCACCAATGGATATGTCGACACGTCCGCAGTATTGCTCGAGAATCTAAAGTACACATATATAGGTATATCATCATGTTGTCATTGCTGAGAAGTAAGAACAGACGACCTCGAATCTGCAAACCAGCCGTCAATGGATTGTTCTCCTAAACAATAGCTCTACTCAAAACATATCCTTGCGCCTACCGTACATCTAAAGTAATGTGACACAGCTCATCGTCCGAAAAGTCGATTGAAAAGCCCAGATTTCTTCTTACTCTCCTCTTTCTCAGAAGTCCGGGTCACCCGGCGCTCGCCCTCTCTCCTCCTGGATGGTTGTTTGCTACTCTCGCCTCGACTCGAACTAGGACGATCACCTTCGTCGCGACTTGACGTTGTTCGCTCCACTTCCGATCTACGGCGGTGCTTACGATGGGAGTGGGATCCGGCGGCGTCTTTGGGGTCTTCTCTATTGCTCCTGGTAGACGTCCGTTTCGTCTCATCAGCGTTGTTTTGTTGCACTGAGGATGTGACCTTGGATGGTCCCTCGTCGCTATGCCTCGAGGAGCTGGGTCCAGGCCTGTGGTCCCTACTACCAGACGAACGACTACCACCAGTGCCAGTTCTCGTAAAAGACGGAACTTTGTTGGCGGAATCGCCAGTAAAAGACCTTGGTAGAGAGAATAGACCGGGTTTGCTGTCGCGAGTAGAAGGACGGACATCGTGCTCCCGCACTGAGTCACGGCGTTTGCGTCGACGAATATCAGCTTCCTTCGAGGCTGCAGCCTCGCTTTCTTTACGAGCCTTTCTGGCGGCCGCTTCTGCAGCAGCTTTCTCTGCGCGGCGGGCTTCACGTCGGACTCTACGCTCCTCTGCTTCTTGTGCTTGTCTCCGTTCGTCTTTCCGAGCTTTAGTTCGATCTTCCTCCGGGATTCTGGCGTCCTCCGCAGCTTTCCGAGTTGCTCTTCGGCGCCTCCGCTCTGCCTGTTCTTCCAATTCCGCCGTCGTCATAGATACACGAACTGGGTTTCTTGTGTGCGACACTCGAGGCTCTTCGGCAATATATCGACTGCTCCGCTTGCTCGATGGCTTTCCTGCGCCAGTGGATCTAGGTGACTTTTCGCGGTGACTGCCTCTCTTCGTCGATCGTTCACTCTGTCTTGAATGCCGCTGAGTCGAGCTTGTCTTGTTGATATCTGGAGACGGCGGAGCTTTGGGCTTGATCTGTGGCTCTGCCGCTGCCCCATCAAGTAGACCTGTACTTTCCGTACTCGTGACTGGAGCCTTAATGTCCGTCTCATGCTTTGGTGAGGCCAAATCCTCGTCAAGTAGCACTTTCGTGGACTCTACATTAACACTGGGAAGAGTGCTGTTAACACCGCAGTCAGTGGTTTCATCAACATTAGGCTGGGATGTGGTCTGTGGCGCTTCAACGATGACTTCCTCCGCCTCAGCCCCGTTCGCTGGATCCGCTTCGGTGAATTGCTCGAGCACGTCGGGCTCGTCTTTTGATGGTAGGTCGGCATCGACAGATTTTGCTTCACTGGATGGATTCACTCCTACCAGAATGTCCTTTGGGATAGGTGCTGTCTCAATTTTCGTGCTCGCCACTGGATCCGCAAAGTCTGATGTAGCTGCCGAACTTAGAGTAATCACTTCTGTATCTGACAACGCACTTGTGATGGGGCTTCCCGTCGTGGCACTTTCTGCAACGATTGCATCGACTGCATACTCTGTGCTCGCTTCTATCCCATGCTCTCCGCCCGTGACCTGGATATCGTCGTCGTCGTTGTTCGTGGAAGGCTGTTCGATCACAACGACATCTGCCGTTGTGACATCATCATTTGGGACCGAGTCGCTGGTCTCTTGTGCGGTGGGAACGACCGGGGTCGTGTCTGCGGCTAGGGCAGTTGGCATCTCATCCTCATCTATCTCAACGTCCTGCGCTTGTGCACTTTTCTCAATGTCTTCGCTCATCTGTGTTCCATGTGATGTCGTTTCATGTGATGTCGTTTCATGTGATGTCGTTTCATGTGATGTCGTTTCATGTGATGTCGTTTCTGGTACACTGTCCATGACAGCTGCATCTTCACCACCGGCTGCTGGGGTATCCCCAACTTCGACACTGGGCTTGTCATGGGAGTCTATCTCCGTCGTGGCATCCTGGGTCTCACCTTGAGCCGATGATTCATGAATGTTTTCGACACTCGCCTCAGCGGCCACCTGATCGTGATCCTTGGTCGACGTCGGATCACCTGAAGCTTGACTAGGGTCGTTTTGCGCACGGTCAGATTCTGACTCAGTGTCCGGCTTGCGTGTAGCGGCCTGTTCTGTTACAGACTCTAATTCACCAGGTTCGGCGCAGCCTTCTTGAGTGGCACCTGTCGATGTCCAAGCCTCCTCAGCGATCACAGAAGTATGAATGTTCTCAGTCGTAGGTGGCTGGGCGAGATCGTTAGAAGTGTCTGAGATGTCCGGTATATGTAGTGGAGTTTCGTCTTGCTTGCTCGAGCTCTCGCTGTTGACGGAGTGAATTTCGTTGGTGGTCAGAACATCGTCTGGCACAACGGCAATCTGTTCATGACCAGCTGGAGGAAGCACCTCTGGAAGAGCAGCCTCTCCAGCTTGTGCTGCGCTACATTCCTCGGTGGTCGCATCTGTCACCGCCGGACCCTCCCCACCAGCATGCAGATTGTTGGCATCCGATTCTGTATCTGGCTGAAGAGTGACCACGGCATTATGATCTACGTCGTCAGGTGTTTCGGCATCTGCCGCACACTGACCCTCCGTTTCTGCGGTCCCAGACACTTCCTCAGCTTTCTTCTTTGCGGTGGTGTCGTCAGTCTCTGAGTCATTACCAACTTTGACCTCTTCCGCATCGTCCGGTTGCGATGGTAATGCAGGTGTAACATCTCCCTCAGCGACACCTGCGTCAGGATCATCATGTATCTCATCTGCCATAGCATCGTCATCTTTTTCGGACGGGTTAGCATCTTTAAGCGCTCCATGATCGTTCACGGACTCTTCGGCACTTGGTGGGATTGAATCGTCGGAGTTTTCGGCCACGATATGTGGACAACCCGCAAGTTGCAAATCTCCAGCGCCTTCGCTTTTCCCTGGTCTCGAGTCTTCTGCGGTTGACACATCATCTATAGCTTCCGCACTCTGCGTTGCAACCTTCTCAACGGGACCACTAAGCTCTTCGGTACCCGCTGCAGACACTGCCTCAACGACCTCGGTAGTGGTTTTTTCCAGGTCTGCAGAGGTCGTGCTGTCATCAGGGTTGACGTCCGCCATCGTTGCAGCGCCTTCGGTCAATTCCAGATCTCCAACTGACTCAGTTCCAGGAGCAGGCTCATGAACATTGGAAGAGTCGTCGCTACTCATCGGTGTTGCCTCCATAGTAGCGTCATCACCCTCAGCTGTCGCTAGCAGTCCCTTGCTACTGATCTCGATATCATCTGCAGCTTGGGCCTCGTCCGATTTTACCTCGACTTGCTCAGGCTCATGGATCTCTTCGGCCTGTGCTGCTTCGGACGTGTCTACTGCCTCATTCATGTCGACGTCAAGCATTGTATCGCCACCAAGACTTGGACCCTCAGCCGAGTCTGCTGAGCCTATCTCAGCTACGGGCTGTATGTCTTGGCTTGATGAGGGGGACTCTTGATCAGGTTCATGCTGCTCAAGTTCTTGTAAACCGACCTCAAATGTGTCGCCTGGAACGGTGCTAGCTTCGGATGCCTCTGAGCTAGACACGGTGGATTGCTCACCAGACTCTGGCGTAGCAACGGGGACATCAGTTGCACCGCCTGAAACCAGATGTACTAATGCAGCTTCGTCGTCTCTGAAGGGTACAATAGCGTCGCCCGTGGCATTTACCGCTGTCTTGTCTGGAGGAGCGTCCTCACCGACGGCCACTTCGACACCTGCTGCTGAGGCGACTCCTTCAAGATTAGAAGGCTTGAGACTTTCCTCGCTCATGACTTCGAGAATCACAGCATTTTGTTCTGCCGCAGTATCCACATCACCGACAGCAGAAGCTGAGCCCACCATGATGGTCTCGGTCTGCGCATGCGACTTTTCTGATTTACCTTTAGTCCTTGAGGACGACTTCTTACTCTTACCCTTGTCTTTATCTTTTCCTTTGCTTGACTTCGTACTCTTGGCCTTGCCCGACTTGTCGCTGGTAGTAGTTCTAGTTGGCGTCGAGTCATCCTTGGCTGGCGAAGTAGGCGGTATCGGGTTTGTTTCGGCTGTGGATGGCTGCACAAAGTTGGCTTCTGGTATCCCTGGGCTTTCATAGAGACCTATTTCGGAGCCTACAATGGACTTGGGCACCTCTTCGCCTGATGGCGACTCGTCCGCTCCCATTGGCGCAGTCACATCGGTCGCCTCGCTGGCCTCGACTACAGGAGAAGACTCCAGTACATCAGCACCGTCGATGACATCCACAATAGCCACAATATCGTCCGGGCTCCCTTCCGCCGAGCTAGGCGACTTCTTCTTCCCCTTCGACTTTGACGACTTGCCGCTTTTCTTCTTGCGTATTGTAGGCCTCGGCTCGGTGATTCCGGGCGCCCAGGACACTTTTTTGTCCTCATCATCTTCGGGTGCAGCGTCAGGAGTGGACTCATTGACTTCTACAAGATCTCCAATGGCCCGTGGTTGACCGGAAGGCTCGTCATCACCACTCTTTGCTTCGACGGTATCTTCAAGTCCTGTATCGACCTCTACCGATGGTGGATCGATGACAGGCTTCTCTGGATCCGTGGAAGACTCGACGGACGGTATTGGTATGCTCTCTTTACTGGCAATAGCAGGCCCTTCATTCGCGACTTCAATGCACACGTCTGGCGGTTCAAATGCACCGCTGGACGCGGTACCTGTTGACTCTTCGTTCGGATGACTTCCTTCAGCGTCTTGGTCATGCCCATCTTGCGGGATGTCGTCGGAAATTGTGGCGGACTCTGCTGGCACGCCATCGTCTTTTGACACAGGAGGCCCTGCTTCGTGTGCTTCGATTGCAAGAGGCTCTGCTTCGTATGCTTCAATCTCAGGAGGCTCTGCTTCGTCTGCATCAAGTCCAGGGGGATCAGGTACGGATGGTGGTACTTCTGCATCGGCCTGATCTAATGTTGAGGGTACCGGCGACTTGTCCATCTCATCAGGCACATCAGCTACAATCTGCTCGACCAGTGCGGGCGACGAAAGATCGTCTTCGGAAAGGTCTGACTGCTCAGGTGCGGGCGGCTCCTTGTCGTTGGTGATTACAGCTGCCGGCGTCTCACTCAAGACGTCTGGAGATGTGACAGCAGCTCCCTGCTCAGGTTCAAACTGAGCATCATCAGCAACCACCATGTCTTTGTCAGCAACTCCATCAAAAACTGCATCACTACTGACACATGAGCTTAGGGGAGCTTCTGGCGCTGGGAAAGCTGGCGATAAGTCTATTGGCAAGTCGTCTGCTACTGGCAGCGGCTTAGTCAGTGCTCTTCACATGACGAGGTTGACAGCAGTAAATACCAGGCCCAGGCGCAGTCACTGCCGCTACTCCTGACGACTCTGCCGCTTGATCCTTTTCGTCATCGGCGGAGTCTTCGTCATCCGTGGGTGCTGGCGGCGGTCGTCGATACGAGACTTTGTAGCCAGACTGGAGTGGCCTATTCGCAGCATCCGCAGACACTAGAGATGTCCTCGGACCGCCTCTTGCTGGATGTACACTTCCCATGGGATCGTTCCACCGGGCCACATTGAGTTGCTTGTAACCATATTTGCGCTGTACATTCTCGTAATAGGACATTGTGCGGGTTCAGGGGGTTTGGTTCCGCAAGCTCGTCCTACGACCTAGAGCGCGGGAACCATTCAATCCAAGTAGTTTAGTTGTGATTCTCTTGGTGCGTACTGATGATTTCCTGGGGTTGCGCAACAATATATGCTGAAGATTGCGAGCAGGATTCTCAAAGACAAGAAACCGGTGCTCTAGGGGAGGGTTGAAGTTACGAGCATAGGGTGTATGAACTTAAGCGAGCAGAACACCCAAGGCTAAACAAGAGGTCGTCTGTGCCGGCTGGTCAATGGAGCCAGCAATGCATATGCCACATCTTGTCACCTATCACTCGGAAGAGTCGGGCAAAAGACAGTCACTGCGAGCAAGGGCCGAGTAATTGAAGTAGATGAATAGGACGATTCCGCGAATCACCGAGCCCTCCGGAACGACCAGTGCGTGGGGTGAAAGCGCAATGGAAAAGCAACAAGATGATGACGAGAAACCAACCTACATGTACTGAGCAACACGGTCGTGGGAGTGGGACCACGTCCGACAGTAGGCGGGGTGAGCCCGCTCTCCGGGGGGTCCTTATGGCGACGAAGGCCTTGCTGGGCACATACATGCAGTGAGAAGGCGGGTGAAGTATTCATGCTGCCGATTTGGGCAGAAATGCATTGGCGTGGGCCACCACCATCATGCGTACCTTTCGACCGATCCTGGCACCTGGGTACCTTATGCAGGTGTGCGAGGACTGTCATGTGTCGGCCGAAATTGCGCTCGCATGCATACATCAAGTACCATATGCGGCGCATGGTCCACTGTAAGTCTGTGCTCGATGCGACCATTGTGAGGCAGCCAATGGTCGTCGGAGTTCTTTCTGTCCAGTCTGGATGGTGAGCTGGCATATGCTCCAAGCGCGATCACGCAACACACAACGGTGCGTCCCTGAGCCATCATGTATGGGAGAAGATAAAGGTATAATAAGCTGCAATGGATGGAGGTGGGCGTCCATAGCGGATGCAGGTCGACGTGGCAAGCTCTGACGGGAGAACCCACGATCCACCCGCAGCCCGCTCGGCTCTATCGTGACAGCAGTACGATGAAGACTGTCACATTCTCCAAATGTGGGTACTGTGCGTCGACACATTATACAAGTCCAACGAGCTATAGCAGAACGGTGGCGCCAACGCATCGACACCACCATTGGAAGAACCTAGGCGCAGGTTGCAGTACTGGCTAAATCCGCAGGGACCATCTTGATCGAAAGGCCGTCAATGTGTTGATTCTATTCAGACGTGAAGGTGATACTACACTCATTTTTCATTTGTACATTACGTCCGTCAAACAGTATGGCTTGCATTGCCATGCCCAGATCGATGCCCAGAGGTTTTCAAGGCCCTTCACTGATTCGCCCAGCTTCATATACCATGACACCTTCCAAAATGATGCAACAATGGCTCGAGCCATTCAAATAGGTACAAAGAATCCCTTCGCCCTCTACTCATCAGAAGTCACTGATCAATGCTCTTCATGGTCATCATAATGCATTTCGTGGTTCCTTTCGAGACTCCGCTTCTTCATGATATTTTTGTTCTTTTGTATTGCTCTGTTTCATTGTCAACATGGGTTTCGGCCGGACGTTTGAGCCCCTGGACGGGCACCTCTGCTTCACCAACATCACCGGCAGAGTGGTCCTTGCTGGCGATCGGCATACTTGAGGACCCGTTTATGCCTCCTTCCGCTAGACCAGGAGTCGTCGTTGCAGTTGGAGCAGGCGTGACTGATGGGTCTGTTTTCGTCGCATCACCAAGAGGTGTTTCTATGGAGCTCGCTTCTGGTGCTGGAGGCGCTCCGGGATCCATGAATAGCTCGTTAGACGCTGTGGCTGGCCCGTCTGCTATCTGCTGGGATCGTGGCAACATAGTGTTCGATATTGGATGCTCCACCACTGTTCCAGTCGCATTAGATGCTTTAGTATCTCCAGGCTGTGTCTGCTGTTGATCAGAACCATGTGCATGTGATATGGTCGCTACAAGGTTGCCTGTGTCTGTCTGGGCTGTCATGCGAACATGCCCAGGAGCATGCGCGGGAATTCCCGCGCTCGTGCTGGTTGGGCCAGGCATCGAGCTGATGGCCGGAGCCGGGTTCGCCAACATGCTTGTAGCAGGAGTGCCCAAATTGTGAGCACTACCAGGGATCTGAGGTCCGGGATCAGTGCCAGTCTGGTTGACTCCGCTTACCGTGGTATTCGAAGGCGGCGACGTGTTATACATGGGTGTAGTCGAAGTAACAGTCTGCGTAGTAGTGATTGTAGTGGCTCCCGGCGTACCATTCTTTGAGACTGGAACTGCCACTTCAGCTGCTGGTGTCCCACCACCAGTTTTGCACCGATTGACTACCTCCGAAAGCTCATTGAACACCCTCTGTTCTTCGCCTGTGAAGGACCCAGTGTCTACACTTGCGGCCTGCCCGTGAAAAATATCGGACACGAAAGCAGTGCACTTCTTGAAGAGGTCTTCGTGGAACTTGAACGCAGCGGTATTCTGAGAATATGGAGCAAGATAACGTTCACGATAGCGCATTATGCCATCTACGACGACCTGGAAAGCTGCTGGCGGGGGTGCAACCTGGGCAGCCGGTGACTGTGACGTGCCAGCAGTGCCAGCTAACTGACCGTGAGGCGGCTGAGACGTGCGAGCTTGTGAGGGACCGAGAGGAGCTCTTGGCGGTGCAGAGCCATGCTGGCCATGTGGCGCAGCATACTGTCCCGTATGAGCTGGATTGGTCGGACCATAGGGAGAATAGTACGATGTCTGACCTGTCGGGGGCGGACCGCCATGCTGTTGCTGCCCGTTTGGACCTTGATGATTATACGGAGTCTGATAATTGGGTTGTCCGTAAGGTGGTGGCTGCCCCGGCATGCTCGATGCATAGTTGCCATGTTGCATCTGTTGCGGTGGAGGGCGCGGAGGCGGTGTGAGCTTACGCTTTTTCTCCTTGGACAAATCATAATTATAATCAATGGCCCAAAGTCGACCTTTGCCACTTCGTCCACTTTCGCGAAAACGACCATGCTGAAGTAGATTATGCCGAACTGAACTCTGCCACCCGGATGTGGTGGTCTTGTACTTGAAATATGGGTAGCGCTTACAGATGCGATCGTAGATCTCCTGCAGATCGGCCTTACCGATGGGATGATCCTTGAGCACCTCGTCAAGTATGTGCACATAAGTCATGGTTGGTTTCTTCATTTCTTCCTCCGTGAACTCGGTCTCCGGCTTTATTGGTGACGGCGATCGCGCAATGTGTTTAGGTCTAGGTGAGGTTTGCCGTCTGTTCAGGTCGAATGGAGCTGTGCTCGGGTCATCGCCATGATCATGTGGTGGCTGCTGAGCCTGTTGCCGCTGGAGCTGGTCTGACTCTTGCCTCATCATGGACTGATGGCCATCATATTCAATGCTTGGCATGACCTCAGTGACAGGTTCTCCACGAGCAGCGGCCTTTTGTGCTGCCTCCTTGGCCTTATTCTCTGCCCTCACGATGGATACAAGTTCGTCCATCGGCGGAGGCTGCTCGCCACGCTTTTCATACTCCTTGATCTTACGCTTCACGAAAGATTGATCGCGCTTTGAGATCAGCCCATTCTTGGGTGGTCGACCTGGACCCTTTCGCTTCTGTGGCATTTCCTCAGGGGCAACGCCTTCGAAAATGGAGCCTGGTTCGATGACTGGGGGCGGGGCTGGCGGAGACATCTGCGTCTGTACAGATGAGGTTTGAACTTGCCCAAGCTTTTCTTTGCTTTCAATCGAACTTTCCTGGGCTTGGGGCACAACCGGCGGCGCAACAATATCGTCCGCCGACAAGGCTAATTCATCAGTCTTTGCCTGTTTCCCATTCTCTGCCTTCTTTTCGATATCGATAGCTGACTTCTCGTTCGTTTGATCTTTTCTCTTTTGCGATTTCAGAGTGAGCTTAACTGCTTTCTCTTTGTTGTCGTTCCTTTCCTCCAATGACTCTCTTCGTGCAGAAGCTTTCTGCTTAAGCTTAAGCTTGATTTTTGGTCTCTTCTTTCCCTTGCTTGTTCCGCTCGGACGCTCCTCCAATTCATCTTCAGCTTCATCGTCGCTAGCCAAATCCTCGAAGTCGAGACGCGGGGTCTGTTCTCGTGAGACTGAGCTAAGATCGCTGTCTAGATCATCATCATCGTCCTTCATGTCCAAGTCATCACTTTCGCCAAAAGTCCCATGGGAAATGCCTGGAGAGTGACCTCGTTGATCAGGCAATTTAAACTTGATCGTCAAGGACACTACCATGATCTCGTCGTCGTGATGTAACGCCACAATATCACCGCGAACGTGCTGAATGTCATTCACCATACACCGAGCACCGAGTATCTCTAGCTCCCATCGTTCTTCAGTATTGTTATAGAAGAAGAGAAGATGCTCTTTGGAAATTTTGACAATGTCGGCAGGTATGCTCGGATGCACCGGGAGGACTTGTATCTCTTCCTGAACGATCTCACCTCCGCCGTAGATGCCATTCAGGTTTGGATGGAGGCTAGCAGGCGCAATGGAGCCTGAGCCGGCTGACGAGACTTTGCCACTCAAGATTTTGCGTTTTCGTCTCTGTCGACGTCCAGCTTCGTCGTCTGAGAACGCGGTATATGCTACAGCGCCACCCTGTTCACTGAAATTGCTCGGAAGCGCTCGCGCTGGCCGGCCGATGAGAGACTGGCTTGACTTGGACGAGGGATTGGCATTCTGGTCGCCATCGCCAGGCTGCGAAGGCATACTGGGCTCCTGGGCATAGCGCTCAAGTTCTCGTTGCGCTCGCTTGGCCAACTTGACTTCGTGTTGGTACTCTCGAAAGCAGTCCATGTCACGAATGACCTTTAGCTTCGGGGTCGTGATGTAAAAGTCTCCATCAGGGAGGACAAGCTTGGCATATGCTCTCATGTTGGCTCGTATGACAGAGTCCGACTCGTTAGCAGGATCGTCAACAATGGCTTCTTCGGGTATCGCATTGTAAATGTTGTTGGAGTGTACCAGATCTTCCGTGGGAATGGCAAACTCATCAATCGCAACGTCTCCGAGAGAATCATACGTTGCGCCATTGGCAAGGATATTGGCCGCAAATGCTGCGTCGTCCCCAACAAGTGGAACATGCGCAAAATTGTCCTCCGCTTTCATTTGGTCGGTATCGTCCCGCGCCTCGCTTGCTCCAGTAAGAGCCGGCCCTACCAATGAAGCTTGTTGCATGATGTTCATGACTTCTGCGTCCATTGTTTGATCAATCACCCCCGTCGTGAATGCAAATGGCCCCTTGTGGGATTGCTCTAGACCGGTGGTCGACATCATCCCTGCGGGCTTGAAATGCTTGTTATGCGACAACAATGGCTGTCCCGCCACGGCGCCAGCTCCGTCGGTTTCCATCTCTTGTAAAAGCTGACGTGAACTGGCTTCATAGTTGGTCGAGAGTTGAATGGTCTAAAGGATCGCGAGCACGTTGTCGTCACCGTCGGGGTCGGTCGCAGCGGTTTTGTCGGGTGTGGTAGAGTGTTGCTGGATGCCGGATCAGTCACTATAGGCGTTGGCGCGGATACACCAAGCGTAGCAGGCTCTACTGGAGTTGTCGCTGCAAAGGTCGTTCTTGTTTGGATCGCTGGCGCTCAATTGCGCGTTCTGTTACTTGAAGAGAAGCAGAACAAGCGGTCGACGGGTGGGGCCTAGGACGCCTCGCAACTGCTGACTAAGGCGCTCATGGTTTCCGATTGAGCGACGAGGACAGACGCATCAAGTCATTACGCTGCTGGAGCTGAAACCAATGATACAATGCGCGCGAGCGCAACGCAAGGGCGAGCAAGGGTCAAGCTCGACAGCAGGCAGACTTGCCTCATCGTGAAGTCCGAGTTCTAGCAAAAAGCGGTAAAGCCGAACTGAAGCTGCAACCCGAATTTTTGGCTGCAGAGCGGGTGAGAACGTGGCGCAGGGTGAACTCTCGAATTTGGACGATCATCTTACGTATAGAAATTCTACCTACGTCTGCGACATGTCTGGAGTGCATGGCATAAAGTGCTTCTCGTACTTCGGCGTCGCTTAGAAACTACTGCATTGCTTGTGTCTCGTGTGGGTGGAGGGAACCTTACTCGTGACATCGACTCATCTGCCAGCGGAAGTTTTCTTAACGATGCCAGTAAAGAGCAAGAAATCTGGCACTCGGAATGCAAAAACTGAGACGACATCTGCTTCGAGAAATCCGCACGATCAGACAAAGAAAGCAACAGAGGCTCCTAACTGGCCTCTGATGCAACCGCTGATACCAGCGTCAGACCTAGCATTTGATGTGTTGCTCAAAGACCAGGTGTTGACGATCCCTAACTTCTGGACACCAAAGTTGTGCCGCGACTACACTGCGTTTCTTTCTACCCTACCGCTTGTCACCACGCCTGGGGTGCCCAAGAGGGGAGATGCTGTGCGCGTCAATGACCGCTTTCAGGTTCATGATCCCCTGTTCGCTCAGCGTCTATGGTCCGACACGTCTCTCAAGGGGCTCACCGAGAACTTTTCCATCGACGGGACGGTGTCCAACGAGGATACACAGTATGCGATGTGGGGAGGCAGAGTACTTGGGTTGAACAGTAACATTCGTATCTACCGATATAAGAAGGGACAGTTCTTCGACAAGCATTGTAAGCGGTGTTGGACAGCTTGTACCAATCCTCCTACTGACTCACCTCTTCCAAGACGATGACTCTAATTCGGTGCTGTTTCCCTCCTCTTCCGCATCAAATGCCGTTCCGAGCAAAACGACCTGGACTTTGCTCATCTATTTGTCGTCTTGTATTGGTGGGCAGACCGCCTTCTACCCGGAGGCCCCAAGCAAACATGCACCCACCCCAGCCGCGGTGGTCGCAGACGTTACTGTTGGTACTGCTTTGCTCCACCGACACGGTAGTGATTGTCTACTCCACGAAGGTCGAGAGGTGCTCCAAGGTGAGAAATGGGTAATCCGGAGCGATCTTTGTGTCAGCCGTTGATTGTCCAAACACGCTGCACTTCACATTGGCGTGGCTTTGACCACGATTGGAATTAATGCACCTGTGGGCAAGCCAAACTTCTTGTGTCGGATCACACGAAGCAGGCTCGCGATTGCCCCCGAGTGGCTCGTGAAGCTCAGAACTGGACTATCATCATGCGCAAAGATGTCGTCTAGATATCTTCTCGTCCTCACATCATGTTCATCATGGGTCTCCCGATGATCGGGTCGCCATAGCTCGTCATTTTCCACAAAGCCAGGCTCAATCGACCAAGTGGGGAAAGCGTTATGGATTACAGTGCGAGTACTACGGCGATCGCAAGTGTGCTCCCCCATGACTTCGCGCATCATTTCTTTGATGGTCGGCGCAAATGGTTTGCTTTCAGGTAGATCAAGGCCAGAGAAGGTCAGATTGGCTGTCTGGAGGCAGCGATATAGAGGACTGACATAGTATCGGTGTGCTGCTGGCATTCCCGCGGCTAATTGGCTCGCGAAGAATCTACCGGCATCCCTCGCCTGTTGCTCTCCGGTCTCAGTCAGCAGCGAATCCGACCAAGAAGAGGTCTCATTCCCATCGAGTTTGGACCAGTAGTCATCCCAAGCTTTGGTACCGTAGAAGTCTTCGGCCACATTGTGAAAACCCTGGCCATGACGGCCTGCATATATGAGTTTATACTTCGAGCCAGGTTCAGCAAGAGATAAATGTCGAATGTAGTTTAACAGTCGCTGCCATTGCGGACTGTCATTATCAGACGGTCCATCAGATGGATACGAGCGTGTCACCAGACCAAAGTTATGCTTGGAGTAGTCATACTCCCCAGGGTTACTACGGGGATCTGACTGGAGGAAGATGTCCGGAAGAGCTTCGAAGTCATACATCCTCTCTGCAGTTGATGGCATTGTGAATGAACCGAAACGTGGATAAACAGTCCATAAAATAACGGCGAGAGTGATGACGGCTGAGCTTGCAGGTTGTCAGCTCTATCAGGCATCGCACTCCGACAATTCATGTCGTATACGAGGGTACGTACATGGGAACGAGAGATCTATGTCTTGTCCTCTGTGATCGCTGCATGGGTATATGGGAGCCGCAAATGCACCTCCGTCGAGGATCGGGCTCTGAATACGAAACAGCCACTTCCAGTGGTCGTGGTGGGCTGGCCCGTACAGCGCAGGCTGTAGTGAGTTATTTTGGTGAAGAGAGCGGGCGGGGAGCCATCCCCTTCCAGCCACCTCCAGGCGTTATCCATCAGCCACCTCGCGCAGATGGCGCATTAGAGCTCTCATGTTCACACGGCGTATGAGGACACTTACGTTAGCTCCTCCACCTGCATAACCTCTACCGTCGAGGTGCCGTGTGGTTCTGCTGCACAACTGCTATAACATCCATATCTCTTCCACGGCTCTGAGGAATACTTCACTTCACTGGACACACTTCCACACGACTGTGGCGCCGTCTAGATAAGCTCTCGGCACGTCGCCACGCGCGCGCGGCATTGACGACACTGTCAACAGAAGCATCATCCCACAAGCCCGAGCTTATGATATCGAGCATCCTATAAGCCAGACTGCGAGCGTCCACATCGCCTCGTCTTGATCGATCACTACGCCATGGCGACCAGGATTGCCGTACCCCATGGCATCATGTCAAGTAGCATGCACACTGCAGGCATCTTCAGCGATATGACAGTGGACGGCCCTGAAATCGGAACTTTGGTCTTGGTGATAGATCGTGCTAAGAATCTGCCCAATCGTAAGACCATGGGTAAACAGAACCCTTACTGTGCTGCACGATTGGGCAAGGAGGCCAAGAAGACCGAAACAGACAAGCGAGGAGGTCAGACGCCCAGGTGGTAGGCAACCGCATTCCCTTTTGTACCTGATCGCTCGAAGACGTAAAGGCTGACTGTTCGTGTCACACAGGGATCAAGAGCTGCGCTTCACGGTACACGAGTCTCCCGATTACGATAACCTTAAAGTATCAGTCTTCAGCGAAGATAAACGCACCGACCTGATCGGCGAGGCTTGGTTGGGTTTGACGAATGTCGTCGTCCCTGGTGGGGGAAAGAACGATATCTGGCAGAGTCTGAACTACAAAGGAAAATATGCCGGGGAGATTCGAATCGAGCTCACATACTACGACACCCGACCAAAACCTGAGAAGAGTGAGGAACAGCAGAACTTGGAGCAACAGAACTCAGCACTCTCGAATGGATCGTCGAGAATGAAAAGGAGGCCTTTACCATCTACCGTCAACAACGGGTCCCTCAACGACATGAGTGGAAGCCCTGCGGCATCTCTGAGAGCTAAACATGGGCCAAGGGAGTACCGCGCACCTGCAAGAGCTCTGTCAATGCCACCCGAGTCTACCTCACACACGCCACCTCAGGTTTCCGGCCACAGCCATGCGAAGGTACCGCAAGAGCAGTCATATGAGACTATCCCTCAACAACAGCCAGACCCGCTTTTGCTTGAAGCAGAAGCCTTGGATCGACCACCTCTACTCCAGCAGCATCTCGAGAACCACTATCGTCAACCAGATTTCCTGCCTCATCTCCCACCCAGCAATCGCCAAAGAGGAGCTCAACCACGACGATCAGCGCAGGCCGAGCAGTCACAGCCGCTGCAAATGCGGCCGTTGGGTCACATTGGTCTTTCACACTCCCACTCTGCACCGATGATCCCCACTTCACAGTCCGAGGAGCCTGAGCAGTATGATGATCATCAGCATCACCTCAATGCTGACTACCCGGAGCCAATTCCTGATCTGGAGTACCAATATGAGAGAATACGTCCGCAAGAACACAGCGCAGCTGCACCATGGGATGACAGGTTCCCTGATGCTTACGATGCCCATCCGGAAGATGCGGACGCTGCTCCTCCGCCTCCACCCTTACATTCCCATAGCTCGCCCGCGATTCCACAGCAGCATGGCCTTGAAAATGACTACTATCAAGCAGCACCATCAGCACATCACTATGCGCACCGCTCAGTGGACGATCGACACCATCACTTCCTAAATATGTCACATACACAAGCTCCAACTGCAGCATACCAAGATACGACGACCATAGCTGATGAGCGTAGCTGGCTACAGGACAACGATAGCCGTTTCGCTGCAAGTGTTGATCATGGGCCCATGTCGCATGCCCTGATGCCAGGCCAAGCATCACCTGCGACTTCGTATACACCATCTAGCAGAGCACATCAGCCTGCGACACGGCACAGCGTTCCTGACATGCATAATTCTACATCTCCACGAGCACACCCACTCTCGCAAGAAATATCGAGCTCAGACAACAGGCATTCTTACGTCGAGCTTCCAGGATCTATACCTCATCCGTATACGACCGTACACAACGCGGACCCACGTGCCCCATTAGTGAGACCACGCGCAATTTCACCTCGACCTACTCAGATAACATCTGCAACTCAAAGACTACCCGAGCAACGCCCCAAAAACTCGTATAGTATACAATTTCCTGTGCGTGCTTTTGAATCATCTGACCGGTCGCCACTGTCTACCTCACAGCGCGGCCCAGCACCCACGCACCAACCCTCGGTTGCGCGCAAGTCCGTTTCCCCACGACCTTCGCTCAACGCCGTCAGCTCTACGCCATATGGTCCCGACAGCTTTGATGTGCACAATCCCCACATCAAACCCTCAACTTTGCCATCATCAAGCTCTCCACACTCTCCATACCAAATCACCCCGGACGCTGGGCAGCACAATGATTCTCGTGGGCCAATCGTTGGTTGGCACGGCCAAGAGATCGATCCTTCCGACCACTTGCCAGTCAACTCTTGGGCGCCGGAGCCAGAGAAAAAGACCCCCACTAAGACATACGGGTTGGGTCGAGAGCGAGAATTCGGACCTCGATCGACACAGAACATTGGCACCACCAATGGCAGAATTAGCAAAGACACGGTCGTCAATGTTCGAATGGGATCGTTCCCCCATGATGCTGAGCATGCACACGCTGGACGCAATCGCTTGACCAAAAGAGGCAGTCCACTGTCAGGTCAGTCTCCGGTCGAGATGCCCCGAAATCATCAAAGCTTCAGCTCTGTGCCCGATCCATACGCACAGTATGATTCATCCTTGCGTCGTGACCGAGAGTACGGTGCTAACGTCGACGGCTTTCCGCCCTCTCTCCCACCAAAAGTACCAGTGGAATATGACCAGTATGGGGGCGAGACTCAATCACTTCAGCAGGAATTGGCAAGCATCGACATCGGATCCAGTAGATCTCGTCATTCACGAGCTGGCAGTGTACCGGCTCCTGCGACGTACGTGCCGGTGCGTAGTCATCGCGACAGAAGGAATTACTACTGAGGCTTGGATTCCGGCTGGCGCGTCCGGGTATATGTGTAAGGAGCTGATCAAATGTACTGGGCTGGCTATGATATTTGAGGCTGCTGTCCTGCGGATGGCGTTATTGTCCCGCCTTTGATCCTGGCGACGAGCGTTGCATTGCGCGTTGGTGTTTACATATAATGCGATCTGGTGCACATCACCATTGTTGGGAGGAATATGCCCATCATACATAGACACGAAATGGGAGCTGGGATCACTGACTGAGCGAGCACAGGTCGCGATCAACATTCGGCAGAAATTAGCTGCTCGTGTCGGTGTCTCATCTCATCTACGTATTTCACGACCCCTGGTTCTCCTCTCGTTGCCGTAAAGCTAGTCGCTCCGCCTTTTCAGCTTCCTTCTTTGCCTTAGCCTCCGCAAGCTTTGCCGCCTTACGCTCGCCTTTAGTGCCTCTGCCGTCCTCTCGAGGAGCACTGCTTTCCCCAGTGGCCGGATCCTTTGCGACTTCCTGGACAGGTTTCGTGGGCGAAGGATTTCCTACAAACTCAAGCTTCCTCGGCGTCATGTACTGCCGCATGACTTCCTCCGAGACTTCTTTCCGTCGGTCTTGGAACGCGGAGACGAATTTCTGTAACTCCACAATGCAGCGCTGCTTCATCTCACCGGTCAAAAGCTCGCCGCTTCGGTATTTGGCAGCGAGGTCTGCCAATTCCGCGTCATCCTCGAGAAAATATGAGAGATATGTATATGCAACATCGACATCCGGATTACCGCCTAATCTTCTCTGTTCCTCCAACGTTTCCTGGCCACCGGAGAAGGCGTGTTTGTTGATCTTGTTCTTGATTTGGTTGGGGGTATCAGACATGAAGATAGCCGAATTGGGATCGGAAGCGCTCATCTTTCCACCAGGACCTTGAAGCGCTGTTAGGAACTTGGAGAGAATGAGGCTGGTCTTTGGATGTGGATCAGTCATCCGGTCACATCTGTCTCTCAATATGCGAAAGTATGGTTCTTGGTCGATGGCGCAGGGAATCAGAGTAGGAATCCTTGACAGAGCCTTGTGACGTCGTTTCGCGGACGGAGGATATGTAGGTGCCCGATAATCTTCGAAGCCAAAAAGATCGGGATATGATGAAGGGAACGCTGCAACACACTGTTTTGCGCCATACGCTATGAGACCAATACTGGTTGAGTGGCCAAAGCCGAAAGCCCCTGATGCTTGATTGAAGGTGACGAGGGACTCAAACTCGGAGGCATTACGATAGAAATGACCGCCAAGGTACTCATAGTCGGTGTATATGAACGTCTTCTTCATGTCAAACCCCAAGGCGATGATATCCTTGATATTCTCATGTGCATAGTCCAGAAAATCTTCTAGCGCAGCGCCTGTTTTCTGCACCCCGTCGTTCTTGTTCCGAGTGTAGAGATACTTCTCATCGTCCGTCAACATAATAACCAAAGGGACATCAAACATCTCTTGTAGCTCTTTCGTGAAAAGGAATGGCACCGTATGACCCAAGTGCATGCTGCCGGAGCTTGGTCCCCGACCGGTATAAAGCATGAATGTCCCAAACTGCTCGTATGCGTCCAAGATCTTGTCAAAATCCCGATGCGAAAAGAACAACTTTCTTCGCATCAGCCTATGCGCAGGTTTGCCGGTGACTTTCTCGAATCGAGCTAAATGCGCCTCTGTAAGAGGCTGGACGCCGAACTCGGTGATGAGCCGGTCATAGTCGATAGCCTTGATATTGCCACTCTCGTCGACTTCGCCGGCAACATTGTAAGGATCAATCTGCTGTTGTTTGCCAGAATTGTGGCCAGCAGCAGTAGCGAGTTCGTTGGCTACGGCTGGAGGTGCTCCGACGAATGGAGACGCCATCTCCACTGAGCGCACGGTCAACGTCCGCTGTTGAAAGTCAGGCGATTATGCGGTATCAAAAGATGGATTGATCTCATGCAGAGCCAGTCGGAGCTTGACCAAAAATGCTGTTGTGTTGTTGACCCGGGAAATCGAATTTCAGTCGTTGTCGACCTTCCCCACCAACGAGCACGACCACCCCACCTCCATTGTTATCGCGGATCTAGCCGCCGTCACGGTTCAAATCGTTCGAGCGGTCGATCCCAGAACTGATCGAGTGCATCATCAACGTCCGCCGACAGCAATTCGTTCCTCGTGTGGGCTTCATCACGTCAAGACGAGTGCTCCAGGGATGAAGAGCGATGGCTACCAGCTCCGTCTCTGCCCTGTACATCTTCGACGAACACAAGTATGTGAGTACATCGTTGGTGTTGCCTCATCTCACTAGGAACTGACATACTGCTCAGCTCTCTTATCCTTGATCATGTGTACACCGGCGAGTGTCCATCACCGTCAGTAGTACTGCAACTGTATTTACAACATGGATCGCCGCGACCGAGCCTCGTGTACTTGGTGTCCACCAGCCCCCCAACACTGGTGCATTCCTTGGTCCAAGACAATCTGTTGTTCCTGGCGCCATGTTCGGCCGACGTAGAGCCGCTCCTTATCCTGGAGTTTCTCCATAAAGTGGCTGATGCCTTGGAGGAGTTTCTTGGAAGCCCACTGCTAGCCTCCAAAATCACGGCAAACTACGATATAGTTGCACAAATTGTGACGGAAATTGCGGACGCTGGGGTGATCTGCCAGACTGACGCCAACGTCCTACGCGATGTCGTTGAGACAGGACCAAGCGTCTTGAAAAACTTGTTGGGTGGTGTAGGTCTTCCGGGCTCCAGCCCAACTCTGACTACCGGACCTCCTACAGGTCTCCAGCGTTCGGCTCCGCAGCCTACGCTGAGCTCACAAGGATCTGCGATTCCATGGCGGCGTAGCAATGTTCGGCACACCAGCAATGAGCTTTATGTTGACATTGTGGAAACCCTGTCCGTCATACTTGCTCCATCTGGACGTCCTCTGAGCGCATTCGCACATGGCAGTATTGCATTCACATCCAAGGTCAGTGGAGTACCTGATTTGCTTCTTACCTTGTCAACAGGGGGCAAAGGAGCTGGTATGGGGACAAGGGGTGATCAATTACGAGCAGTC
Source organism: Microcyclospora pomicola (assembly GCA_002786065.1). Taxonomy (NCBI): domain Eukaryota; kingdom Fungi; phylum Ascomycota; class Dothideomycetes; order Capnodiales; genus Microcyclospora; species Microcyclospora pomicola. Next base: position 14,663 of record NHNY01000022.1, on the reverse strand, counting down.
ATGGAGCGTGCTGTGTTTCACCCGTGCGTCCGATTGAATAGATGGAAATTAGATGGCGTGCTGTCATTTGTGCCTCCAGATGGACAATTTGCTCTCTGCGGCTACGAGACGGATCTCTTAGGCCCCAACGATTCGATCGTTAGCTCCAAGGCCACGGTTGACAGCTTAAACCTGCCCGCTGTGGTAGAATTGAACACTGGATTAGGAAGGTATGGCTCCGACTTTGAGGTTCGCATCGTGCAGTCTTCCACTCGAAAGTCAGCAGCCGCAGCAAGTCTACAGTCCAACCTGAACGGAGCCAGATCTGCGTCGGGGCTGCGCTCAACTTCGACGAATGAAAACAGGACTCCAGCACTTGACAATGTGTCGATCAGTGTACCGTTGGCAAGCAACGTCCGCAATGTCACTGATCTGCATGCAAGTAAAGGCGAGGCACAATGGCTGGTGGCGGAAAGCAGAGTGGAGTGGAAGATACTCGCGAAAGACCTCGCCATTAGCAATCCGACCCTTCGCTGCACTGTGCAAGGTCCCGTTGGTGATGTTGATGACTCCCAGGAAGTGGCGAATGGGATGACTGCAACGACATACGACTATGACGATGATCAATCTACCATCCAACCAACAAGGAACGGTTCTAGTTCACAGGAGTCTCATCGCCACTCTCAGAACGGCCAAGGGTTTCAGCACTCTATGCCCACATCTGCCACGCTGAGCTACAGTATGAAGGGTACCGTTCCAAGCGGCCTCCGAGTCGAGAGTCTGCTCATCGATGCGAAGAAGAGCAAAGGTCTAGGGGACGGCATCAAACCTTATAAGGGTGTCAAGTACCTGACTGTGTCCACAGGAGGCATTGAAGCAAGATGTTGATGGAATGTATACGTGAGCTTATCTTTCTTCAATGGAATCGTTTCCTGATGTAGTGACAAGCCCTTCCTCGTACGACAATGTCATAACTCATGGAACGAGCTACATGTAGGTAATTGTAGGGTGTATGCGATATACAGCCTTCGTCATGCACGTGCTCCCGTGTGAGCAAGAAAACGACCGCCTGCATTCCTCAAAGGACCTCAGATCTATACGGACATTTAGCAAAATACTCTTGGCAAAATGCTGTGCCGCCGTCAATTCTGGCCATAATGTCGAATGTTCTTGTGTAATGACAATTCAGTACTATCTATCTCTACTCAGGTAACTCTATGCTAGGATTCGAGAGTTCAAGCAACTGGCGATAATCCGCAAGGCTTTGACCTACAAGATGCCTTCCAAACCTTTGCCGAGAACGTTCCGCTTCAGTTCTGTCCCCGGCGGAAGTGACCGACGTAATAAAGGATCAGACCACGGAAGCTGACCCTGTCGAGCCTCCACAGTCGACTCGTCACCTAAGCCACCACTATTCACGTTCTTCCGTGTAAGATATTCGTCCGGTGTAAGTGGTCCGCCTTGCATTCTTTCGATCATGAACATCAATGCTAGGATCTGTATCTCCTTCCTGTTGGTGAGACCGCTGGTAATCATTTTGTTTCCGAGACGCCGAAGATTCTCCATCTTGTCGTATATCCTCGGATCGGGGTCTTTGCGATGCTGACGCCAGTATGCGCCCCATGCAATATACATTGCACCATACATGCGAAACGGACCATAAGGCATCAGTCCAGCTGCCATCTCGGTCGACATGCATATGCGGTCCGCACAAAGGCGCTGTGTATCTTCAAACTCTGAGAGCATTGGCCAGCCACGAGAGGCACCGTGGACGTACAAAATCTCGCACAAGCTGGACAATATAATTAGGCTCGCCCAGTGCATGTTCTCTTTCGTAAGAACGTGGAAGTCTTGCTCCGAGCATTGGAAGGACATCGGCATGTGTTTGGCGTTACTCTTATCCGTTGTAGGGACAACAGAGAGGCATGGTTGTAATAGATCCCGGTCATACCAAATCAATTCCAGTAGTTCGCTTGCCAAAGTCACTGCCTCATCAACCACAGTCGGCGTTTTGGGGTGATTTCGTAGCCTGCGAACTAGGGCTATCAGTCGTGGTAAGCGGATCGAGGCCTCCAGCCTGCGAACAGAGCGGTTCATTTGGACAGGATCTGGTAAACCTTGACCTTGCGGCGGTGGGATTTTCAACCATTCCGGTCGATCAAATTTCGAAGGGCTGTCCGCCATCAAAGCCTGCTGCCACTGCATGCTGTGAGTAGGTATCTCAACGCTGAGAACAGGGTAGCCATACCCCAGTATCATGAGTCGCGTGAAACAGCGCTCTGCCAAAGTCGCAATCGCAGGCCTTCGGACCCATCATGAGGAAGAGATCCGCAAAGCCATTCGCATGTGACAACCAGCCCGGAAATCCACTGCCGACCATTATTCTGTACGAACAGATCAGCGACTCAGCATATCGCGAACGTCCACCACACGATATGTGCGGGCTTCACGTACTCAAACATCATAAGGAGCTTGACAGATGCAATCATGTCTAACGTTACGGATACATTTCGTTCCACTGCCTGGCGGAGCGACAACAAAGCTTGTCCGTAGCACTTTCGGCCCAGCGCAATAGCTTGCTCAGACCTGCTGAGCGCTGCGCGATGACCCAGGACAACACACGCTACAGCTCGAGGGAACAATGTGTCTTGCGCCATACTGACTCGTTGAGGGACACACTCAAGCCACTCACTCCATAGATGCATACGAGAGCCTGGTGAGCTGCCACCATGCAAGACATTGTACATTGCTCCCGCAAGCCTAGCACCATCATGCATTAGCGGCGGCTGGAGCTGGAGTACCTGGTGTCCTCGTGAGTCCTCGCGGTTTCGAGGGTGCTTGTGTATCAAAGCCTGCCCTGCGATAGATATAGACTTGGGAAAGTCCTGGACTCCAGGCAGGATTCGAAAGGAGTTCGCTGAATTTGACTTGGTCAACCTGTTTTCAGAGAGGGTACCCGGAAATCCATGACCAGATGCTGCATCTGCTCGGCGCTTCTCGTGGTCAACCGGTGGCGCGTGCAGATTGATGAAAGTGGGAGTCAAGCGACTGTACACGCAGTTGACCCTTCGATCGAGACAACCGCTGCAAGACGGCCTGGCCCTGTCACACTGTGAGGGTACACGACGAGATCAGCGCGCTGATACTGCGGTAACATCGTCCCGAATCGTGTGTGAACGTACCCCGCGTTTACGCCGCCGACACTCATCGCATCGATCGCTCCGATGTACGATTGGAGCCCGGCGCAGTTGAGCCATCCCCGGTCGAAACCAGCCAACAAGAAGTGTTAAGGCGTGGTCAATTCTGATATTGTTACCAGTCGGAAGTCGAAAGCCGCATCGACTGCCGTATCCAGGAGATCAGGGCGCCCTGTAACAAGCTTAGCGGTGTAGATCAGGGCGGAATCGTAGACTTCGCAGGAAATCCGCAGCACGCTCGATCGGTCAGCATGTGTTAAGCAATATAATAGACTTCATTACCATGTCGGATGCGGTATGCCAAGATCTTTCCGTGATCCTCCTGATCCTGGCGTTTATATCCAGACTCGCCGGCCCATGGCGGGTTTGCCTGCGCAATTCGGCTTTTCATACTCGAGACCCTACATTATTCTATGCTGCAAGTCACCACGGCTATGTGCGGCGAATGGCCTCAAGACGTGGGTTGAGCATCTCCTCTCCTCGCGCTGGCGAGGCCATCACGCAGTACTGTAGTATCAAAGGCCCGCTGTACAGGATAGGCAATATCGCGACCTCGACTTGAAGCAGGATTGGGGCCTAATCCTGAGATCCCTCGAATCCTGCTGCACATAATTTTGCGCGTAGATCCGTTAGACGAAGAAGGAAAGCCAACATGCGTGGAGATATCCGAGCATCAGTGTGCCGTGTGAAAGCCTGTCGAAATGAAGGACCGTCCTCTGTAGCGCTCAGTATATAACATGAGTTCGACGAAGCTCTGGAATGGCCGCTTGCTCGACATTGACCGCTGCTGTTTCACATCGTTCAAGATCAAACATGAAGGCTTCCACGGTCCCCCGGGGCCTTGTGTCTCTCTCTTTCATGTCTCTGGTTTCTGCTGCCGCTGCATCCATCGACTCTTATGCTTATGCTCAAGGCCGACATGAAGGTCTCCGTATTCCCATGGAGAAGAAGGCACTGAATTCTCCTCTGCAACGCCGCGTACCCGAAGGTGTGACTTCAAACAACAGGTATGCTCTTACCTCCTCGTTGTGCGAAACGCTCTGATTGTCCCAGATGGTGGATCACCTTTGGCGTTGGCACGCCTCCGCAAGATCTGAACTTCTTGCCCGACTCTGGCGCTGCTGCTTTCACCGTGCAGTCCACTTTCATGCCAGCCAACGAAACAGGTGATGCGCCACTCTACGATCCCAGTCTGTCGAGCACAGCCGACTCTGGTGCCTGGCCCGGCTATTCTTGCGAAGACTTTGGCTTCACGGGCCCCGTCTACAATGAGACTATCACCGTTGGAGGCCAGGCGTTCCCCAATGTTGCACTATGCGTGTGGGACCAGGCTCCCGAGGCGGAATACGGGGACAGAACTGGGAATTTGGGCATGGGTCCTGGTGGAGTATTTGCTGACCCATCCATCCCCATCTTCATGACCCAGATCTCGGGCCAGATACCCGGTGAGTGTCGCTGATGTCTTGTGAGTATCGGACATGTCCCTAACCCTCTTGCGAAGACAACGTAGCCACCTACTCCTTCAACCCGTACACCGAAGAAGGCGAGCTGGATATCGGTTTCGTGGACGATGCCAAGTATGATGGCGTCCTCGCCTGGCAAGACACTCTTCAGCGCGACTATTGGTACATTCAGGTCGATGCGGTGGTGGACCCTTCTACAGGAACCGCTGTCCCTACTTCAACGGTAGATTCTTTCCAGGCTCTGCTTGACCACGGAGGAGGAGGCATGACACTCAGAAGAGACTACCTGGACTGGTATTTTGGCCAAGTATCGGGTGCTACTTGGAACTCTGACGATAATATGTATCACTACCCATGTGATGCAGATCTGCCGGACATGGTCTTCTCCACCGCGGATCTGCCCCTGCATGTCCCAAAATGGAGCTGGAAGGGCTCGCCAGTCGGTGGTGATGCGAGCACCTGCCTGCCGTTGATCACACTTGTCGATCCGAACACTCCTGATTCCGTTTACTTTGGCACAGGCTTCCTCGAAAGTGTATTTTGTGCTTTCAACTACACTGACTGGAGCATCGGCCTAGCAAACCGGCCAGCCTACTCAACCACTGTCCCCACAATAAGTACTGCCGGATGTAATGCCCCCCCATCAACTTGAAAGCCCCACGACCAATGCTGACTCTATGTAGCTACCACATTGTGCACTGGTACAGGGTTCTCGGGTGGTTGTATACAGTCCGACTGGCAAAGCAATACCTGTGTTTCGCTCTCCGGTTCAGAGCTCTACCAGAACGTCGGCTCCTTCACCCCGTCGATGGGATACTGTACTCTCTACAGCGACTCGGCATGCGCAAGTCCCATCGCTTCTGCTGCTGGTATTCGAGCGCCAGGTCAGAGCGACACCAGTGCTTATGCGGATGAGATCAGCAGTTACGCCTGTTTCTATCCATCTGATTATCCGATCCGAGGCAGCAGTAACATACAATTCTGTACCGGTCAAGGGTTTACGGGCACTTGCGATTTAGTGAACTGGAACAGTTTCGAGTGCCATAACCTCGACGCCTCCGTGAGCAAGAACTTCCGCTCTGCTGGGCCAAGCAATGGATATTGCTACCTTTATACGAATCAGGACTGTACTGGCGCGGTCGAAGACGGAGCACCTTTCGTGTATCCCGGCCGTGATGATACTGAATTTGGGAGCCAAGTGCAAAGCTTCATGTGCTTATAGTCCGACCATCGGACCACGAGCTTGCTCGATTATCATTGGCGTGTAGTACACAGAGGCATTGGGGCCATTGATGTCACCACATTGAATGCTTATGATTGTCTGCCGCACTTACGAAACCTGGCGCTGATTCTTTCGGTCACGTTAGCGAAGGTTGCCATCACCGCCATTACAACCACATAAACTTCATAGCTACCTTGTAGACAAATGTCCAGATTTCAAACGCAGATTCGCTGTCAGTGGTGAAGTGTACACACCTGAGGGTGAAAGATCTACACCGACCCGATGATGGACGAAGCAAGGTACCTACAACCGTGAAGGATACACCTAGATACAGTGTCTTAGCCGTACAATCACCGACATCCACCGTGATCGTGTAAGGCCTAGTTGCGCTGTCCTCCTGCTTCTTCGGCGAAGGCAGTCAGATGCCTTCATTGGAAGTCTCAGATGGCCACAAATGTCGACCACTCATAACGTCCACGTACTTCGGTCGATGCTTTGCATCCCGCATCGTGCTGTTAACATACTACCGCCCTCGACGGACTACCATCGTGAGTATTATTCTCGACAAGTACTTTCTGAATCACGATAGCGGCTAGCAACACTTAAATTCATACGGTATATATGCTAATCTGGACCTCCTTCGGACGACTACAAACAACTTCAGCGAAAGGGGCCTAAAGCAATGCAAAAAATCTTCAAAATCCTTCAATCGTCGTATAAGACCAAGCACCGCACTTCGATGGATCGGCGGTTCGGGATCTTTGGGAGAGCATTGTGATCCTCAAATGCTCCATGTGCGATGCCGACCGCCGTTCCCTTGCCTTCATTCTTGGAGTCAAAGTCGACAAAGACCAGGGCTTCATCCGGAGCCAAGTCACTGACGTAATAGTAATTGAAGTGTGGTTGTGGCTTGAGGGCGGTGAAGTGGGTCTTGTAGTTGTTGAGGGTGAAGATTGGCGATGTATCCCGTCCGTACATGACGTTACGTGAGTCGACCAATGCGAGTGGCCATTGCCTCACGACATCACCAACAGGTCGCCAGACATTGACAATTCCCCAATGCTTTCCTTCCCACTTGGACGCCTCTTCCTCACCGAGAACGCGATGAAGATTGACTTTGGCAGTCTCGGTGTCGTTGTCCATGTGGAAATTGGGAAGTGGCTTGTTCGAGAAGCTGTACGGATCGTGCAGGTTCGTGTGCTGTGGAATGCTTCATTAGTCGACTTGAAGTTGGCCCGTGAGAAAAGTACATACATTTTCGATCCTCCGGTGGCGGAAGTTGTATGCGATCGCTTTAGCTGCCCCGGTACTCTCTTTCACCAACTGAGCGCACTCGTCGAAGTACGGTCCTCGAACGAATTTCTCCATTTCGTCTTTGTTGGGAAGGAGTAACTTGTCCTCGGACAATATCGTCGGAGCATGTACCCATTCCAGGCCTTCGACGGTGACTGATGTCTTGGGCTCGTAATGACGCAGATCAGTGATCGTTACCTGCCGTTCCAGACTGGGTCCGAAGTTGGTTTCGTGCTCCTCGCCCTTTTTGAAGTTGAGGAAGGCGTCTTTGCCATCTTTGGTGGGACCAAGGAAGCGAATGGTACCTTGAGTACTGCGGGGTGGCTTACTGGGTAGATGTTCAAAAGGCTGACTCTTGGACCATGAAAGCGAGGCAGCATCATCTGCCGCGGCCCATGAAGTATGATTGGTGGCAAGAGAGGCCTGCGCTCGTCTTGCGGCTACCCCAAACACGCGAGGCCGAAGGGCCAACGATCGTCGAGCAGCATTGAACATCATCTTGAGAAGACAAAAGTCAAATGACAAGTGATATGAACAGAAATTGAGGCAGTGGTTGATTGGGAAGAATTGTTGCGATCAGGACAACCCATTATATACGTCCTGGACGATATCCAGGCTTGGCGGTTGTGAGACTCTCGCCTGATACTTTGTGGTCGAAGTAGCGAGGAGGATCAACACAAGCTGTATGATCGACAGCATGTTGTGTAGCCTCGCTCTACAAGCGAGCTGATTCTTCGTACTGCGGTGCTCATCAAACAAGTTGACCAGCTCTTCCGATTGGACGGGTTGAGCTTTTGGCGCCACGTTGCTCATTCTAGCTAAGGAAGCTGATGGGATATGCTGCTGGATCGGCAACACCTCTACCTTGACATGCTCGTAGCACCTGCAGGAAAGCTCAACCACCTCTACTGCAGATCTTCTGTAGCGAAAGTGTCACATCCATGGAGACAGCTTGTGTATCGTTTGTGGTGATCCCGCTTTTGTACTCGCAGAACGAATGCTTTCACATCCTCTAGTACCAAGATAGCCCGCAGACCTGCACAGTGCGGACCCTCTTGACTTGAGGATCAGCATATCCTCGGTACAGGTCGTGCGGAATGGTAAGCTTCGCACACTAGCTGAGTGGCCATGACCGATTGCAACAATGAAATCGCTGTACTCGGTCAAGGATTGAGTACTCAGATGAGGTCCGATCCGTTATGGTAATGCCGGCATCTGGGCGACGTACCTGGCCTATGGATGGGGAAGCATCTATCAGGGTTCCTTCGGAACGTCATCAGCAAACTAGTTTGTACAAAACAGCAAGGCAGCCACAGATGATCGCTCTCACCTGACCTTGCCTCACGAGCAGTGGTTGTCCTGATCTTCGCAAGTCAATGTTACAAGAGAACCTGCACTTTCGACACAGCCATAGCGTTGAGTCTCGTTACGCCTTACCGAAGATGGGCAAAGCAGTGGCTGTTCCACATGCTCAGCTTGACTCTCTCAGCTGTAGAATGGTGTGGGCTCATTCCTCGCGAAGGTATAACTCACTTCTTTTTGAGTTATGTTGAGGAATGTGACGTGTCCGGTACTAGCATTTGGAGCACCAAGATACCATACAGCATAGCTGCAGCTTGTAGATCCGCTCAGGTCTTTGCCAGTCACGCCATACACCACTTTATGAGCTGGCTGATACTGGCGTCTTGCAAATCCGTTATTAGCATCGGCGAAACGCGCCATGTACGGAAAGTGGCCACTCCTTCCGAATTCCCGTGATGATTCCGTAAGAGCGCTTCAACGTCGTATAGAGCTCATGCATCGAGTCATCATGTCAATGCTCGTCTGCTCGTTTGTTGATCGCTCACAGCAGGTACATCTCACACAAAGTCCACCCCAGACAGCAAAGAACGTCAACATAAGCCTCCGGCTCCAGACGCTATTCCTCAACCGTGATACGCAGCTCGGACCCGCTTGCAATGTAGCTAGTGGCGCAAGCTGAAAGAGCCGCTACCTATGCTATTCGGCGAGCGACCCTGCAGCTGAGATCGACAGATATTCAGCTGTTGAGAAGGAAAGGTACCGTGCAGGTGCGAAGGAAACCCTACTTCATGTATGGAAGAGCCGTATATTGTTGGCGCACGGAGATCAGTGTAGCAGTTCCTCGCCTGTACATTTCAATTTCACCGCTGTACCGTCAGCAATCCGATCTGACGATAACGGGTACAATATAACGTTCACGTGGCAGAAGCATAATTTGTGCGCCAGCCATGTCATCGAGCGAGTTCCGCTTCGAGGGCCGAAGCGAGCTGATCTGCAGCACAAGCTTATCGAGCTGTCTAAGAGGGAGCTCAACTTTGAAGGTGCTTACCGGCAGCCACAGTATTCCCCACATGTAAGCACTAGCAGATGGATATCATTGCTCAACGTATTTCGAGAGGCCTGATCGACGCAGGGATTGAGCAAGTTATCTAGCGATCTACATCATACATCTCTCCTACCTACTGGACCCACTATGCCTATGCTGATCATGCTGATCCCGCCGCACCGGACGTCGCGATGCCTCCGATATCCGGTCCAAACGACATCGGCAGCAAGAGGTAAAAGGTCGACAATGTTATACCAATGGTCGCCGCCAGGACATTCCCACCAACTTCACGAAAACCATACATGTTGGGAAGCTCAAGCTGAATCTATTCTTCCATCTCTGGATCCCTTCACCTACCTCTCAAGACCGGTTTGCCAATTGCCCGAATACCACGACTGTGGCCGGCAGGATGGCAGCGTCCAAAGAGACCATGTCACAAGAGGTGACGGATGCCGGTCCTTCCAAAGAGATATTGCAGCCAGTCCAGAGTGCGGGAGATCAGCCACCATACTCCATCTACACTTCGCACCAAAAGGCCTTCATCGTCTTCATGAGCGCCGTTGGAGGCTTCACGTCGCCATTATCAGCAAACACATACCTTCCAGCCCTGCCGATAATGGCGAATTTCCTAGGGGTGTCAGTCACTCTGATCAACCTCACAGTGACTGCATTCTTGATATTTCAAGGCCTCGCGCCGTCCTTTTATGGCGATCTTGCTGATATCGCCGGTCGTCGACCTGCTTACCTGGCCTCTTTTGTCGTATACATCGCTGCGAACATCGGCTTAGCGACTCAATCTTCGTACCCGGCACTGTTCATCTTGAGATGCCTCCAGGTACGTCGATCATCAATCAACCTCACATGCAAGCGCTGATGTCGCTACAGAGTTCGGGTTCTGGTGGTCTCTATGCGTTGAACAGCGGTGTCATCGCTGACATATCCACCACGGCCGAACGTGGCAAGTACATGGGAGCTGCCCAGAGTGGAATCATGGTGGGTGGTTCTAGGAGTGCCTTCGTTATGTAATCTGCTAACACCTCTCAGCTTGGTCCAGCCATTGGTGAGACGAGGTATGGAGCCACACGCGAATCGATTGCTAATTCCGCAAAGGACCTATCGTCGGAGGACTTCTAACTCAATATCTTGGCTGGAGATCCATCTTCTGGTAAGGATTTCCCGCTTCCTCTTCTTGCTCGAAAACATCATCGCTAATTACATGTAGGTTCTTGACGATCGTGCGTATAATCAAGATAGCTTTTGCGTCCTTCGGATACCTAACAGCTCCAGTACGGTGGCATCTACCTCATCGTGTTCGCAATCGCTGTGCCAGAAACTGCTCGCAAGGTGGTCGGAAATGGCTCCATTCCACCAACTGCCTGGTACAGCAGATCCTTGTTGAATGAGATAGCTCGTCGCCGGGCTGCAGCACGTAACCCGCACAGTGTCAGCTCGGCGGACCAATTACCAAGGCGCAAGATGAGATTCCCAAACCCACTCAAGGCACTTTTCATCCTCGGGGAAAAGGACTGTGCTGTAATCCTCTTTTACAACGCCATCATCTACGCATCCTGGTACACCGTGACGGCCAATTTGTCTGACCTACTTCAGAGTGTCTACCATCTTGACACCTTGCAAGTTGGCTTGTGCTACATGTAAGTCGTGCCCTAATATCAAAATCGAACAGTCGACTTGGCTGAACCCATATCATCAGACCCTTCGGCGTAGGAGCGGCACTCTCCATAGTGGTCAATGGACGTATAATGGACTGGAATTACGCACATGTCGCCCGTGCCAATGGCTTCTCGATCGACAAGCGGCGTGGTGACGACTTGCGGAATTTCCCAATCGAGAAGGCTCGGCTGAACATCGTTTGGCCGCTGGTCTACGTCGGTGCGGTAGCAACACTTGGCTTTGGCTGGGCCATCCAGACCCATACAAACTTGGCTGTCCCGCTGATCCTTACTTTCTGCATGGCTTTGTTCCTAACAGCTTGCTACAACAGCATGAACATCCTCCTGGTCGACCTGTATCCAAATTCGCCATCGACCGCCTCTGCTGCTAACAACCTGACGAGATGCTTAATGGCAGCAGGCGGTACGGCTATCATCAAGCCTCTGATTGATGCTATAGGGATCGGGTGGGCTTACACTGTCGTTGGTCTCGTAATGATTGTACTTAGCCCGATGTTGTATGTCGTTGTCCGGTTTGGACCCAAGTGGAGAGAGGAACGTCGAATCCGGCTTGCAGCAAGAGAAGCGGCCCTCAAGTGCTGAGCTCAAGGATGAGAGCATCGTTACCCTACTCTGCATTGAGGTATACCTCAAGGCCACGAGGAGTCCGAAACATCGTGCACGCTCGAACATCAAGGCTTTGGGAACAAAGTAGTTGTCTTAGCCGTGTAGTTAGCAGATGGTGCTACACTACCGAGCAAGTACATATAGAAAGTGAAGCTCGATTTCTGGTCACGGATGATGCATATGCTAGCCTTTGACGTTCGCGCGTACTGTGTTAATTCAACCGATGCAAGAGATCCTGACCTTCAAGCCACCTCTCGACGTTCTCGGCAGACTCAGCATACCATGTGTTTATCAGCCCTTCGTCGACGTAGCCCATGTGTGGTGTGATCACGAGACGCGAACGTCCGTTCTTGCCCCAATAATCAGCTCGCCGCCATGGGCTCTTCAGAGGCAGAGGCTCGACGTCGAATACGTCTAATGCAGCGCCTCGGATCTTTCCACTCTCCAAGACCCCCAAGAGTGCAGAGTGATCGATGAGCGGACCCCGAGACGTGTTTATCAGCATCGCACTGTCTTTCATCCAGTCCAACTCCTGGGCACCGACCGTACCGCGGGAGCGAGAGCTAAGCACGTAATGAAGACTGACAACGTCGGCGCTGCGAAAGAGCTCCTCTTTGCTAACAACGCGGAAGGTCTTCTCCCCTGCTGTTCCCTGTTCGGGAGACAAGCCTACATCGGCTGCCATGCGATCGGCCTTCTCCTGGGTCAGATTTTCGCTCCAGCAGACCACTCGCATGCCCCAGGCGAGGTGGCCGATGCGAGCGACCGCAGCACCCAGTCTACCCAGCCCGACAATGCCCAGAGTGAGACCGGTCAGGCCCGTCGCGAGTTCGCTGTGCCATTCGTGGCCAGCCTTGAGCGCAGCGTCGTCGGCAGCGATATTGCGCGAAAGTGCCATGATGAGAGCCCATGCGTGCTGAGTAGTCGGATGAGCACCGCCTTTCTTGATGTTGGGTCGGGATGACGAGCCATCTTTACGATCAGTACGCCCGAGCCCTGGCGCAGCAACGACGGCGACCCCTCGTTCTCGTGCAGCAGCTAGATCAAACGTTTCGAACTGGGTTCCAGTAGCTAGCAGGAGTTTCAGATTGGGCAACTCCTGCAACAGACTTCTCGGGAAGGCCGTACGTTCGCGCACCGTCGAGATGATATGGAAGGGTCGTAAGCGTTCGGCCAGGCGCGCAAATTCTCCTTCGTCCGTAGGTACAATAGTGTTACTGAACGTCGTGATCTGAAGCCTGTTTGATGGCAAATGCGCGAAATGCGACGCAGACGTATGAAGGTAGTCATCGATTATACCCATCGAAAGTCGCTTCGGGAGCTTGGCCATATCTTACAGGGCACGCCGACGGACGGCGATCGAGATAAGAACGAGTCGATTCTAATTCTCAAATAATGTAGAGTACGGCGTCGGTCCTAATCGAAGGTACGGCGTCGAAGGTTGTAAGGGTACGACACCGTCCTCGCTTTCGAATAGGTATCGACGAAACCTACATCTTACGTTAGGTAAGGTAGGTAGGGAAGCAACTTTTATAGAGTCGAAGTAAGGGTTTCCCGCGATCTCGTATACATCCGGCTTCGGAGCGATCTTCGTTCGAAGTTCTAATCGGACCGTAGCTCTTTCTACTTTAGATATATTTAAAATATCTTAAACTCTAATTATATACTTATATTTAAACCTTCTAGAATAAATATAGATAGTTTCTATCTACTATATTAGGAATTAAGATACTATATTATTTAGGGTTCTATAGATTAAATAGGAATATATACTAATATTTTTAGTTTTTTAGATATTATACTAATATATAGAATATACTAAAGTATAGTATAATTTAAATTCTTTATTTAGTAAGTAGTGTTACGAGCTAAAGAGTACTATAGTCTAAACTAGGAAGGTTAGCTAGTAGAGCGACTTTACTCTATATAATAAAGGCTATCGCTTCTATATAAGCGATATAGAGCGATATAAGTTAGTATAACGAATATTATCGCTTACTACTATATCTACGATTCTCTTATATATATAGTGTAGCTAGTTTTATTAGTTAGAATTATATATAACTTATTATTTAACCTTAGTAATTAGAATATAAGATCTCCTACTTTATTAGCTTTAACTATCCTTATTATAAAGGTAGGTTAGTAGAGCTAAGATTTAGTATATAGGAGTTTTATATAAGATAAGTTAAGAGAAGGGGTTTGTAATAGTTAAGGCGATTAGTAACCTAGGGTAAAGATTATAATATAAATTAAGTACGAACTCTTAACTACCTATAAAAGACTATCTATTATATATAAAGAAGATTCGTATAATTAGTTAACGCTAATACGTAAGTCGGTCTAATTAGGTTATAGATTAGACTAATTCTTATACTCGATTAGACTAATCGTAGGTTAGGCCGCGCTAATTAGCTCGAGCACGTGCTTTTACTATATGTACTATATTACCCTAGCTTCTTAGGGTTAGCTATATAACACTATCCCCCTCTTAAGCTAGCGTCGTCCTAATACTACATCTTAAAGCCTAGTACTTCGTTATTCTACTTCCTTTCTTTAATATAATATATTCTAATATCGTCTGCTACTAATTAGAATTATATAGCCTTAAGATACGAACTTAAAAACACTAGACTCGAGATAGCGCCTTACACTGCCTACTATAAGGCAAAGACAAAACCTAGTAACGCGCGTCTAAAATACATTTATTAGTACAAAATCCGGTCGCTACTCTAAATATATCTATAAGAGCTAAGGCTACCTACTATTCTAGGAAAAGGGTTAGGGTTAGGGTTAGGGTTAGGGTTAGGGTTAGGGTTAGGGTTAGGGTTAGGGTTAGGGTTAGGGTTAGGGTTAGGGTTAGGG